>JAKGSA010000515.1:593721-632871 GCA_033558755.1 Philaethria dido
TTTTTTCAAATTTCAAATATCAGAAGTAAAAGACCAACATGTAACTTTTCCTATATGGGAGGGTATTCATAAAATATATTTGTAGTACAATCATTTCCCGAAGTGAGAAACCAATCTTACTGCATTACAATAGCCTCAAATTAAAACTAGAGTTGTAAAGTTATATTTAAAGTAAATAAAAAAATAAAAACAGACATTTATAACTTTCTACCTCAAAATTAACAAACAAAATATACAAAATCAAAAAAGTCACCATCAGGCAGTTTCAAATGTCCATCAGGCTGATGATAGTCATCTCGGAACTGCTTGCCAGGTCCCCAGCTCAGGTACTCCGCCTGCTTATCATATCCTCGCAGCATGATAGTACCGCGCCACGCTTCGCGGTCCTGGGGAGTGATAACAGGTTCAAATACATTATTTTTTACAGCTTCATGTTTTTTCTGTTAATCCTATTATGAAGGGAACTAAGCAATAGATATTGTGTCTTCAATGGCGAAGCTAAATGCCGCACTTTGAGAGCGAAGTAATGAAAATAATTCAATAATTCTCTATTTTAGGAATCGAACTCATAACTGCTTTTATAGTCAGATGCTGTTCCACTGTGTCACGATGGTCATAACTACATAATACACACTATGTATATTGGCCATAGAAAATTGAAATTTAACTTGTTATAGGCTCTTTGGGATGTAGGGGAGCACTAACCGAAGATTATCTCTAAATTCGTACGGAAACGAGAAACAACGGGGTTTTAATTATTGTAGCCCACGCATTAAAGCAAGTCACGGGCAGATAGTATTGTTTAAAAAAATTACTTTTAAAATATATAAAAACAACATGCGCCAACCTTAACTTTCAAAGCACCCAGACATCCATGGAAGATTTTCTCCTCTAGCTCCAGGATGTGGTCACGTAGCGATAGTTCCAGCGCCTCGGACACAGTGCTGTCGGGGGGCACGTTTAGTGACGGCTGTATGCGTTTTTGTCGCGTTGTATGTGAGTGTTGAGGCTGTGACTTTTATAGAAAAAAGAAAAAAAAATGTCATAGGTACAATGAAAATCAAAAATCACATTTTGCTAATAAATGAAGAAAAAGAAGCAATATGTGTATATCTGTTTCAGGTGTGAATAAAAAAGTGTAGTATACATTTAGTTCAAATAATTTTATATTAAAACTTTGTTCATAAATTTTACTTTTTTATTATTATTTTTTGCATTTAGCTATTTATACTTCATATAAATAAAACATTTATAGTGCTCATTAAATATATAAAAAAATGTTTGTTATTTATCAATCTATTCACGCCTAGTACAAATATATTATTAAAAACATCTAAACAGAAATCGAACCCACAACCGCAGTGAATTCTATTTTAAAATCTTCATTTGTAACATAAAATAAGCTTTACCATAAAGAGCATTTTGCTCTAACATTAGATAAAAGAAAATTAAGACACCAAAATACTTACTACCGCCGCACTAGGTGTCAACAAATGTATGGGACATTTCTTAACATATTCTACAATATTAGCTTTGTCCAGTTCAAGAGCTTGCTTTAAATCGTTTTCTCTTAGGCCTCGTTTGTTTAGGGCTTCTATGAGGGCTTCAATTTGTTCTTCTGTGTTGTAAACCCACCATTGAGGTCTGTAGTCACCCTGGAATGAGAATTAAAAAAAAATTGTATTGCACAGAAGTTTTTTTTTTATGCTCCACGCTGTATCCCGCATATAACAGGGTAGGCAGGGAGGACATTGCCAATTGATAAGTAATAGTTAGAAGATAAATAGTTTTTAAAGTTTTAACTTATTTTTTTTTAGCTTCACTCTGTATCCTGCACATTGCGGAGTAGGCAGAAGGAATCAAAGAACCTAGTGTCAAGATATTCCGTTCTCTTTTAAAATTTCCGTTTCTCAGTTTTCGAACTTAACTTAGTTTACAAATATTATAATATTATAATAATACATCGATACAGTAATAATAAATCAACATACCCAAAATAAAGATATTCTCATTTTTTTTTGGGTATGTTAAAAAATCTACAGAAGTTTCTACAGCATGTTAACTTCTTTAAATGCTATTTACATTTAAAAAGTAAATTTTTAAAAGGAAAAAACATTCCTGTTGACTTTCTTGCGTCGTCGATTATTCTTAGGTAGGTTTTAATTTTAGTGAAAGGAAGTTAAAGAAAGGAAGACATGTAAGTTTTTATTTTAAGCTAAATTACACAACACAAATAAACCTAAACAGAATAGACCTCCTTACCTTTCCATGTACATAACATGTTTCTATATGCGCGGTACACACAAGCAGGTCCCTACAGTGCTGTATGGTGGCATCTACACCATTTAGTTTGGTGTTGAGGCCGTTCAGGTTGGTGAGAGGCTTCTTAGGTGACCCACCCCGAGAGTTGGATGCTGATTCGTTTTCTTTATCACTGCCAGCTGGAGTTAGAATAAATATTTTATTGTATTATTTTTTCAGAGTAGGTTTTTACTAAAGTTAGGATATGAAATTAATTTAAAAATAATAATTAACAGCCATCACATTTACAGTTAGATGCTCTCACTGCACCATTATGATCTTAAAAAGCAAAGAATACAGTGTCTAGATGATTTTCCCAGAGCTTTTTTTTTATATTTTTTTATTTACTTATGACATAAATATCAGGAACAAAAAAATATTGAAATGATTATTATCTAATAAGAATGTATATTGCACTTAGTCTCAAAATAATATATGTATATCACACTGTTATGTTTATATTTAAAGTATTTAAAACAGAATTTTATGATAAACAAGACTAAATATCTATTCTTTTATACCTCTATAGTAAGATCCAACAAAGTTAACTGGACGCTGTATCCCGCATATAGCAGGGTAGGCAGAGGGAACCAGAGAACCTGGTGTTAAGACACTCCATACTCTTTCAACAATTCTGTTCCCCAACAAAGTTTACCTTTTTTTTTCAAAAAAATTAAGAATCGACAAATATTTTTTATTAATTTATTATTAGTACTGAATTTAGGTGGAGAACAGTATCTTGACACAAATTTCTCTTACCCTTATAAAGAGTTCAAATGCTTTTTAATAATAAAACATAATTCACCAGTCTCCTTCTGCCTCTCCCTCTCCCTATCAGAGTGGTACAGGTCCGTGACGTATGCCATGACGTCATCTCGCGGTGGAGGCGGCGGTGGCAGTAGTTTGTTGCGACAGGGCCCGCGGGGCTCCGCCCCCGCCTCTACGAATAGCCCCGCCACACGTCGCGTTAGCCAGTATCGACGGAATGCGCGGTCTGTACCTGTTAATGTTGATATTTTGTTAAAGTGAAGAAATAATTATTGCCATGTATGTGTGTTTAACATACATCTATATGTGTAATGATAGTATTTCAAAGTAACATCTTATAGAATAAAAAAAGTTTATATTCTTTTTTTTAATTAAAATGCGGTTTATTTTGGCCACTAAATAAATAAACATAAAATTATGGACAGTGATAACTATTGTATTCATAATATATTGAAAGACTTTTTTATCACAATCTCACACTCCTTGATTTGTAAATACAATTTTTTTCCCATTTTGAAGCACAGAACAAGACAAAAGAATAAAGACACTACACTACTCTCTCCAAACTCTACTTATTTATAAAACATATAGTTGTAAATATACTAATTAAAATAAAAAATCAACAAATATCATATTATCAAACTAAGCCACATACCAACATAAGTAGTATAATCAAAGAGCTGAGCCTGCAGCTCCTTAATCTTCTTCTCATGTTCCCCCTTCTTCACCTCACTTTCCTTCCTCAGGTTCTCTATCGCGTTCTTCAGTTCCTCATCAGCTGCTCTCGCCTTCTCACCAGTTAACTTCATCTCTTCCTTCTTTTGTGCCGTTTCCTTGCGGAGTTCAACTCGCGCGGCCGATAATTGGGGTTCACGCTTACGTTCATTTATCTAAGAAAAAAATATAGACATAAATAAAAACCTGTATAAACATTAAATTAGCATACTAGATAATTTAATTTTTGGTGAAAAATATGTTATTGATGCAAAAATAAAAATATCTTTATTACCAATATTTATTATTACTTATTATATTTAAAATATTTTCATTGCTCTGCCCTTGTAAGAGAAAGCGCAGCTTTGAGTTCCGCCATGCTACTTACAAAGTCAAGATTCCGAGTAGAAAGTGAAGAATAAAACTTGCTTATTTATAGCATAATTTTCAAATTTCATTAAAAAAAATAAAAAAATTACAACATATTTTTTTTTAACTTCACGCCGCCCGCATATAGCGGGGTAGGCAGAGGGAGGAACCAGAGAATCTAGTGTTAAGACACTCCATTCTCTTTCAACATTTCCGTTCCCCACTTCCCGCCAAATTGAGGCATTGCGTGTTGAGTGGCGGAACTCAACGCCGCGCTTTGCCTTGTTACCAAGCCCAAGAAATGAAAATGCTACATTTTACAATTCCTAGAGTGGGAATCGAACCCACAACTTGAATTTAATATTAGATACTAATATACTAATAACTTACTTGTAATGTCCGTAAAGCTTGCTTCAAATTCTTATACTCTTCCAGCTTCTCCTCAACTTGTTCTCTTACTGTCGCGTAAGTCATGATTTGGTTCATAAGGCACTGTAGGATTTGGAATTTATCATCTGGAAATGAATTAATAATATTATGTAATAATTTTTAATTAATAAATTTTTATTTTCATTTTAGAAAAAATATAATATATCGTATTTTGGTCCGTTTGATAATTATTTTTCATATTGATTATTATTTATATAGGTTTCTTTAAAATAGTTCTAATAATGTGAATTTCAATATGTTTATTTCATCAGTTTGTTATTTTAAAAGAATCGTTTTAACGCCTGTCGTGGCGCAGAGGCACAAGCGTGCGACTGTAAATGCGACAGGTTGTGGGTTCGATCCCCACTCCAGGAAATGTAAAATTTAGTATTTTCATTTCTTGTAAGTAAAGTAAGCTGGTATATATAGGAAAGCCGGTGTCCCAAAATTAACGCAAGATTTGACTTTGCCGCCATTTGCTATTATATTCATTATTCATTCGCTATTAAAAGACTAAAATGGCATTTTCTATTTAATTCAAATCTTGCGTTAATTTTGGGACACCTATATAAATTCATGGTATAGGATATTAATTTTTTGTTGAACTTGGTTTTAGCCATTTCACTCCATTTATTTGGCGTCCCTAACCTGCTAATGAATCCGCCACTAATTTACAAACGAATATACATACATACATACAAATACATTAATATACATACCGATGGGCATATCAGCAAGATGTCTGGTCCTCAACCGCTGCAGGACCCCCGGGCGGGAGGCGCGCAGTCGCAGTGCGGGGTCATCTGCACTGGCGTAACCGCCTCGCTGGTGCAGGCGCCACGCCGCGCAACGCGACCCCGCCGTGCCACCCGACGACAGCAGATGCAATCTGGGAAACAATTACAACAAAACTATTTACGCCCATACCTCGCTTTGAGTCGGGGTAACGTTCAAAAAAACACGACGCAAAGTGAAAATAGATTTTCTATAGCAAACCATTTAATGATCGAAGATAGGTTCCAGGCTTACGAAAATACTATCTTTTATTATAAAAATAAATTTGAACAAAGTAAAATTTTTCAAACAAAAATAATATACAAAAAACGTATTCAATTAAACAAAATAAACTATATATTCATTTAATAATAGTTAGAAAGGAAATTCCCAAATTTTGATGGCATCACGCAATTAAAAACAAAGGTGTTGCCATAATTTAGGAAAAAAAATCAAAAAAAAATTAAAGACTCGAATCCAAAACAACGCAACTCCGAAAATCTAACGACGCACAGTGAAAATCAGTAAAAATTAAGCAGCGAAGCAACTTCGAAAAAAACGCAAAACGAAACGACGCAAAGCGAGGTATTGGTGTGTACAAACATATTAAACAGAGCATTACTATATATTGAGAATGAGGCCTGTCGTGACGCAGAGGAACAGCCGTGCGGCTGTAAACGCCATAGGTTATGGATTTGATTCCCACTTGGGCTTATGATTATATTAATAAACTATTCCATTCCCCACTTTCCCCTTGGTCAATATATTAGGTATTAACCTGTTAACGGGGTATGACGAAATATTTCGTCATACATAAAAGCAATTGGCATGACGACATTTTTCGTCATGAAAATTAGTTGTTATATATTGAACGCATTACATTGCGAATTTTAATATTCTTACAATCTGTAACTGGATTACCAAAAGTTGATTCCCTGGTTAAGTAGCAAAACTCCATATTAAATTCATAAGGAGTTAGCCTTAAACTTTAAAAGAGAAATTTGACAATTTTACTCATCACATTTAATAAATGTACTTTAATTTTACACTTTCAAATTATGTAAACAGTCATAACTGTT
The DNA here is from genome assembly GCA_033558755.1 of Philaethria dido. NCBI lineage: Eukaryota > Metazoa > Arthropoda > Insecta > Lepidoptera > Nymphalidae > Philaethria > Philaethria dido. The sequence goes on from JAKGSA010000515.1 coordinate 600,156, forward strand.
ATATGTAGCTACAATAACAGTTATGACTGTTTTACATTTTGTTAGGTGGTAGGAGGTTCGTCCTCCGACTGGCTCGCGACCACTATCATGTCAAAGACGAACCGCCAAATATCTAATGATGTGTTCCGGTTCGATGGCATGTAAGCCAGATTTTCCCCTTTCCAACCCATCCTTTCCCCAAAATGTGGTGGTTCTGATAGTGGACTACTACATTGTCCCCCCTTTCATCAGTATCCTCTAGGTTGGCAACGCATCTACAACATCTCTGGTGTTGTAGATGTCTATGGGCGAAGGTAACCACTTACCATCAGGTGGTCCTTCTGCTCGTTTGCCGTCCGTTATCAATAATAAAAAAAAAAAAAAAAAAAAATTACATGAGGTTACCCTAAAAGAGTTGGATAGAATCATAATATTAGATTGAAAAAAAAAATTTTAATAATTAAATAATGAATTTAAATATAACCTAAGTATATTTTAAAACACCCACTCACCTCAAAACCTCACTAACTGTAGTAGGATCCAGTGGTAGTTTACTCAGCGGTGTGCCGAGGTATGTGTGTGCCCATTTGCCTGCTTTCGTTGCTAACTCTATTGACCTTTGTGTGTCTACTGTACTGCCTGTTGGCTCGTGTTCTGGAATTAAAAAAAATATATTTTATATATATATAAAAAAACTTTATATTATATAAAAAATGACCCTGACAGTCATAAAAAATTATCTTAAAAAGAAAAATAAAAAAAATCCCTGTCGTGGCGCTGAGGCACAAGTGTGCGACTATAAACGCGACAGGTTGTGGGTTCGAGTCTCACTCCAGGAAAAAGAAGTCTATGTAATATTTAGTATTTTCATTTCTTGGGTCTGGTAACAAGGCAAAGCGCGGCGTTGAGTTCCGCCAATTAGCATGTAAAGTTTCAATACGGCGGAAAGTGGGGAACGGAATTGTTGTAATAATAAATAGTGTCTTAACACTAGGTTCTCAAGCTTCCTCAGCCTAGCCTGCTATATGCGGGATACAGCGTGAAATTAAAAAAAATAATGCTATGACTGAATTAAATTTGATAAGGCTATGTAATAGCTCTCTTACAGAGAACCTAGCATGTTGCTACATTCCCTATTTTCCACTTGAAATCGAGACAATGGGTAGTGTGCGGCGGAACACAACGCCACGCTTTGTTCTACCAGAATCAGGAAATAAAAATAATATTTCATATATCTAAAATAAAAAAATAAACATACCAACAGATTCCTGTATTCCTTTACTCTCATTGTACTCTTCACCTTCATCCTCTTGTAATGAGAATATCGTAGACAGCAACATTTGCACCAGTTCACTGAACATCCAAGCATTCTCTTTCGAAATGAGGGACTTCCTGAAGGTCTCCATGTCCAGGTCATTGTGGAACACGTCCTTGACTTTAAGAAGGTCAGAGAAGTTGTTCACAAACTCCAACACTGAGAGAAAGTCGCCGAAATTCTTGTGAGGTATGCCTTCCACTTCAACTGGTGTGCCTTTTGGTAAAATCTGTAATAAAAGTATTAAAATTATATTAGTATTTGGCGTGAATTAGTTGATAAATCAAAAATGTAAGTTTTTTAAGGCATGCCTTTAAAGTGTGAGTTTTATTTGTAAATTGTGTTTTTAATGTTATATAATGCTTGGACAAGTGATGCAGGTTCAAATCTTAATGCATTCCATTTTTTATATACATTTCTAAATAAGATTTTTTTATACTAAATGTGTAAGAAACATTTAACATACAAAAAATATTCAAATAATTAACAAAATTTATTTCTGTATAAACTATAAAAACCTTCATAGAAAAAATTTAAGTTGTCATACCTTGTGATCTTCCAACTCCTGGTCATCTTTGACCTTCTGCCATTCTTTCATATACGCCAATAGTCGCGCATTCTTTTCCTTCTTCCTAGCTTTCTCTTCCTCTTTACGCTGTCTCATCTGATCCTCTGCTCGCCTCATCTTCTCCGCCATCTCCTGAGCTGACTTCCGAGCTTCAGCATTCATAGGTGTTTTCGGTTTAACTGTAAAAAAAATCATATTGATAAATATTTTTTGAATAATATTTTTAAATTTCATAAATATACAAGTACTTACCTTCTGATTTATCTGTTTTCTTGACAAATTTATCCATAGACTCCTGCCTACCTTTTTTATCTGGACTAGGTTTCTTTAGAGATAGGGATTTGGACGCTGATCCAGGCTTTGGCATTTTCGAGGATGTGGGCGGTGACATGCTGGTCTTCATGAGCTTCTTTGATGAGGGGAAATCTGGTGGGCTGTCTGTGAATATCTGATCGAAATTCACTTTGGCTATGTTGTATTTGTCTATTGCTGATTTCTGAAATATTGATAATTTCTTATTAGATTACTTTTACTTTAATATTTATAAATAAGTATAATATTTTAAAATGTTCATTTTATTTAATAAAATTGTTGGACACAATATATTTTATATGCATTTTTTTTTATTTTCTATTTATATATATAAAACGCTTGTGTTATTGAGTGATTGACAGACAATTTACAGTCGAAATTATTAGGCGCGACGAAATTTAGTATGTAGGCTTCTCAGCCACTAATAGAGATATTCACGAAATTTTTGAGAAAACCAAAAACGCACGCAAGCTAAGTCGCGGGATATATCTAATATTTGAAACATTTATAGAACATATAGAAATTAGTACTTACATATTATATATATTAAAATATAAAAAAATGTACAATCACCTTTATGCCAATAACATTGCCGGGTGCTACAAATTGTTTGAGAAACAGTCTATTTTTGTCTCTAGTGTAGACTCCCTTATGTCGACGTACACGGTCGTAGGGTGCTGTGCCGATCTGACCTGCAGCGGCTGGGTCCTCATCAAACTGTTCTACTTCATAACAGTAGGCAGATGCTGGGAGCATTACTTTACTGGAAAAAATAAATTGAAATTTTAGTGGTATTACAGTAGGCAATCAGACAGCAGGTTCAATTCCCAGTTGAATCAATTACTAAAATTTTGGTTTTTGGTTTGTTTGATTTCTTGATTTTCTTGTACTATATGATTAAATATATTTATGTTAAAACTAATAAACTAATGGAGGTTTGTCGTGGCGTAGAGGCACAAGCGTGCGACTGTTAACGCGTCAGGTTGTGGGTTCAATTCCCACTCCAGGAACTGAAAATATTATCTAATATTTTCATTATTTCTTTGCTCTGGTAACAATGCAAAACGCAGTGTTGAGTTCTGACACTCAGCACGCAATACCTCAATTTGGTGGAAAGTTGAGAATGGAGTGTCTTAACACTAGGTCATCTTGTTCCCTCTGCCTACCCTGCTATATGCAAGATACAGTGTGAAGTAATAATTATGACATAAAAATATACAAATAAAAATTATGGTCATATTGTATTTATATATGATTCTAAAATACTTTTCTTTACTAAATAGCATTATCTTTTGCCAAGTGATAATTTTTAGAAATTGATCATAGTGGGAATTTGTAAAAATTCCCCCACTATGATAAGCATATAAAAAATATATCATGTTTGATATGAATGTATAGCTTAATTGACTCACTTGGATGTATTCCAATAGGTGCGGGTTCAAAACCTGCCACATTTAAATTTTTATGTTTATAAAATATTTAGTTACCATAAGTGAGTGAATAATACTTAAAAGTAATTTTAAGATAAAAAGACAATCTATTCACAATTTTCTAGCCATTAAAAGAAATAATGTACATTTAGGATCGAATCAAATATCATGTTACGTGTAAATGTGCTCTGAAGACTAATTTAATTTTATCTAAAATGAAGTATAATTTATTTACTGTAGAATAACAAAATATTAGTTATAATTATTATGTAAGCGCTGAAGGAAGTTTATACTAAATTTATGAGGAAAATTTATACAATTTAATGGAATAATATTAATTCAATAACTGATTATAATTTAAAAATGTGATTTTTTATAGTTTAAAAGACACAAAATATTCTTTTTAGATTTTTCTAATTAAAACATTTTTTTGCTCCTATAAGAACAGCTGATATGCTTACCTTATAAGAATTTAGCCAATAAAATTAATTTATTATAAATTATATTTATTTTATTTTTTGCATAATTTAAAAATTATACCTTTTATATAAAATTGGATTATTATTTTAAGTAATTTAAATGGAACATAAAGCTATACTGTAGAATATATGTATATTAAAGTAAATATGTACCTGTCTGGATGTTGCTTCTGTGCAGTAACAGACAGTATGTGAGCTTCACGCCATATATCACCCTCAAGACAAGCTTCTACTGTTTCTCCAACAAAAAATCTTTTTCTTACAAAATCAAACACATCTTCAGACATTTCAGCAAAAGAACATCTTTTGGTTTTTGTGGCCAAGTATAATATTGGTATTCGCAGCTCCATAGGAAAATCTTTTAGTGATCTGCATGCCACTTTCTCACTTTCTAAGGCTTCTGCATAAGTCAGGTTATTCTTCCCAGTCATCTCACATGTCCATACCATTGAATTGACCAGTATGATTCTTTCGCAGTATTCCCTGCGAAAAATATATTGAAATATTGAATAAACATCACGAAGATATGACGCGCGCCGATAAAATTGTGAAACGTTGTGTCACGCTCGCGTAAGTGCACAGCCTACCGCGCGGAATCAATGTCAACTGTCCTTTTTACATACAATTTGTTTTAGATAATAACAAAATGCGCGAAAATTATGTTTCTGTTATTACTTACTCATAATCTTTAAATATCTCGTCGGTGATCTCGCAGTGGAACACCTCATCGTCGTCCCGCAAGTACTCCGACACCGTTGATTTCTCAAAGGCTTTTCTTTTTAACAGAGGCATGTTAAGAGTTTGCGGGTCAGGACGGTGGGAAAAAGTATCTTTATAGGTTCTACAATAACTCTGTTAACAGATGTCACTTAACTTCTACCGGCGCATCGAAAGCCGTTATGTTTGTTGTAAAACATTAGTGTAATATTAACAATTATCAAGATTAGCAAAGTGAAAATTGTTGCGTGGTTTCGGTTGACAAGCCAAAAAACGGCGCGCTAGGCGCTTCTTTTTACGCCAGAAACATATGAACTGTGTGGCTATCACTAAAAATATATTCAAATGATTGGTAGGGTTGAAAAAAAATATTTTCACAAATCAGAAATATATAAAAAATCTTACTAAGATTTCAAAATATGTAAATAAATGAAGTTTTCTTTATTTCTTTACGTTTTTAAATATGCTATTCATGTTTGTAATCTATTTCCGTTAGAGACATGACTTTCGATGAGCGGTACTAATTGATCAAAATTCATAAGCTTAACTTAATTTTAGATATGACTTACGAAATTAAATATAAATAAAATCTTTTGTATTACTTTTATTTCTAGAATTCTTTTTACATAGAAGATGAGATAGATATTTAAATTCTTTCTATGCTATAATGTCCATGTATAGAAGATTTTAGGCAATTGATGAATACTCTTTTGAAACAGTTTAAGTTAATGTTGCTTAATTGTATTTTTTTTTGTAAAAAAGTAATTATATTACCAATAAATAAAGAAATAAATAATATTTATATATATTTTTTAGCTTCACGCTGTATCCCGCACATAGTAGTATAGAGAGAGGGAACCTGAGAACCTAGTGTTAAGACACTCCGTTCCTCATTTTTCCTCTGAATAGAGGCATTGCGTGCTGAGTGGCGGAACTCAACGCTGCGCTTTGCCTTGTCACCAAACCCAGGAAATGAAAATATTAAAATTTTACATTTTCTGGAGTGAGAATCGAACCTACAACCTGTTGTGCTTACAGTGGCACGCTTGTGCGCTTTATTTATTATTTTTTATAAAATTAAATTTGAGCAAATGTGAATTAGCAGTTCATATAATTTTTATTAATTGTTAAAAAGCCAAATTTATAATAAGCATACAAGCTAATAGATATATTTTACATATTTTTCAATTACAGTGAACTTAATAATAATGTTTAATATAAGTTTTTATTGTAAACAAATAAATGAAATATACGAACGAGCGTAAACGTGAACAGTAGGTATATATAATTTTTGTATCATTTTCAAAACAGCTGTCAAGTGTCAAGTGTCATTTACCATAACATAGCAAATGCCGTCTTTTCTATTTAGTTTATATTAAATGTGGTGAAAATCTTCCATTATAAGTGAATGTTCTGTGTAATAAAATGCTTTGATTGTTGTATTTATTAAATGATTTAATATTCTTTTGAAAAATGCCCAAAGAACAATACCGTGAGACCTACGTAGGCAGGAAAATGTAAGGTTATGTTTACATGTTATAGTATAATCGTAATTGCCGATTATTTAAATTTGACTAATTAAAGTACTATTTAATTATATTACATGATATACTATGAAAATTTATCATATTATAATCAATAATTTATGTTTTTAGCTCACACGTAACATTCAATGTAGACAGTGCATCTGATATTCAACAAGCAGCTCATATCCAAGTTATCACAAAAAACCTATATGCTCAAGATGGACAAAGAGTACCAGCCAGTTATGGTGTCCTTGATAGGCGAATGGTTCGTAAATTAGTAATAAAAATTAAACTATATATCTGATCTACATAATTAAAAAAATCATAATTAAGCAACTTTCACTCATCATTAAATTGAAAGCTATTATAGCCATGATGAATTTAAGCTCTATTTTTACATACATAAATACATAGCTTCATGCTGTATCCCACATATAGCAGGGCAGGCAGAGGGAACCTAGTGTTAAGACTCTGTTCCCCACTTTCCACAGAATTGAGGCATTGCGTGCTTAGTGGCGAAACTCAACGTCGCGTTGCGCCTTGTTACCAAACCCAGGAAATGAAAAGTTCTATTTCCTGGAGTGGGTATCGAACCCATAACCTGTCACATTTACAGTCGCACATTTGTGCCTCAGTGCCATAACAGGGGTTAAGGTCTATTTTTTAAATTATAAATATAATATATTTTCCTTTAATGTATTTTCAGGGTACTAATCAAAAAGATGCAAAATGTGAAACATGTGGATTGGGCCTGTCTGAATGTGTAGGACATTATGGTTATATAGAATTGGCTCTGCCAGTTTTCCATGTTGGTTATTTTAGATCTATTATCAGTATACTTCAAACAATATGCAAGGTATTTATTTAATTTATTCTTTCTTTTATTTTCTTATAATATAACTATGAAAGTAAAATTGATTTTGTGTTTTGATAAATATTTTTTTTTTCCCTCATAAGCCAAAACATAGCGTTAAGTTCCGCCTTAGCAAGCAAGGCCCTAAATTCAGGCGGAATGAGGAAAAATGAGTATCTTAATATACAGTTCTCTCTCCCTACTTCACTATACATGAAGATTATTTAAATGCTAATATGAATAAAGGAAACAAAAATAATTCATATTCATTTTTTTAGAATTGTGCAAAAGTAATGCTGCCGGAGCCGGTAAAGAAATCTTTCTGTCGAAAATTCATGCATCCAGAACTATCCTATCTACACAAAAAGAGTCTTAGAGCCGCTGTTCTTAAGAAAGCTAAAACATGCACCAAATGTCAACATTGCGAGTCAGTTAATGGTATAGTAAAGAAGAGCCCAGCTGGCATATTAAAGATAATACATGATAAGTATAGGAATAAGAAGCCTTCGGACCCACTAGTGCAAAGAGTGTTAAGTGATTTTAATGGGGCAAAGGAGTCTAATAAAGATTTGGTGAATATGATAAATAGTGGACTGATTATTGAACTTAGCCCTCTTGAGGTAAGTTATATATTATATGCGAATAGGTTGATAGTTTGAGTTATACATACATTTTTTAAAATATTAATAGCAATATAATAGCGGCGTTGTGTTCCGCCACTCAGCACGCAATGCCTCAATTCGTTGGAAACTAGGAAACAGAGTGTTTTAACACTAGGTTCCCTCTGCTTACCCTCCTATATGCAGGATACAGCATGTATGTAATAGCAATAAATAATTAAATCATAAAATTCAAGTAGTTAACTAGTTGACTTCACTGATAAATATTATATACCAAATTGTAGGTGATGAACCTCTTCCGACGTATTCCTGACGAGGATATTCCTTTATTGGGTATGGATGCGAAGACTTCTAGACCGGAAGACCTGATTCTCACCAGGCTGCCAGTTCCACCTCTGTGTATTCGTCCTAGTGTCGCTTCTGATATAAAGGCTGGCACGTAAGTTAATTAACTGGAATTTTAATTGATTTTTTTGTTTTGAGAAACTTTTGTGATAGTAAATATGTTAATACTAGGTGATACTTATATTTATATTATGACGAAATATTTTTTTTTTTATAAATTGTAGCTTATGTGTTATTTGTATAAGCTATATTAATAAAGTTTAATCTAGACCAGTTTCGTAGTTTTTGTGTGAAAGAGTAACAATCTATCCATTGCCTCAATAACATTAGTAGAATTTCTTTGACTCAGTCTGACTGTAACCGCGATGCGTGTGAGTTTTTATTTTATTTTTATTTTTTCATTACAAAAATTTATATCACTTACATAAAATTGGTTCTGTAAATGCATAACCGTTTGAAAGCAAACACGACATGCTTTGATGTGTCCGATTTCACTATAGTATTATCTTAAATATTATATATAATATAGATGGTTTTTTTTTAATATTTAAATTAAAGAACTAGTAAGTAAGACAAAGGGCGGCGTTGAGCCCCACCACTCAACACCCAATGTCTCGAATTTCAACGAAAATTCAGACAGTGGGGATAAGCGTAAAACTATATATCAAGTAATTTAGTATTATAAAAAAAAAATCTTTATTGGGACTTAGAAAAAATTTCACATAAATAAAGCTCGATAATGACTGCTATAGCTAAGAACTGTGTTGTAGTCATTAACGCCCTCCTCCACAAAATTAAATGACAATTCTAAGCCAACATAAGAGAAGATTATTATATTAAATCTAATCTTATTTTAATAACATATATATCGTGTGTGTGTGTGTGTATGTGTATTGTATTATTACATATATTTACCATACGAGTGCCCATCGCGTTGTAGAGAGAGGAGCTTGGGGAGTGCTTGGGACTCGAGACCCAAGTGTTTAATATATTAAGTACTTATAATTATTTAATTTTCTAGAAACGAAGATGATCTAACAATGAAGCAATCAGAAATATTACTCATCAATGATGTGATATCCCGACATATGGCTAGTGGTGGTAAGAGTGAGTTAGTGCAAGAGGACTGGGACTACTTACAGTTACATGCTGCGCTTTATATAAATAGTGAAATGTCGGGTATACCATTGTCTATGCAGGTTAGTACTAAATAATAGTTTTTAGAAAATATATAAATATTAGAGCTTGAAACTTATTTTGTATTGTTCACATCTCTGTAGAGAGATTTTTACAAATTCTGTAATCCGAAGATTATTTCTAACATCAAAAATGAGTTGTTATACACAGATAAAACTTTCGATGAATCTGGTTAAAGATGTATTAGTGGTCAGTGGCTTCCGAAAGGTATTCCGGGTTCGAGTTCCGCTACGTTAATTTTTTTTTTTTATAAGATCTCTAAATATGATATTTTTAATTGTAAGTTTGTGATTAACACTTAAGGAATATTTAAAAAAAACTCTTAAAGAACTGTTCAATTATCATTTAATGATAAGTTAACAATTTTATATATCAGGCGTTCGATATATGTACTTATTCACGGATTTACCTTTACACTGAAGAGGTTGATAAGTCGAATTGCATATATAATTTCCTAAATATTAATAGGTATTTAAATTGTAAATTTTATTTTACTCCATAGCCAAAAAAGCCTGGTCGTGGCTTGGTTCAACGTCTCAAAGGCAAGCAGGGTAGATTCCGTGGTAACCTGTCAGGGAAACGTGTGGACTTCTCCAGCCGAACTGTCATCTCGCCGGACCCTAACTTACAGATACAAGAGGTATTGGGTTCGAATATTTGAATAATATTAATGAAGAGCAAAAATTATTGATAGAAAAAAGAAACTTAGGAATTATTTACCTATAGATAATTACATCCTATCCGAGTAATAAGTAAACAAGTAATATAAAAAACGTTAGCAAAAGTTACGACCCATATTTTCTATGGTAATCAGCACAATTTAATGGTTTTTATTTGGAGAAGAGAGGAAATTTATTTATTTTTTATTTATTTATTTATTTACACTTTAACACAAAAAAAAGAAATACAATAACAAATAAGTGAAGCACAAAGGGCGGCCTTATCGCTAATTAGCGATTCCTTCCAGACAATGCTTGGGTTAGTAGATATATAAACAAATTAAGGATAGTGGGTGGTGTAAACATTAATACACAATACACATATATTATAAAATCACTAGATATATAACTTACTATAAGACACTAGTACATATAATATTGATGGCATCTACAAGATATTTAATAAATTCTTTAGTATTCTATAAAATATAAGGATAGGAGCTTTTAGAAATGTCTGGGAGACGCGACCTAACCGTGTAGGCTTAAAAGGCATTAATGTCCACTGTTGGAGTTCCTGTGTTTTTCTTTCCAGCTTCACACTTTGACATGAACGCCATGAAGACAAAGGTTTTACCAGAGCGGCGAAATGAAAATAATTTTTAAAAAGTCATTCCTCCTAGTGGAAATCAAACCCACAACCAATCGTGTTTACTGTCTGTTCCACCATGACGGCTCTAGTAACTCAACGCCGCGCATTATCTAACCAGAGTGGAAAAAAATAAATAAATATTAAATGAAACTATTTTAACCGGATTAATCGCGTATATTTTAGTATTCGAAAATACATTTTCGGAAACCCGATGTTTCGAACACAGGTAAAGTCTACCTGTGATCACGAGCTACTGTAAATTGTAATTAATCCGGTTCCGCGATTAAAATAGTTTCATTTAATATGTGTAATGATCACGAAAATCAAAGAGCTCATTAAATTAAATAAAGATTAATTTAAATATTATCATTCCATTGAGCAGAAATTGAACCTATAACCAATCGTACAGTATAGTCAGTTGCTGTCCCACTGCGCCACCATATATTTTAAGATTCTTTATATGTCTCTTTTTAACAGGTCGGTGTACCAGTCCACGTGGCCAAGATCCTCACGTACCCTGAACGAGTGTTCCCAGCTAACCTCCAATGGTTAAGGAAGCTGGTCTGCAATGGACCTGATCTACACCCTGGAGCCAACTACGTGCAGCAACGAGGAGTTAATTATAAGAAGTATTTAAAATATGGTAATCGGGAGAAGATTGCTCAGGAGTTGAAGGTGTGTGGTTTTTAGATGTGTGGTGGGCGTGTATAGGTTGATAAGTCGATTTGGATGTAATATTAGTATTTTTTAAATTGTCTTATCAATAGGTATTGAGAGTTGTTTTATTTATCGAATGAATGAACTTTTAAGTAAAAAAAAATTTAATAAAGAAAAGACTGAGTTATATATAAAACTTGTTTTTATGTATGTTTTTTCGCTAAATGCATGCATTTTCGATTTGTCAACATAATCACGATTAGTATGGAAAAGGAGCTTCCAGACATACAGATTGATCGTTTTTACGTTATTTAAAATTATTATGTTTTTTGAAAATAACTATATTATTAGTAATGCAATAAAAAAATAAACATGTTAGGGAATAATGACTAAAAAGTAAATTTTCGAAGTGCGAGGGTGGTGATTATGTCGCTACTCCTTTGGGCTCGGCTTCCACGACCATACATAAAAGGGAGACTTAATTCAATTTTTTTTTTAACTTCACGCTGTATCCCTCATATAGCTCGGTAGGCAGAGGGAACCTGAGAACCTAGTGTTAAGACACTCCATTCTCTTTCAACAATTCCGTTCCCCACTTTCCGCCGAATTGAGGCATTCCGGGTTGAGTAGCGGAACTCAACGCCGCGCTTTGCCTTGTTACCAAACCCAAGAAATGCAAATACTAAGTTTTACATTTCCTGGAGTGGGAATCGAACCCACAACCTGTCGCGTTGTCGCACGCTTGTGCCTCTGCGCCACGACAGGCGTTTCTAACTTTTTAATTTTTGTTCTAAACGAATAATATTATTTTTGCAGTGTGGTGATATAGTAGAAAGACATTTAGTAGATGGTGATGTTGTGTTATTCAATCGACAGCCATCTTTACACAAGCTATCTATTATGTGTCATAGGGCGAGGGTTCAGCCGCAGCGGACTTTCAGGTAAGGTATTTAAAAAAAATGAAGTGTGTGGGAAAGAGAGAGAGAGAGAGATTGGGATCATGGAGCAGAGACAGCATCTCATTGTAAACGAGAGTGGTTGTGGGTTTGATTCCCGCTCGGGTAACGGTTATATTAAAATTACTTAAATTTCTTGTTTCTTTGTTTTCTTCGTCTTATTTATTTCGTAGTTCTATAAAGTTGGAACGAGCATTGAGTTTCGCTACTTAACATGCTATTTCTTCAGATTGGGCATCATATTGGACGGAAAGTGGAAAACGATGTGTCTTACTAATCTACTAATCTGCTAAGCGAGTAAAACGTGATGATATTTTTTATGTAAATATGATCACTCCCCCAAATGGAAATTGAACCTGTAACCAATCGCGCAAACAGCCATACGGTATTCCACTGTGTATAAAAACTCATATAATAAAATATTTTAGGTTTAATGAATGTGTATGTACTCCATACAACGCGGACTTCGATGGTGATGAAATGAACATACACTTACCACAGACGGAGGAGGCGAGAGCTGAAGCGCTTATACTTATGGGGGTTAGTGTTTTTGGTCCAAGTCGGCCAAGTAAATAATTAAATTTGAAAACATTATAGTATATATAATAGCGATATTTTTAATAGCATATAGTGATAATTACTTAGGAAACGAAAACGTTTTTAGAAAACGTCGAAATGTTTGTTCCAAGCGCTCTGACCACTAATCCATTCGTTCTATATCCGGCTGCGTCGAAATTCTTATACGCTTCTTACAATTTACAGAGATGTTAACATCATAAATAAGTTGTAACAGCCGGATATAGAACGCATGGCTTAGTGGTCAGAGCGCATGGAAGGTTTCCAAGAGGCGCGGGTTCGAGTCCCGCTTCGTTCAAAGTTTTATACGTTTTCTAAAAATGGTATAATACTAATTCTTTATTTCTATATTTTTTTGATACGTTTTTTTTAAATATTAAAATGGCTACGTAAATCATTAATTACTGAATTTAAAAGAAAAAAATAATATAATTTAAACTGTTTACCTTTTACAAACTGTCTTCTTCTTCTCTTAGAATCTTATGTGAAAACATGAATCAAAATCTTTAAATGAATAAATCATTGAGATTACAAAAAATCTTAATAAATTGTTGTCTTTACACTTCTTCAATATAATAAGGTTATACGTTATTTTACTAAAGTTTCATCTCGATTGGTTCAATACTTCTGCTGTCAAAAAGTAACAAACATCCTCACAAGTTATCGCATATTAGTATGCATATATATAATATTTAATCGTATCACTATCCAGAACAAATCGAACCTGGTAACACCACGCAACGGTGAACTTCTCATCGCTGCTACCCAGGACTTCATCACCGGCGGCTACCTCATCACTCAGAGGGATACTTTCTTCACCAAGTCGGAGGCGCAGCAGTTGGCCAGTTGTCTGCTGGCGGGACCGGATAGTACCATGAGGATAGATATGCCACCACCGGCTATCATGAAACCGAGGATGCTGTGGACTGGGAAGCAGATATTTAGGTAATTCCCCTTTTTTTTAAGTAAAAACTTCTTTAGATGCGTGGGGTATGGCGACAGGATTGAATTCGTCTTCGAATTTCGTAAATGACTGCTGAAAATGTTTTTTTAAGGGGGGAAACCAGTTTATGAGGTCGAAATTTTGCTGTTTTTCATGATTTTTTTTAACCAGGAAGGAATAATCACAAATTGTTTAAACTTAGAGGATATTTTATACTATATGTTTTCAAGTACAATTAAAAAATTTTTCAAACGATTTCCGCCGGAAATAGTGGAGTTACCGCGTGCAGTCCATGGGTGATTTCTATCCGAGCATTTGACTTGCATATATCCCTAACGTGGCAATTTTTATCTGTAATCATCAGGATTTTTTTTTTCATTAAAAACATATTTTCTAAGAATATGAACCTACTTTTGATGAAACAAATTGAAAATTGCATGTTTTTGAGGTGTTTGAACACAATGCCATGTTTTTATACGATATTTTTTCATCTTTCTTGCATAAAAAATATATTTTTAATAAGAATATAATCCCCGAATTTGGTTCATGTTGCTCGGAATTGAATAAAGAATATCTACACCAAATTTCAGAACGATTGATCAATAACTTTTTGAGCTAGAATGTTCGCAAGTAGAAAAAAAGTTGTTTCGAGAAAAACGCGTTTGAAATAAAATGTAGCGAAAACGAGAAATTTTTTTTTTTCTGGTTTCCCCCCTTAATATAATGTTAGGACATTTCGTTCACATTTCCTAAAACAATAATGGCACTCCGAGAATATCGATAAAAGTGAAAAATTAAACAATATATGTATTTTTTAATTCACCTGAAAAAAGATTTTGTAATTGTCAGAAAACTATCTCTTCAAACACTAAGATATAGTTAAGCAGTTGCAATAGTATTTCGTTATTTAAAACTAATAAAAAATATAGTACATAGATTCTGCAAAGTGAACGATAGCGCTCACTCCCTGAGTGTCATGTTGCCCTCAACATCAATAATGGTAATTATATGCGGTCAGTGTCGGTTACTGTTGAAAGGAAGTTTTCACTTCAGCAAAAAGAAAAAATTTGTTTTTTATAAATTTTTATTTGTTTTCTCTCTTTTCTGCTTAAGTGAATTACAATTTAAAAATATTTAATTAATAGCATTCTACCTTGCCATACAATTGTTTATAGTAATAACTTTTGGGCAGCAGAAAATTTTAAATTTTTCCACTCCGATGCTAAAAACAAAAAAACAATGGAAATTGCCTGCTTACATCTCATTTTTGTTGTTTTAAATGAAATTCTTAACTATATTCAAAATAAAGAGAAATTTAACTAGTTTTTGTTATTAAAATATCACTAAAATATTTATATGTGTGATTTTGTTTTCAGCTTAATAATGAAACCTAATAAGCGTTGTGATGTGAAAGCTAACTTAGAAACTAAAGGCAAAAATTACACCGGCAACGAGGACATGTGTGTGCAGGACTCTTGTGAGTTAAATTATACATACATAATAGGCGTGAATAGATTGATAAGTAGACTTACATATATATTTTTTTAATATTCGTGGGCATTAGAATTTGTTTTATTTATAGGCTGGATAGAAGATTAAATGGGAAAAAGTCAGGGAAGCCATTTTTGAACTTAATTTATTCTGTAACTGTAAATTCCGGTTTTATGATGGTATTTTAATACTTTTTGACTTTAATGTGTTTAATTTACTAGAATTTCTATGATTTTGTCATTATTTTACTCAATAATAAAGAGATCTTAATATCTACTAATATTTAAAGATTTATATATAATAACCTATCCATCACATGGTATGAATATATTTACATATACATTCATACATAGCTTCACGCTGTATCCCGCATATAGCAGGGTAGACAGAGGGAATCTAGTGTTAAGACACTCCGTCCCCACTTTCCGCCGAATTTAGGCATCGCGTGCTGAGTGGCAGAACTCAACGCCGCGCTTTGCCTTGTTACCAAACCCAGGAAATGAAAATACTAAACTTACATCTCCTGGGTCCCACAATCGAACCTACAACCCGTCGCGCTTACAGTTGCACGCTTTTTCCTCGGCGCCACGACAGGCGTAAGATTGAAAAAAAATAAAAGTAATTAGCTTCATTACGCGAGTTGACATATCAACATATTCGCGCCTGGTACGATCATATTTACCTACAATACACATATTTATATTACTTAGTATAAATATATATATAAATGATTTCTTACAATTTGTGTTACTTTTTAGATGTTATAATAAGAAATTCAGAACTAATTTGCGGTTCAATGGACAAAAGCACTTTAGGCTCTGGGACTAAGACCAGTATCTTCTACATTCTATTAAGAGACTGGGGCGAAGAGTATGCGGTTAGAGGCATGTGGAGGTATGTGCTGGTTCGAATTCGATATAGTATGTTATTGATTGATAATATGACTAAGTGCGGCGTTTAATTGCGCCACTCATCATGTAATGTCTTGGTTTTGGTTGGTAAGCGAGAAACGGATTGTCTTGACACTAGGTTTTGATGATTTTGAAATGAATGGACAAAAATTGTTTTTAACTTATTTGCACGTCAATTTAAAATATTCCAAATGAAAATCCAATTATTTCCCGTTCTCCCATTTAGTCCCATTCGATTCCAAAATTGTTAGGATATATATATGTTTGTTCTCTTTTACACAAAAACTACTGAACAGATCTAAATTAAACTTTTCACTATATATTAGTGCTTATATATTAGAATAACACATAGGCACTTTAATTGTATTAATTAACAATTTGAGGAATTTAGCCAAAATATAACTATAAACGAGGAAAGGAGTATCTTAACACGTCGGCTTTTTTTGACTTTGACTTATGACAAGCAATCACTTAACAGGTTAGCACGAATGGCGTCTTACTATATGATGAATCGGGGATTCAGTTTCGGTATCATAGACGTGACTCCAGGCAAGAAGCTTATTGAGGCCAAAAACAAATTGTTGGAATCTGGGTAAGAAATTAGTAAAAGTAAATTATAACAATAAAAATAAATTAATTTGAATAAAATTTTGTCTAATTTCTCGTGTACTTCATCGTCTTGGAAAGGACATAAGCTTTAGGCTATAAAACATGTTGCGTTGTTATTGGATTCAGATACGTATACAAACTTTCAAGTAAATCAGACGACAAAAAGTGTCAAGTTTTTTTATATTAATTGGTAAATAGGTAGATGAAATCAATTAAAGCGTGTTATTAAAAATTAAGAATTAGTTAGTTTTACACTCGGCAACGTGTTACGTCACCGCGCTAGTGGGCAACACTCGGGTGCGCGGTCGCTTGTGGGGCGGCTAGTACGATTTTGACAGGGAATGATTGTTTATTAGATATTCCAAATGCGATGGCTACATCCTGGAAATGGAAAAGGGCACTTTACAGTCCCAACCTGGATGCACCATGGAGGAGACACTTGAAGCAGTCATGTTGAGTGAACTGAGCAGCATAAGGTATTTATAACTTCACGCTTTATCCTGCATTGCATGCGTAGTCAGAGAACACAGTGTTAAGACACTCTCTTTGCGCTTGAATTAGAGACATTACGTGTAGACTGGTGGAACTCAACACCGCGTTTTGTTTTGCCAGAGTAGAAAGTGAAGAAATGAAAGTAGTTAAATAGACGTAATCATTTCCTAGAGATAGAACCCACGTGGCCGCAAAACTTGTATTTTTAAATGATGGAAATAATTTAAATATAATCACCCCTCGTATTGAAAATCGAACCTGCAACCAATCCTGTTTGCAGTCAGAGGCAGTCTCACTGCGCCACTGTGACCTATAAAAATAACTATTTCTATAATTCATAGAACTATATTTATATGTTTGTATATTTTTTATTTTATAGAGAGTTGGCAGCTAAAGCTTGTTTCCGAGAACTTCATCCCACCAATGCCCCACTTATTATGGCCCAAAGTGGCTCCAAAGGTACACCATATAAATTTTAATGTTTGTAACTCGTACTATGACGTCATGAATAGACAAATATAATTTTCATACCACAGGTGAAAAGATTGATAAGTCGACTTGCATATACAATTCTTTTGAATATTAATATATGTTCGTGTTCAAATAAGAATATTTGCAGAAAAATTAATACTTTAAAATTTTTCAAAGTACATACATTTTTGATTTATTGACTTCTTCACATCTGGTGCGAAACAAATTTAAGTTTTCGGTAGTTGAAGTACCTAATACTGTAATATTACATGACGATAACAATAGAAAAATATAACTTTGATACCAATGTAAAGTTAAAAAAACCTGGTTGCCTACAACGGGTGTCATTTCTAGACAACCCGTTCTTTGCTTTTGTCTTTTGTTTTGTCTTGTTAGGGGCCAAATATACATAA
Organism: Philaethria dido; assembly: GCA_033558755.1. Taxonomy (NCBI): domain Eukaryota; kingdom Metazoa; phylum Arthropoda; class Insecta; order Lepidoptera; family Nymphalidae; genus Philaethria; species Philaethria dido. The sequence continues at coordinate 618,324 of JAKGSA010000515.1, forward strand.
AAATAAATGTCTGAACCCCCTTTCAAAAAATAATAAAATCATCATTCATAGATAGTGAATTAATTTGTTTAAAAAAGTACTGAAACACTTAAGTTGTTGTACATTCAAAATTAAACTCTATGTATATGTAAATAGGGTCCAACATCAACATATCGCAAATGATAGCGTGCGTGGGGCAGCAGGCGCTCAACGGGAAGCGAGTGCCCAACGGCTTCGAGGACCGCTCCCTGCCACATTTCGAGAGACATTGTAAATATATTATATATATTTTTTATATTAATTGCTTGAATATTTATTAATTAACCTATCTGTATCTCTTGACTTCGTTTACGTGGACCAAGAATAAGTAACTTCACGTTTTATCTCGTATTCCAGGATATTCAAAGTCTCAAGATACTGATAGTTGCTTTCCGTACGTATTGTAGACCTTGCGTGTTAAATTGCGGAACTCAACGCCGTGCTCATAGCAGAAAATGAAAATAATTCGGAATCGATCCTATAATCTAAATCTTGTTGACCTCCAATAGCTGTTTTTCGCGTTACCGTAAGAATTTCGAAAAAATCTTCTTTTGTTACTCTCCTACACTCTCCCCAAGGAGCCTATATGGCAATTTTCAGCAATCTATGGCCAGTAGTTTTGTCAGTACGATGTATGTCAGTCACTCAGTTATGCAAGCGTTTTATGTTATATGTTTTTTTCTTTTTTCGGTAATTTTAGAAAACTAATAAAATTATAATGCCTGTCGTGGCACAGAGGCACAAGCGTGCGACTGTAAACGCGACAGGTCGTGGGTTCGAAACACACTCTAGGAAATGTAAAAGTTCAGTATTTTCATTTAATGGGTTTGGTAACACAAGGTACAATGCATAGCGCGGCGTTGAGTTCCACCACTCAGCACGCAATGCCTTAATTTAGCGGAAAGTGGGGATCGAAGTGTCTTAACACTAGGTTCTCAGGTTCCCTCTGCCTACCCTGATATGTGCGGGACACAACGTGAAGCTAAAAAAAAAAAATTTAATTTCTTTTAATTTCCAGCTAAAATCCCAGCGGCTCGTGGTTTCGTAGAAAACAGTTTCTATTCGGGACTCACTCCCACTGAGTTCTTTTTCCACACGATGGGGGGGAGAGAGGGTCTGGTCGATACTGCTGTTAAGACCGCCGAGACTGGATATCTACAGCGGCGATTGGTTAAGGTTAGTTTTTTAATTTGTTTTTGGAATAAAATAATTTTAAAAAACTATTTTAATTTTTTTTTTATTTTGAAAATTAATAGTAGGGTATTAATTACATTATTTATATTTAGCTTATGACTAAAATAATAAATAATTAAAAAAATCATATGATGGTGATATTGTCTTTCCATATGTATTGTGGGTTTATGCTTTATTCAAAAGAAAGACAACAAAGCGCTATTTGAGGCTTCGCATACTATCGAGTGTTCGTAAATGGAAATCTATAACAAAAAAAGGTATTACCTTTTTAAACAATATTGATAAGAAAAAATAGCTTCACGCTGTATCCCGCTAAGACAATCCTTCTTGAAGTTTAGAATATTAGTATATTATTAGTTCCTTAGAATATTTTTCTTTTTTATAAAAAAAAAAAATTATACGTTGTCTAAATATGTTTTTCGTTTCCTAAGTGTGTAATTAACAGTTTAAAAAAAAACTTCGCAAATATTTAATAAATGGCATACTCTCTAGCCAAATGATTGTTCTTTGAAATAATCTTTGGGTAGCAGAAATTTGTAAAAATCTCTCTACAGAGATGCTAACAACAAAAATAAGTTGTAACAAGCGTATATTTTTATATTTTTTATGCGAATTTCGACGTAGCTGGATATTGAACGCATGGCTTATTGGTCAGAGCGCTTGGACGGTTTCCAAGTAGCGCAGGTTCGTGTCCTGTTCAAAAATTTTTATACGTTTTTTAAATATGACAATCCCCTATTTCAATAATTCCGTTCTCCACTTTTACGAGAAAAAATATTTTCTGCGTTATTCTTTTCTAATAAATCCCTTACCCATATGTGATATTGTGAGCAGAAGTTCCAATACGGTATTATTTATATTAAAATGAAATGATATGTCTATACCAGGCGTGAATAAATGAATAAATCGAAAATGCATATCTTTCAGGGTAGGCAATATTAAGTTTCATTTTAGAGTATACATATTCTGTTTTAATGTAATTTAAATACTTTTTTAACCAAATGTTTTTAATTTGCTTGATTTTTTTTTATTTAGTGAATAAATAATAAATAATATATAGAAAAAATTTTCACCCTTGTAAAGCAATCCCAATGTGTATATTAATATTTTAAAAAAATATCATTGGCTAGAATATAATCCTGCTAACTCCATAATGATAAATCAAGAGGGGCAAAAAAAACAAAAACAAAAAACATGAACATGTTTTATTAAACGGAACTGTTGGCAATTTAACTCCTTGTTTTTTTGACAATTTTTAATTAATACTGATTGATAATTGCTGTTTTTCTCAATTGTGTATTTTTAAAAAACGCGAGTAGTTGTGGGTTCGATTTCCATTTGAGGGTATCATTATATTTAATTTATTTTCATTTCGTCACTCATTATTTATTAATTATACATATTATTATTAATTATACATAGTTTCGAGTTCGGGCGGAAACTGGTGAATGAAGTGTGTTGCCACTAGGTTCTCTCTGTCTTCTTTTTTAACGTTATGGAATCAGTTACGTATACTCGTACGATTGGGGATTCGAACGGGTTATATGAGGCTCTGGACAGGCAAATGTAGGCTGTCTGTATGCGCACTAAAATCTCACGGTGCTCCTCCTCCATCGCCACGGGAACCTCAGCGTTTCTCTGCCTCCCAGTTTTGCGGGATAAAGCGTGAAGCTGTGAAGTGTAATATATGATATATGTATTGCGTGTTTCAGTCGCTGGAGGACCTGGTACTGCACTACGACATGACGGTGCGCAACGCGCCCGGCGAGGTGGTGCAGTTCCGCTACGGCAACGACGGCCTCGACCCCAGCTACATGGAGGGCCGCGACCGTCCCGTGCATCTGCGACGCGTGCTGCAGCACGGCATTTGATGCGCTATATGCTTGCCCGACTTGCACGTAAGTGTGAGACACGTGCGCGCCATGTGCGCCGACACGTAAGTGTGAGACACGTGCGGCGCCGTATTATCGATGCGTAGTGTGGACACGTGCGCGCCATGTGCCGACGCTTACGTAAGTGTGTGAGAACTTGCATTATATGACTTTCCCTTAATGCCTCCGACCGTAAGTGTGAGTTACGTGTGAAAATGTGTGTGCGCTCGGCACGTAAGTCGTGAAAAATGAGTTACGAAAGCGCGCCATGTGCGCGCATTTTCTTACGTAAGTGTGAGTTTCTGATGCGATGCTACGTGCGCCGCGGCATGAAGTAGGACACGTGCGCGCCATGTGTGCCTCGACACGTAAGTGTGAGACACGTGTAAGCGCTACGTGCGCTCGACTACGTAAGTGTGTGAGACACGATGCGCGCGCCGTATTAGCGCCGACACGTAAAAAGTGTGGCTTACCGATGCGCCGACGCATGCTGAAGTGTGAGTTTGCGATGCGCGCGCTCGCGCGCCGACACCGTGCCGCGTAAGTGTGTGAGACACCACGTGCAGCGCCATGTGCGCCTTGCCTCGACTACGTAAGTGTGAGACACGATACGCTACGATGCACTCGACCACGCAAGTCATTATTGAAGTTTTCACGTTACGCGCCATGTGCGCCGGCTTACGTAAGTGTGAACCACGCGTCTGTCGACTTACGTAAAGAGGTGGTTTTCCACGTGCGGCGCCATGTGCCGCCGACACATGTAAGTGTGTGAGACACGTGCGCGCCATGTGCGATCGACGCGTAAAAAGTGTGAAGTTTTCACGATGCGCGCTACGATGCGCCGACTGTAAAGGTAGCGGACCGTGCGCCGCCATGTGCGCCATTACGTGGTGTGTGAGACGCGATGCGCGCTACGTGCGCTAAACACGTAAGGAATTATTATTGAGACATGACGTGCGCGCTACGTGCGCACTCGACGTGTAAGCGCATGAGTTTTGCACGTGCACTTCATGTGCGCACGAAGACTTACACGTAAAGAAGGTGTCGAGACGCACGGTACTTACGTTTGCTACGTGCGCCGACGCACGTAAGCATGGACACGATGCGCGCCGCTGTGCGCATTTTGCGTAAGTGTGAGACAGATGCGCTACGTTAGCGCCGACCGCGTAAGCATGGTTGCGATGCGCGCCATGTGCGTATATACGACTGCGTAAGTGTTGGCGATGCGCGCGCTACGTTAGCGCGCCGACACATAACTTACATGGGACTTTGTGCCGCAGCGCCATGTGCGCGACGTTTGCATGAGAGTGTGAGACGCGTGCGCGCTTCGTGCGCGCCGACTGCACGTAAGTGTGTGAGACGCGTGCGCTTCACGATGCCTCGACTTTGTAGCAGCATGGACACAATTGCGTTTGCCATGTGCGCCATTTCACATAAGTGTGTGAGACACGTGCGCGCTACGTGCGCCGACACGTAACGCGCCTTTACCTTATGAACTTACGTGTAAAAGTTATGTGCGCATCGACACGTAAGTGTATTGAGGACAGCGATGCGCTTCCTTATTACCTCGGCTTTCTGTAAGTGATATTGAGACGATGCGCGCGCTACGTGCGCCGACACGATGTAAAGCATGGACACGTGCGCGCGTATGTAATGGCGCCGACACGTGGTGTGTGGACTTAGCGATTAGCGCGCTACTTGCACTCATTTACGTAAGCATGAGACACGTGCGCGCCATAATGCTCCTGACACGTAGTAAGTCATTATTGAAGAGGAACGCGTGCGCGCTACGATGCGCCGACACATGTAAGGAATTGAGACGCGATGCAACGCCCGCTACGTGCGCCGACACGCGTAACTGTAGGAAAGGACACGTGCCGCGCGCCATGTGCGCCGACACGCATGAGGTATTAGTAATGGTCCGTTGCGCGCTACGATGCGCTCGACGTAAACATGGAGAACACTGTGCGCGCCATGCGCCGACACGTAGTGTATGAAAAATGAACGCGTGCGCGCTACGTGCGCTCGGCTTACCGCATGCTTATGAGACACGTACTTCATGTGCGCCACGACACGCGTAAGTGTGTGTGGAGACGCGATGCGCCGATGCGCCGACGTAAAACCCGCTTTATGCTTACGTGTTTGCCCTTCTGCGCTCCATTTTGCAGTGTAAGGGTAATTATTGAGACCTTACTTGATGCACTTGCTACGCGCCATTACGTAAGCATGAGACCACGTGCGCGCCATGTGCGCTCATTACGTAAAATTGTGTGAACGCTTGATGCGCTGATGCGCCGACACGTAAGCATGTGAGGACACGTGCGCATAATATTGCCGACGCGTAAAAATTAATGTGTGTGAGGACGCGTGCGCGCTACGTGCGCCGACATAAAGAATTATTGAAGTTGCCGTGCGCGCCTTTACGATGCGCCGACTTGCATAACATGAGACACGATGCGCGCCATGTGCTCGACTTTGCAATAAGTGTGAGACACGCGATGCTACGTGCTGCTATTTATAAGCTTATGAGACACGATGCGCCGTATTGCGCTTCGACACGTAAGGGTGTGTGAGACGCGTGCGCGCTACGTGCGCGCGCCGACGCATGGTATTGAGGACGCGTGCGCGCTACGTGACCGACATGTAGAAACGATGAGACACGCATTGCGCGCCATATTATCGACACGTAAATTATTAATGAGACGCGTGCGCGCTACGTGCGCGACACGTAAGCGAGACACATTATGCGCGCGCCATATTCATAAACTTACGTAAGTGTTGAGGACATTTGCGATCCTGCGCTGGAGTGTCATAAAGAACTTACGCATCTAAGCTTGCTTGTATGGTTTCTGATGCGCGCCTTATTGTTGCAGACAAATGAAAAGTGTGAGTGTGAGTTTGCATAGCGTGCTGCAACTTACGCACGTAAGACAGTGTGTTGTGCGTGTATTTTTATGTGTGTACGTATGAAGTGTGAGGTGCATGTGCGCGCCATTAGCTATGTAATGCATATTATGCACCCTAGTAGTTAGAGACTGTAAAAAATACCGAAGCTTAACTTGTATGTTTATAAGTATAATTGAAAAAAACTTGGAAACATTGTTAAATCTTAGTTCTAGATAACAGTAAAAATTACGTAACTTTGTATTAAAAAGAAATACCAAAACAAAAGGGCACATATCAATTTATGTATGTATGTGTCGTAGTATATAAAAACATTCATAACCTTGCCTCTTTGCTTGAAGGGCCTGGATTTAAATTCTGATACGTTCAATTTACTAATAGGTTTATCAAAACTAACTTTTAAACTGTCTTCTAAAAACAGCTATATCAATGTTCTATCTTAAACATTTATAGGGAAGAGAAGAACCGTTAGACGGTGATGGTATTGTGGTAGCTGCTGAGGAAACACTGGCAGCTTGATGATTTCAAAACGTGTCCCGATGAGATTCAAGAGTGATTTGCTTTGTTAGTATTCTTGCAATTTACCTTAACCGAGAGCATAGGAGCTGGGAATTTCTGTATTTATTATTTTTTTTTAGTTTCCACTGTATCACATCACCTGCATAATATAGCTGAGTTACGTATTGCTGTTCGAGTTAATAGTCTCATAATTAGCATCATATAAAAAGAGGTACCATGAGGAGCTTCTTTCAAGTTTTTGAGACTATTATTCATTTCTAGACTAAATAAGAATGGCAGGATATGACTATCTTCTGGTAATGGATGCGGGCAGTTCTCAACCTCAGCAAATGGCATTGGATTACTGGCAAGGTCTAATAACCTGTCGTTATTATTAAAGATAAAATTATATTGACTTAATCCAGTAAACTGCTCGAATGCAAATAGTTGTAAAATTAAATTGTTATCAGGAGACATTCTCGATAATTAGGCGGCTGTCAGATTGCATGGACCATATGGCTCTCGGATGTTGGAAATGCCCAGTACAACGAAGCTTATCGAGGATTAATAATAAACATATCAGATATGTGCTCAAAGAAAATAGCTTCAGAATCACATTGATGAGCATTTTGAGGGAACAACAACAAAATAGGCGTAGATTCTTGCGAGATAAAACCCTGACCAAGCACTAAATTAATAGATGTACACATCTGGTGTCGGTAATTTGGTGGAAAGGGATAAAGTGCCGAATGTCTATAGATGCACATCCTTGCCGTACAGCAATAAGGGTACCACCGCCCATCTTTACTTTTAAACGTCTATAGTTGCGGGATCATTGCGATACAATTATATATCGTGCATCAAACAGTTCTTCGCTCAAAATGCCGTCTAACAACCAAGATTCGGTTAAACAGATTATGTCATAATTACTATTCAGTAAGTTACTATAAAATTGTCTAGTTTTGGTACGAAGTCCTCTGACATTTTGATAAAATATACTCAAAGCCATACTAAAAAAGAAATATTAATTATGGAAATATTTAACGTATTTGTTTAAGCTTTAGAATGATGATAAAAGAAGTAATAAAGATGACCATCTTCCTCATAGTTATGTATATATAAAATAAAAATTATGGAACCGCATTGAAATATAAGGAAAACGATATCACAGAAGCCCAAACAGAGACACACCTCAATGTAAGCTCAGTATACAATATATAGTTAAACAAATATAAAATAATAACTAAAAATAAATTTCAACAAAAAATATAAAGAAGTAACAAGAGCAATATTAAAAAATAAAAATCACAATGGTTCTTAGTGAAATCTCTTTTAAACATTTATCAGAAGTAATGTGGATTACTGAGAGTTGTCAGTTTTACGGACCATAACAGTGCAATTACGAACCCAACAGTACTGATAGCCTTCTCCTTACTTTTACGTCTAGCATTGTTAAGCCCATTATATGTAGATAGGGGTGGTCATTGACGTATATTGGATTTTTTAGCACCAGTAAATCCAATGTCGAAGTTAATAATCCCTTCAGCTTCCGCACCGAGGAGAGAAAGCTCATCTTTCTTTATAACGCGCCTGCATTTTCAAAATAATTGGGCGGGTTTACTTCGTCAGCGGTATCACATTTTAACTGCCACTTGGTCACAAAGTCCAAAACTGTATCCACATTAAATAGGAAAGCCGCTTTTAGAAGCAAAGTTTTAATTGGTCTTGAACTGCTTTCTCCCTTTTTGTATGGAACCCTGCCACCTGAATGTTAGAACGGCGAACCCACTGGTCATTTCTATTACTATTTTCTGATAATTCTACAACTTTAAGTTTCAACTCAATGATTTCGCACAGTATTTATCTAATATGGATACGGTCAAAAGCATTCGGCTCGGTAAGAGAATTAACAGATGACTCAATACGAGATATTTTTGAGGTCCAGGAACTACCAGTTTCCGAGAGCTTACGGAGTTCTTCAGTTACGGAATATTTAAATGCGAGTCCATTGTGGCATGAAGATTATTAAAGCGATCATCAAAATAAGCGATAATTGATTTCAAACCATTATCCGTAACTGTGATTGAGAGATTGAATGGAACCAAGGCATTACTGCTCTGGCACATCCAACGGTAATCTAGGACTAACATTATTATTAATGCCTTTTTTGTTAGGGTTTACAAGCTGACATTTCCATTTAGCCTTAGTTCATTGGAAGCATTTTTTAAAAATCATGCCCTTAAACCTGCACAAGCATAATGGAAAAGACCTAGACACGCTGCACATTTGGTTTGCATCTTCAAATTTTAAAACATCGGAACAATGTTTACATTCCATATTAAGTTATTTCTATTCTGTCGAAGTCGGTGTAGATTAATAAATTAACTTGCTTTATACCTTTGTTTGCTGTTTTGCTATTATAAACTTCAAGGATGAATGGACCTAAGCTGTGCAGGTACATTGCGTCGCTTACGCGTTCAATCCAAACACCTTCACTTAACCTTTGATTTATGCTTACACCCTTTAAAAACTTGAATTATCGATAAATTATATAGAATATCCACTAAATATTGTTATAGAAAGAATATTTAACATTGAATTGAATATAATGTAGAATTCACTCCCGGGATATTACACTTTACACTATTTATTAGTTTTTTATAAAGAGTCTGTAAAGATTACGTGTGAGCTCGTATGATACCATGTCTCCGCTCTAATAAGAAAGGCGCTGATTTCGGTTCGACCACTTAACTCAATTTTTCGAATACGGGCCAAAGAAAGGAAATGAGTGTCTAAACACTAAGGTTTCCTACATTGCTATTAGAAAAAGTTACATAGTAACATTATTTATTCCAGAGCATAGGCGAACCTGGTACTCAAATGACCCTCAAAACGTTTCACTTCGCTGGAGTCGCCTCCATGAACATAACCCAGGGTGTTCCCAGGGTCAAGGAGATCATAAACGCGTCTCGTAATATATCCACACCGATTATAACTGCTGAGCTGACTGACCCTTATGACCAGGAGTTCGCGAGGCGGGTTAAGGGCAGAGTAGAGAAGACTACGCTGGGTGAAGTGAGTGTTTTGGTGTAATTTTTTTTTATTATGGAAAGATTTGAGGAATTTCCTAATTATATTTTGATATAGTGTCAATACTTGGTTCGTGATAGCCAGTATAACTCAATCAGTATAAATGTGTATCAATCATAAATAAAATAAAGTCTTTTTTCTCTTTTTTTTTTAACTTCACGCTTTATCCCGCATATAGCGAGGTAGGCAGAGGGAACCAGATAATCTAGTGTTAAGACACTCCATTCTCTTTCAACATTTCCGTTCCCTACTTTCCGCCAAACTGAGGCATTGCGTGTTGAGTGGCGGAACTCAACGCCGCGCTTTGCCTTGTTACCAAACTCAAGAAATGAATATACTAAATTTTACATTTCCTGGAGTGGGAATCGAACCCACAACCTGTCGCGTTTTCAGTCGCACGCTTGTGTCTCTGCGCCACGACAGGTGTCAGTTTATTAGGAACAAATAAGGCTTATTAGAAACAAAAAATACTTTGCCAACTGCTAAAGTTAGTAACTGAAGCACAGCGTCAACGCCCAGCTATTCAGAGTTTATATTTTTGCCCCAAAATAAACAAATACAGTGACAATATTACAAGAAAAAATACAGAGGTTCAAATTAAAAAAAAAATTAAAATATAAAAAATAAATTTTAACCTGATATGTGTGTGTGTGTGTGTATGCGTGGGTGTGTGTATGCGCGTGTGTGTATGCGTGTGTGTGTATGTTGTTGTGAGTGTATATGGGAGTGTGAATGTCTGTGAATCATTCAAAAAGATTCCAAAACAATTATGTACTTAATGTAGTTTTTATTTTATTGAAAATGCTTTTATATTAAAGTTATGTATTATTATTGAATGTTTTTATTAATTCTATATTAATAATTATTTTATTAATATGAAATTCCACTCGTTAGTATGAATATAATTACTTTCATTTCTTCTTTTCTTTTTTTTTTCAACCTCACTAGCGCGAAAAACGGAGTGTCTTTACACTAGGTTCTTTCTGCATAAAAATATTTTTTTTTTTAACAATACACAGATAACAACATACATAGATGAGGTGTACCTCCCGCAAGAGTGTTTCCTGCTGCTGCGTCTGGACGCGGAGCGCATCCGTCTGCTCTGCTTGGAGGTCAACGTGCACTCCATTGTTTATTCGTGAGTTGGGATTTTTTTATCTTCTTTATTGTTTTTTTGGAAGGTAGGTAGATAAATCTTGCGTCTTTTAAATTATTTTTTTTTTTTTATTGCGCTACTTCCACAGGTTGACTGGAAGAGATTTTTTCTAGAGATAAATCCACCTTTATCGACATCCAGTTCTATTGTCTTTTATTTTTTTATAAACTTTATGTGCAAAAAAGAATATTATATAAATTTGTGAGAGTAGGTAAATAATTTAGTGATGGTGTTTAACAACGATTACGGAACACTTTTTAGTTAGTTAAGGTAAATATCGTGTTTTTTCACGGTTATAAGTGGAGATATACCTTTAAAGCTGTAAATATAAGCATTGCCGTGATTTGAGTGTTTTGATAATATGTCATGTCATGTGTAATCTTATTCTGTAAGTTCATTAAATTTTAACAATTAATTAAATAAAAATTATAATAACATAATAACATTGATAAAATTTTATATAAAAAGATACACACTATATATTTCAAGCAGTACCATGTTCCTACGTGTGATTCCAATGCACTACATATAGTACTAGCATTAAGACATTTAAGAGAGTCCAAACGATTCTTTTTATATCTAAGAGAGTAAGATCTTGTTTATGTTCTATACATGTTTAACATACAATGTAATTCAAAAGTTGGTTTGAGATTTTCTATTTCAATGTTCTTACATTCCCTGTGAGGGGACGGTGCTAGAATACAATTCCCCTCCGCTGCTGGGTAGCGTCCCTTAAGAGGCGGGTATCCCAGTAGGCAGGTGGTAGGAGGTTCGTCCTCCGACTGGCTCGCGATGTTCATGTCAAAGACGAACCGCCAAATATCTTATGATGTGTCCCGGTTCGATTGCGTGTAAGCCAGGTTTTCCCCTTTCCCACCCCATCCTTTCCCCAGAATGTATATGTATCTGTATCGTCCAGGTAGGCAACGCATTTACAACACCTCTGGTGTTGTAGATGTCTATGGGCGAAGGTAGCCACTAACCAGGTGGTCCTTCTGCTCGTTTGCCATCCGTTATCCATAAAAATAAACATATGCTTAAACCCTTGCCAAAGTAAAAGTACTTAAAAACAATTTTCTTTTAGGATCTGCACATCCAAATTAAAATTAAAATCGTGCAACGTGATAGCGGTATCCGAGTGGGCGGTCAAAGTGTACGCGGACAGTCGCACCACCAGCGGTGGTTGGCTCAACATGGCGCTGCAGCGGCTGGCGAGGCAGCTACCACTTGTGGTGGTCAAGGGGCTGCCGAGAGTGTCCCGCGCGGTCATCGCCTGTGATGATACTAGTGCTGTGTCCAGGTTTGTGCGGTTTATAGTAGAGTTAAGGGGGTGGAGGTTAGATAAAATGGTGGGGATATATATATTTTATAACTTCTCGCTGTATCCCACATATAGCAGGATATGCCTACCTTCAGGGAACCTGAGAACCGAGTGTTAAGACACTCCGTTCTCTTACAACACATTCCGTTCCCCACTTTCCGCCAAATTGAGGTATTGCGTGTTGAGTGGCGGAACTCAACGCCACACTTTGCCTTGTTACCAAACCCAGGAAATGAAAATACTAACATTTTCTGGAGTGGGAATCGAATCCACAACCTGTCGTGTTTACAGTCGCGTGCTTGCGCCTCTGCGCCACGACAGGCGTTGGGTTATATTGGTGGGGATATGAATTTAAGAAGTGGGTGAGGGATATGGGAAGAAATAGACACAAGAAATGAGGCAGGTATTTATGATTAGGAAGGAAGGGAAGGCTAAATTAAGCGTTATGAAGCTACTTTAGAGGATGTATATATAATTATTATAAAGATTTGTTGATTTTACATGGGTAGATTTTTTGTCAATGGTTTAGTATCACACTCTGCTTTCCATTTTCCGTTCGAAATGGAAATACCTATTGGGTGTTGAGTGGAACTAATCTTAATGTCGTGCTTTGTATTACCAGAGCGAAGAAGTCAAAATAATTTAAATATAATCATTCCATCTACTGTGGTACCCACGACCATTCATTGTGATGGATAGATAGCCCTGTTATCAATATTTTTTGTTTCAGATATAAATTGTGCGTGGAGGGTGACGGTCTCAGGGACGTGATGGCGACGTACGGGGTAGATGGGACGAAGACGTCTTCTAACAATATATTGGAGGTATTGATTGTATTTATATCTTTAATAATTAATTAATTTTTAATATAGAAATTTTGATACGCTTTGGGAATGAAATTTTCGCTTCAGTCTGTCTCAAAGGTATCATTGCCACTAATAAAGAATTGTAAACCATTCACGATTAAAAAAAAGAGTCTCGCTGAGTTTCTTGCGCTGGTTCTTCTCAGGTCTGAGGTATTAAATTTAGTGAACTGGTGGTAAATTATTTGACATTTAAAAAATGAAGCTTGTAACTTCTTATTTTGAATAAAATTATTTGGCTTTGACTTTGAAAATTATGGTGGCGCAAAGTGGTAAAGCCTGCCCGTTAACGCGATCGGTTGCGGGTTCAATTTCTACTCGAGGTAATGATTATATTTTGTTTTCTCGTTTTGGTAACACAAAGTGCGTTGAGTTCTGTTATTGAATATAAATTAAGTTTCGATTTGGGTGGAAGGAGATCTCAGCTTATTAAAAAAAGTGAGAAAAATGTCTACGGAAAAAATGCGGAGTTAAAACAAAGCAGTGAATGATCTTAAGATGTCTGTAAAGTAATCCTGGCGGGCGTGCAGGTGTTCCAGACGCTGGGCATCGAGGCGGCGTCGTCCACCATCATGTGCGAGGTCGAGGCGGTGATGGCGGGGCACGGCATGGCGGTCGACCGCCGCCACGTGGCGCTGCTCGCCGCGCAGATGTGCGCGCGCGGGGAGGTGCTCGGCATCACGCGCTACGGCCTCGCGCGCATGAAGGAGAGCGTGCTCAACCTGGCCAGCGTATGTGCTTTCTTTTTTTTTCTTTTTAACGTCACGCTGTATCCCGCATATAGCAGGGTAGGCAGAGGGAACCAGAGAACCTAGTGTTAAGACACTCCGTTATCTTTCAACAATTCCGTTCTCCACTTTCCGCCGAATTGAGGCATTGCATGTTGAGTGGCGAAACTCGATGCCTTGTTACCAAATCCAAGAAATGAAAATACTAACATTTCCTGGAGTGTGAATCGAACCCACAACCTGTCGCGTTTACAGTCGCACGCTTGTGCCTCTGCGCCACGACAGGCGCCTAATCATCTGATTGTTATTGTTTTAACAATTATATTAATGATTTTAATAATTAACCAAGTATTGACATCACTAAATGTTGGTAAATATGACATAGTCATATATAGATAGATATCCAAGTCCATATGTCATATAAAATTTAGTGATATCAATACTTGATTAATATTCTTTTAAGATATGTATACCAAATATTACATATTATAGTAAATCCCAATAATCAAATAAACTTATTTTAAGCTCTTAAAGCTCGTAGAACTTAAATTCTATATATGTTCCCTAAGAAAGTCTAATTTTCATAATTAATTCCTTTTTCATCTAATTAAATAAAATTAACGTATGACAAATAATATTTCCATATTAATATTACATACTATAATAAAAGACCGTCATGGCACTGTATAACCAGTGTCTGTAAATACACTCGGTTACGTGTTCGATCCCCGCTCAGAAAAGTAATTATACAAGTATTTCAATTATTTTCATTTCCCCGCTCTATTAAAGCGCATCACTAAGTATTGTCCTCTATGCTTAAATTTAGACAGAAAGTGGAAAAAACACTTCTTGACACTACGCTATCTCCTAAACCTGCTATTAGATAAAGCGTGAACCTAAAAAAA
>JAKGSA010000516.1:0-29813 GCA_033558755.1 Philaethria dido
CGATTGTAGTGGGTTCGATCTCCACTGGAAAGAATTATAAAATTCATTTATTTTTTATATTACCATGTCTCCGCTCTAATAAGAAAGGCGCTGATTTCGGTTCGACCACTTAACTCAATTTTTCGAATACGGGCCAAAGAAAGGAAATGAGTGTCTAAACACTAAGGTTTCCTACATTGCTATTAGAAAAAGTTACATAGTAACATTATTTATTCCAGAGCATAGGCGAACCTGGTACTCAAATGACCCTCAAAACGTTTCACTTCGCTGGAGTCGCCTCCATGAACATAACCCAGGGTGTTCCCAGGGTCAAGGAGATCATAAACGCGTCTCGTAATATATCCACACCGATTATAACTGCTGAGCTGACTGACCCTTATGACCAGGAGTTCGCGAGGCGGGTTAAGGGCAGAGTAGAGAAGACTACGCTGGGTGAAGTGAGTGTTTTGGTGTAATTTTTTTTTATTATGGAAAGATTTGAGGAATTTCCTAATTATATTTTGATATAGTGTCAATACTTGGTTCGTGATAGCCAGTATAACTCAATCAGTATAAATGTGTATCAATTATAAATAAAATAAAGCTTTTTTTCTCTTTTTTTTTTAACTTCACGCTGTATCCCGCATATAGCGGGGTAGGCAGAGGGAACCAGATAATCTAGTGTTAAGACACTCCATTCTCTTTCAACATTTCCGTTCCCCACTTTCCGCCAAACTGAGGCATTGCGTGTTGAGTGGCGGAACTCAACGCCGCGCTTTGCCTTGTTACCAAACCCAAGAAATGAAAATACTAAATTTTACATTTCCTGGAGTGGGAATCGAACCCACAACCTGTCGCGTTTTCAGTCGCACGCTTGTGTCTCTGCGCCACGACAGGTGTCAGTTTATTAGGAACAAATAAGGCTTATTAGAAACAAAAAATACTTTGCCAACTGCTAAAGTTAGTAACTGAAGCACAGCGTCAACGCCCAGCTATTCAGAGTTTATATTTTTGCCCCAAAATAAACAAATACAGTGACAATATTACAAGAAAAAATACAGAGGTTCAAATTAAAAAAAAAATTAAAATATAAAAAATAAATTTTAACCTGATATGTGTGTGTGTGTGTGTATGCGTGGGTGTGTGTATGCGCGTGTGTGTATGCGTGTGTGTGTATGTTGTTGTGAGTGTATATGGGAGTGTGAATGTCTGTGAATCATTCAAAAAGATTCCAAAACAATTATGTACTTAATGTAGTTTTTATTTTATTGAAAATGCTTTTATATTAAAGTTATGTATTATTATTGAATGTTTTTATTAATTCTATATTAATAATTATTTTATTAATATGAAATTCCACTCGTTAGTATGAACATAATTACTTTCATTTCTTCTTTTCTTTTTTTTTTCAACCTCACTAGCGCGAAAAACGGAGTGTCTTTACACTAGGTTCTCTCTGCATAAAAATATTTTTTTTTTTAACAATACACAGATAACAAGATACATAGATGAGGTGTACCTCCCGCAAGAGTGTTTCCTGCTGCTGCGTCTGGACGCGGAGCGCATCCGTCTGCTCTGCTTGGAGGTCAACGTGCATTCCATTGTTTATTCGTGAGTTGGGATTTTTTTATCTTCTTTATTGTTTTTTTGGAAGGTACGTAGATAAATCTTGCGTCTTTTAAATTTTTTTTTTTTTTTTATTGCGCTACTTCCACAGGTTGACTGGAAGAGATTTCTTCTAGAGATAAGTCCACCTTTATCGACATCCAGTTCTATTGTCTTTTATTTTCTTATAAACTTTATGTGCAATAAAGAATATTATATAAATTTGTGAGAGTAGGTAAATAATTTAGTGACGGTGTTTAACAACGATTACGGAACACTTTTTAGTTAGTTAAGGTAAATATCGTGTTTTTTCACGGTTATAAGGGAGATATACCTTTAAAGCTGTAAATATAAGCATTGCCGTGATTTGAGTGTTTTGATAATATGTCATGTCATGTGTAATCTTATTCTGTAAGTTCATTAAATTTTAACAATTAATTAAATAAAAATTATAATAACATAATAACATTGATAAAATTTTATATAAAAAGATACACACTATATATTTCAAGCAGTACTATGTTCCTACGTGTGATTCCAATGCACTACATATAGTACTAGCATTAAGACATTTAAGAGAGTCCAAACGATTCTTTTTATATCTAAGAGAGTAAGATCTTGTTTATGTTCAATACATGTTTAACATACAATGTAATTCAAAAGTTGGCTTGAGATTTTCTATTTCAATGTTGTTACATTCCCTGTGAGGGGACGGTGCTAGAATACAATTCCCCTCCGCTGCTAGGTAGCGTCCCGTAGTAGGCGGGTATCCCAGTAGGCAGGTGGTAGGAGGTTCGTCCTCCGACTGGCTCGCGATGTTCATGTCAAAGACGAACCGCCAAATATCTTATGATGTGTCCCGGTTCGATTGCGTGTAAGCCAGGTTTTCCCCTTTCCCACCCCATCCTTTCCCCAGAATGTATATGTATCTGTATCGTCCAGGTAGGCAACGCATTTACAACACCTCTGGTGTTGTAGATGTCTATGGGCGAAGGTAGCCACTAACCAGGTGGTCCTTCTGCTCGTTTGCCATCCGTTATCCATAAAAATAAACATATGCTTAAACCCTTGCCAAAGTAAAAGTACTTAAAAACAATTTTCTTTTAGGATCTGCACATCCAAATTAAAATTAAAATCGTGCAACGTGATAGCGGTATCCGAGTGGGCGGTCAAAGTGTACGCGGACAGTCGCACCACCAGCGGTGGTTGGCTCAACATGGCGCTGCAGCGGCTGGCCGAGGCAGCTACCACTTGTGGTGGTCAAGGGGCTGCCGAGGTGTCCGCGCGGTACATCGCCTGTGATGATACTAGTGCTGTGTCCAGGTTTGTGCGGCTTCTAGTAGAGTTAAGGGGGTGGAGGTTAGATAAAATGGTGGGGATATATATATTTACATAACTTCTCGCTGTATCCACATATAGCAGGATATGCCTACCTTCCAGGAACCTGAGAACCGGTGTTAAGACACTCCGTTCTCTTTACAACACATTCAAGTTTCCCATGCCAAAATTGAAAATTGCGTGTTGTTGGCGAGACTTGGCATACACTTGCCTTGTTGCAAACCCAGGAAATGAAAATACTAACATTTTCTGGAGTGGGAATCAGATCCACAACCTGTCGTGTTTACAGTCGCGCGCGCCTCTGCCGACAGGCGTTGGAGGTTATGTTGGTGGGGATATGAATCCCAAAATTGGGTGGGGATATGGGAAGCTAGGTACAAAAAAATGAGGCAGGTATTTATGATAGGAGGAAGGAAGGAAGGCTAAATTCTCAAGCGTTATGAAGCTACTTTAGGATGTATATATAATTATTATAAAGATTGTTGATTCACACATAGGTAGATTTTTGTCAATGGTTTAGTATCACACTCTGCTCATTTTCCGTTCGAAATGGAAATACATATTGAGTGAGTGGAACTAATCTTAATGTCGTGCTGTATTACCAGAGCAAGGAAGTCAAAATAATTTAAATATAATCATTCCATCTACTGTGGTACCCACAACCATTCATTGCTTCAATTGGATAGGCCAGCCCTGTTATCAAAATTTTTGTTTCAGATATAAATTAGTGTGGAGGTGACGGTCTCAGGGACGTGATGGCGACGTACGGGGTAGATGGGACTAAGACGTCTTCTAACAATATATTAGAAGTGGTGTAATTTATATCCTTTAATAATTATTAATTTTGTCATAATTTTGACACGCCTTGGGAATGAAATGCTCGCTCAGTCTGTTTAAAGAATTGCATGCATTACCACTAATAAAAAGGTATAAACCATTGACGAATAAAAAAATCCCAATAATAAAGTTTCTTGCGTCATCCGTTTCTTCTCCAGGTCTGAGGCATTAAATTGAGGTAAAAATGATTGGTAGAGGTATTCTGACCCATTGAAAAAAGTGACTTATAACTGTTGTTTGAATAAGGTATTTGACTTTGACTTTGAAAATTATGGTGGCGCATAGGGAGGTAAGCCACCACCCAGTGCGCGATCGGTTGCAGGTTCAATTTCTACTTGAGATAATGATTATATTTTGTTTTCTCGTTCTGGTAATACAAGTGCGTTGAGTTGTGTTATTCAATATAAGAATTAAGTTTCGATTTGAGTGGAAATTTTCTACTTATTAAAAAGTGAAAGAAAGGTCTACGGAAAAGTGTGGTGTTGAAACAAAGCGGCGAATGATCGCAACATGTCTGTAAAGTAATCTGGCGGGCGTGCAGGTGTTCCAGACGCGCTGGGCATCGAGGCGCAGCGTCGTCCACCATCATGTGCGAGGTCGAGGCGGTGATGGCGGGGCACGGCATGGCGGTCGACCGCCGCCGTGGCGCTGCGCTCGCCGCGCAGATATTGCGCGCGCGGGGAGGTGCTCGGCATCACGCGCTACGGCCTCGCGCATAAGAGAGAGCGTGCTCCAACCTGGCCAGCGTCAGTGCTTTCTTTTGTTTTCTTTTAACTTGTCACGCTGTATCCGCATATAACGGGGTAGGTAGGAACCCTGAGGCCGACGTGTTGGGAAGCTTTCCAGTGTGACAGCCCGAAAAATTGCTGTTTTTCACGATTTTTTTATTAAGAAAGAAATAATCTAATCGGTCCGGTTTTTTGGTATATTAATTGGGTATTGAAGAATACAGAACAATTTTTAAAGATCGATTATTTATTAATTAATATATATAAAAATGTGGGTGAAACAATTGTTGCAGAAAATGCACTTGGATGTGGTGTGTCCGCATTTAAGGGTCACCAATTTTTAGTCACAAAAAAAAAAACACAAAGATTATTGATCAGTATATAAGTGACTTTCCTTAATTGCTAGCAGGTTTTTTTTTTTTTTTTGCAAAAATAGCGCCGGTTTGAACAAAAAGTATCGATTTTAGCATTTTTTTGGCAGTTTTTTTATATAAGGAAGATGTAAAAAAAAGCTTCCACATAGCGATAAAACCAGCGACGATTACGAATATTGTGTAAAAATTCAACTCGATAGCTTTAAAACTCTGCCCACACTCCAAGTTGGACTGTTTTTGAAAATACATTTCAGAAGCGTTCAGAAGTTTAAAGTATTTTAAAGTAAATCGTTGCGGTCAATCAGCGATGCCGGAGTCCATACAATATCCCTTCTGCTTCTTCACGAAAAAATCAGTACTCAATCGATTGCTCAGTCCGACGAGCTGTCTCGCCTCTTTGCTATCCAGGGTTTTCCAGCGGTTTGCTTGAGAGCGCGCGCACATTCTTATACTTAGCGGCGAGAAATCTGCGGCGGTCACGGCTATCATTGCATCCCATTGTAAAAAAATTTTTTTCAGATGGATCATAACCTTCATTGAAGGTGCAGACAACACACTGCATGATTTCTACTATCTGCTTGCCGCAGAATACGTGCGCTGGGGCTAGACCACCACAGTGATTGAAGCTCTCGTTATTGTTTTGAGTGTTCGCGCCCGTACATCGATTCTAAAGAGATCCTCCGTTGTTAGATCAAAAACACTTCACGTCAGCTATTACGCTTTTGCGCCAACGGTTCCTGAAAGGCGCCGAACCAAAAAAAACTCCAAAATGAAGCGTAGCTCAACGTTTACGATCGATTCGTACTTCAAAACTCTGGACTTTTTTTAAGATTTTGCTGCCGAAGTGCTCACAAACGTTAGATCCGTTTCGATATCGTGTCGATTTGTTCCTTAGAAACCAGGATCTTTTTCGTTGATTCATGGATGTCCGCTTCTCTAAAGGCCTTTTCTATCCACTTGCCACGCGCACGTTTCTCTTTCGTAGATGTATCCATTTTGAATGTCAGGGAACCGAACTGAAGGTGAGCCGGACCCACGTTGGAAAGGTACACAAGCTTGGAGGTAGGAAACAAGACAATCAATGAAAAAACGGTCGCTTTGAACAGAGTATTACGACGCGGCGGACATAATAATACCCATGCGGCCTCTAATGCTCCGTTTCCTTCTTATAGAAATCCTGTACAGTAACCGAAGAAATAATCTTTGTATTCTGGCATGAAAATTCCAGGAGGCTATATTCCGGAGAGAGTGTATACTTTATTGGATAAAAAGCAAAAAAAAAATATCAATATTTTGAAAATTTCACACTTCAGGCGCTTCCTTAAGACACTCCGTTCTCTTTCCAACAATTCCGTTCTCCGCTTTCCGCCGAATTGAGGCATTGCATGTTAATTGGCGATACTTGTGCCTTGACTGGCAAACCCCAAGAAATGAAAATACCACGTTTCTGGGTGAATCAGACCCACAACCGTAATCAGCGTTTACAGTCGCACGCTTGTGCCCTCTGCGCCCTTTTTGACAGACTCCCTAAATGTCTGAGTTATTATTGTTTTGCTCTGAGTATATTAATGATTTTAATAATTAACCAGAAATGTTGAGCATCACTAAATGTTGAAGTAAGACATGATCATATATAGATGAATATCCAAGTCCACATGTGTCATATAACATTTAAGTGATATGTGCTGATTAATATATTCTTTTTAAAATATGTGTACCGAGAATATTACATATTATGAAAAGTAAAATCCCAATAATCAAATAAACTTATTTTAAGATCTTAAAGCTCGTAGAACTTAAATTCTATATATGTTCCCTAAAAAGTCTAATTTTCGTAATTAATTCCCTTTTCATCTAATTAGAAATAAAATTAACGTATGAAAAAATAATATTAATATTACATACTATAATAAAGAAGACAAGTCATGGCACTTTGTATAACCAGTGTCTGTAGCCACCACTCAGTTACGTGTTCGATGCCCGCTCAGAAAAGTAATTATATTTTCAATTATTTTCATTTCCCCGCTCTATTAAAGCGCATCACTAGAAAAGTACTGCTGTCTCTATGTAAATTTAGACAGAAAGTGGAAACACTTCACTTGACACTATGCTATCTCTAAACCTGCTATTAGATAAGCGTGAACCTAAAAATCACTCAATTCAAAATTTATTCTTCTATTATTACGACAGTTCGAAAAACCGCGACCATCTCTTTGATTGCAGCTACTTTACGGCAAAGCGCATCGAAGTCTCCGGAAGTGCATCATCCTGGGGAGTCCCCGCGGGCGTCGGCCTGAGGTCCTCAGCTCCTACACCTCCACAACCCCAGCATCCCCAACACCCCCGGCTTTTCAAGCCTAGGATTTACTGTTTGATAACCCCGAGTATGTGTACTGCTGCTTCTATGGGGAATAAATTGTTTTAAGCTATGTTGTTTTTTTTATTTATCAAAATCAAAATATTCTTTATTCAAATAGGTTATTACAAACACTTTAATCGTCAATTTTCAAAAGATGTCAGGAGTGTCCATTCCTAACGGAGGAAGCTACCGCCGGAGGAAGGAAGAGCAGTTCTGCTGAGAGAGTCGGCAAGAAACTCAACAGCTGCTCTTTTCAAATAAATTTACAACAACGATAAGCCTCCTGAGCTAAATAAGCCTTCTCAACAGTATTTAATTCCACATATTAACATCATTTGTACATGTGTTCTTGAACGAATAATATTCATTTCTTAATAATATCGATCTCGACTTTAGAGGTATTAAATTTCACTTTTTAAATATTTTTACTTTTTTTTTAAATATTTTATGAATTTTTAAGAATATATATGTCTTAACTATTCTTTAATAAAGAATTATTTAAGTTGGGAGCATGTTTTTAAAGAATAATGTGTTACCTATTTTTAGTGTACTTTTATGTTATATTTTCAAATATTTTTATATCTACTTAGATTTATAATTGTTGAATACCACTACACAGAAATTAGTAAAAATGTGAGCTAAATTTTACCTACGTATTAATTAACGATGTATATATATTATATATCGTTAAGAAATATTATTTTTAATGTGTGTAATATTAAAAATCTTAAAAGCGTTTTTTTGTTTTTAAGGAGATGTACAAAGAGGATATACATATATAGTAAAATAAAAAAAAATTGTTTGAGCCACAGTAACCTTGACCATACAACTATGCTTAACAAAAAAAGTCACACACTAAATGCCATGGAACCAAAGCTCTCTTCAGTTTTACTACCATTTATGGTTTTAAATTAATTTCAGTTTAATTTATAAAACATTTGTGAGTTTACGCTCAAATGTGTTTTATTTACATTGCGTACTCTCTCTTTTGGTTTTTTTTAGAGCTTTAGCTCATTGTCTCATAAACGGGATGGGCGGAGAACCTGGTATTAGCTTCAGGTTTTACCACTTTGCCACCGAGGTCAGAGCATTATTGTGGTAGCGAGAACTCAGCACGGGTGCCGCCATGCCGCCACCAGGCGAAAGCGTACCGAACTTATTTAGCGGGTGGGAATCGAACCCTGGCCTGTCGCGAGTTTACAGACGCGCACTCTATACGACAGGCGTTTTCATATTCTTTTAAATTTATTGAATAAGGAGAAAACATGATGAGAAAGCTACATTGAATTTTCAAATCTAATCTAGGTTTTATTGCAGAATATATCTATTACTTAAACATTGGACTCAATCGTACAATATTTATTATTATCAATATATTGTGCAATAATATTGCTCAGTGTTTCTGCAGTTTGTCTAAATAATAAGAACTAAGCAGCTTTTGCTTTGGCCAGTTCTGTCTTACGTTCGTCCACTTTGGTCCACTTCTCGCTGACCTTCCAGAGCCACTCCGCCAGCGCGTAGTCCTGTGCAGTTTCTGATGGCTGCACTTTTTTCATGTCACTGGAAAATAAATATTTTAAAAATTATTACTTTAAATAATATTCTTATATTATGTTTCTCAAACGTAATACAATGAGTCACACCAACACATCTAAATCTTATTAAAAAAGTGAATACATTAAATGTGCCTGTTCTTGCAAATAACAATAGTTTTTGTTTCATTCAAACAAAAAAAAAAAAAAAATTAGTCCCGCTGAGTTTCTTGCGCCGGTTCTTCTCAGGTCTGAGGCATTAAATTTAGTGAACCGGTGGTAAATTATTTGACGTTCAAAAAATGAAGCTTGTAACTTCTTATTTTGAATAAAATTATTTGACTTTGACTTTATTTTGAGAAATTACAGCGCCTTAAAGATTGAACATTTTTAAAATAAGCGTTCCGTCGATACCGGCTAGTGACGTCACGTGGCGATAGGTCTTAGGTAGGATATCTCCTTAGGCAGGTGGTGCGTGTTGTTACACGTACATGTATGTAAGTGTGCACGTGACGTCACACAGTAGCGCGACGGAGGCTGCACTTTAACGCGACATATCTCAAATTTTGAACATAGAAAAAAATAATAAAAGCTTCTATTTTGTTCAGTTACCTTCTACTTAGATATGCTGTTAGCTGACAACGTTGGTGTGATTCATTGTGGCGCAGTAAGAGCAGACTGACTAAACGCGATTAGTTGTGAGTTCGATGCGCACTAGGAGAATATAATTCAATTATTTCTATTCTTTGCTCTGGCTTACCAGAGCAACGTAGAGAAAAGCGGCGTTAAGTTCCGCTACTTAACATGCAATATTAGGTTCTCTCATACTATCCTTCAATGCGAAAAAAAGCGTGAAGCTGCAAAAATCACTACTTCTTCGTTTATTTTTTTTCATAATACATAATTATAATATACGTACACGTAGTAATCACCGGCGCTCTGCTCTAGTTCCGGGTCAAGAGCAGCGTGGAGAATAACCTAGATACATACGCCATAATAAAATATTAATTTACTTACATTTATAAAAAAAAACTAACAATTAAACCAATATTGAAAAGAACTAAATAAATTATAAAAAAATATGCACCACTATGACACAGTCAAAGATAGTTTATCATTGTACGTGATGGTAGTAAGTTCAATAACTCGTTTTGCTAAGGTAAAGCGCGGCGTTGAGTTCCGCAACTCAACAAGAAAGACAGACAGTTGAACTCAACAAGTTAAATAACAAAATCGAGTACAAAGTGACATTAAGTTACCTGAGCTCCAGTCCTGGCCTTCTTCATCACCGGCCAGAAGATAGGGTACACGAAGAACCGCGTGATGCTCTTCATCATGGCTAGGTTCCTCGTAATGTTGGTGTCCGTGAAGCCTGGGTCCACCGCCGTTACTGCTACTCCTGTGCCTAATGGACGCATTATAGTATGGAAATTCATTTTAAAATATATATAAATAAATAAATAGGAGCGAAGCGTAGCTATGATATAGAAATTACTTTCTATGTTATATTTTATTATATTTATTATATTAGTAGTCGTCACTTTTTTGTGTCGCTTTTTCGTTACATCGAATACAATGACTAAAGATGTTTTATTTCTATACGTGGTTGTAGATACATGTGCAAATTTTCAAGCAAATCAGACGACAAGTGGGTCAAAATTGCATTTTTTAACATTTATCTTGCCGCAGTGGCCTCAAAAATTGTTTTTTTTTTTACACAAATATATAAACACACCACCTAGGCTACGTAGTGTCAATAGACTATTTAAAAAACAAGTTATATGTAATTGTTTTCTCAAAATCGTTCAAATACAACATTTATAAGTTGGACTTAACCGCGTTAAAAAAGATGCCTCACCCAACATCCGTCTGCCCAGTTCCCTCGCAAACAGCACGTTGGCCAGCTTACTCTGGTTGTAGGCCGCTACCGGGTCGTAGTCTTTGGTTAAATTTAAGTCTTCCTTATTAATATCTCCCTTTTGGTGAGCTTTACACGTTACTACTACTATTCTGCTTGGTGTGGATTTCTTAAAAACACAAAATATTTCTAAATTAATTATTTTTATTAAATAATATTTCGCCTGTCGTGTCGCAGAGGCACATGCGTGCATCTGTAAACACGACAGGTTGTGGGTTCGATTCCCACTCCAGGAAATGTGAAGTTTAGTATTTTCATTTCCTGGGTTTGGTAACAAGGCAAAGCGTGGCGTTGAGTTCCACCTCTCAACACTCAATGCCTCAATTCGGCGGAAAGTGGGGAACGGAATTGTTGAAAGACAATGGAGTGTCTTAACACTAGGTTCTTTGGTTCCCTCTGCCCTACCCCGCTACATGCGGGATACAGCGAAAAAAAAAATCAATAATATGGATACTATCGATACTATTTATATGACATCAACTATCGATAGTATATCGAAAATTTTCCAATAGTCGACTTTTGATAGGCAACTCTATTAGGTTCTTTAAGGACTACCCTTCTACGCAGAAGAAATCATAAATTGAAAAAGCAAAAAAAAAACTACCTTTATAGTATCCATAAGCAACTCAGTCAGTAGAAAATGTCCGAAGTGGTTAACACCGATTTGCGTTTCAAAGCCCTCCTTGGTGACCCCTTTAGGAGTCTCCATGACCCCCGCGTTGTTCACTAAGATGTTCACGTGAGGCTCTTCTGCTTTCATTCTAAAAATTATATTTAGTAATATTTAATATCCTTTTAGCGATTTTTACATATTTTAAATAAAGTTACCTATTTTAACTAAAATAATCGCGTATATTTTGGTATTTAGGAATACATTTTTGGAAATCTGATGTTTTGAATACATAAACTTAACTTACTTAACTTCACGCTTATCCCTAGCCGAGTAGTCAGAGAGTTGAATGAACGATGAAAACGCTTTTGAACGCTATATCATAATCTGTGGTCACAGATAGACTGTGATTTTTCAGGTTCTCGCTTTTTTCTTGCATAGCAGGTTAATCAGATATACGGTATAGTACCAAGACACACCGTTTGCCGCCTTCCTACGGCAACTCAACATATGGCCTACTGCACCACGATGGGCACATGGATTTTAAGTAATGCACAGATAAAACTGAGATTTTAATCTTTTAACACAATAATTTATTGTTTCATTTGTGAAAACTTCAAGCTTCATATCAATTTTAAAATTATTTAATCAATTTTTACTAAAAAAAAACTACATTTCCACTGACCTAGCAACAAAAGCTTGTATAGAAGCGGCACTGGCGAGGTCACACGGTCTACAGTATACATATTTATTATGCGTCTCCAAGACGATGTCACGGCGCACCTCCTCACACCTCTGCATGTTACGACACGCCATGAACACCTGGACGAAATTATTTATTTATTATATAGAATATAGTGAAGAAACTCCTTAGCAATCCATGGATTCGCCGTGCCCATCGCGTTGTCGAGAGAGGAGAGCGGAGAGTGCCTGGAACTTACGACCCAACGTGTTGGTTTAAGGGGCCCCTTTAAAATGCGCATTAACGTTCACCTCCACTGTCCGCGCTCCTCTCTCTAACTCTCAACCGAATGAAAGTTTGTGAGGATGAATGCATTATTGTTTCTTTTTACAGATTTACGCTTATCTCTTGAAGTAATATAAATTTCCCTTATTTCTATGTAAATAGTGGCTCCTAGTACAAATTTCGGCAAGATAAGATAAGCAAGGTACGCCTCGTACGCGCACAATGAAATCGTATATGAGGTCACATGTGGCGTGTCCACAGGTCCCAAGTACTAATATGATGACAGGTGTATGTAAAATCATACGTGGACACATAAGGTTACATATATTGTAGTTACCTTGGCTCCCCTTTTCGCAAACTCCCACACAGCCTCCTTCCCAATGCCGCTGGTGGCGCCAGTTACTATGACTGTTTTACCTTCAGCTGAAGCATTCTTATCGAAAGCCACTCCTCCGTTGAGGTCCCTTAAAAATCAATAACTATATGCTTTAAAGTATTTTAATTTATATTAATGTAAGTATAATATAATAAAAAAGTCTATAAATTATTTTTTAGCGGGATTTGAACTGGTGTCAACAGTGCAACAACCATACCGCATCTTGGTTTATGAAAATTTCATTTACGAAGTATTTATATCTCGTAAGCGCAGTTTAGTTAGGTAAAGCGTTTGAACGCAATCTAAGAATCGTGGATTTCAAACCTGCTATGATGGGATGGGATGACAAAATTTCTTATTTATAATTTTTTATAAAAAAGAAAGCTTCACGCCTTTTCCCCCGTAGCAGGAACAGAGAGAACCTAATGACTAAACACCCTGTTCTCTTATTTTCACCTGAACTCGAGACATTACGTGTTGAGTTACGGAACTCAACGTCGGTCTTTATCTTCAATAATTCCGTCGAGTAGTGTGTAGAGGCAGACGTTATCACTAAGCCACTGCGACTCTATTTATGTCCCGTTAAATTTTATTAAATAATACTTACTTAACAATGCACAGTATACCGGCTCCAGCCGCCACGCCCGTCAGCAGAGTGACGGGGATATTGGGCACCCACATTGCTGAACAAACAAAACATCTAAACTAATATAAAATAAGTAAATAAATATTTAGATTTTTACTTTTTTACTAGTAAAAGCCTGCCGTGACACAGAGACACAAGCGTGCGACTGTAAACGCGACAGGTTATGGGTTCGATTCCCACTCCAGCAAATGTAAAAGTTTAGTATTTTCATTTCCAGGGCTTGGTAACAAGGCAAAGCGCGACGCGCTTGTCTTATAAAACCTCTTGTTTTAACTATATTACCAACTATATGTTTCGATACAGTGTTCTTTTCATTTCCGGTTGTTTTTGACCGTTCATTTTTTGAAGATATGTAGGTATTTTTTAATTTGTTTATAAATGTCTATATTGAACCTTGAAAGCTACGTTTAGAATGACTAAACTACAACTATTCAAATGTTTGATAGTGACTTTTTTTTTTCTTTAATAACAATAATAATAAGGCATGGAAAAAAACAATAAGTTTAGTTTTTAATAACTTTATTTTAAAGTGTATGGCTAATCTCAGTGCTAACTAAATACGGGAAACTATTAGTAATTTAGAAACATATGAAATATGTGAGGATACATAGAAATATGAAAGTGTATTTTACAGTTAGTTACATGTGCACTTAAGTTTTATAGTAAAATTCGTTTAATTAAAGTAAAAACTGGCAAGAATCGAACCCACAACCTCATCGCATAGGAACTGGAAGGCAACATAAGCATGAACGTATACTCACATATTTCTAGTTATAGCTTAATTTTCAGTCGGGTGGAGGAAGATTTAAAAGCATTTACATTATCTATGGAAAGCCCATATGACTATGACAAGAACGTATGAGGTCTACTTATTTATAAAAATAGAAATTTATTATTAGCATAATAATATTATTCGCCCAAATATTATTAGTTTTCTAATTAAGTATTCTTTGCAAAGATAACATAATTTACCTTTTGGCTATTAAAAAAAATAGTTGTACCTAGTTTAAAAAAAATAACTCGTATGGTACACAGCTACAATTTTTTTTGAAGCCTACAAGAATTATAATATATTTAATAACCAGCAACATTTTTTAATATTTCATTATAACAGCTCTATGTTAAACCAAACATATTATTGTATGTCATGTATTAGCTATAAATATTTTTTTTTATTATTGGTTTGAGCCAAAATATTTAGAAGAATTAGTCAAATACAATTTCAGAGTAAATAAATAACTAATACATATGCTTATAAAGAGATTAAGCCATATTATAAAGGCACTAAACAAGTGAATGAATGAATGAAATATTTTTAATTCATGAGAAATATTTTGTTCACATCCATAAAGAATAGATTTCTTTTTACAAAATGGTGTCTCTTAAAATAACAATGTAAAAAAAATGAGATAAATTTCTAGACTCTGTAAACATAATATATATTTACATATTTAATATAAACTATTGTAGATTCTACTGAGTATTTTTTTATTATTATAATGTTGCCATTATTTTACAATATCTTCAAATTTGTCAAATATTTCTAACAGTTATAAATAAAATAATACACCATTAGAATAAAACTGATTATTTAATTCCTGTTTTAAAATTATATGGTGATTTCCAAGAAATTGAAATTTATTGAACTTCATCACTTTTATTCTGATGGTATATTTACAAACAATAACATAAGAAGTATTTTTAATTACAAAACTTGACTGCTTTATTAATAACTTCAAATAAAAACAAATAAGTAATATAAATGAGATAAATAAATAAAAACAGATAAAAAAAAAATTGTCATGAGTGTTGCTTTTCAGTGACTAGATTTGGTGTAGAAACCATGATATTTTTTAATTTTTTTTTTTACAATTTTAATTTATTTTAAATTCTAAATAGGCAAGATATGCAAAAAAAATATATAAAAAAAGTTTGTCATGTTTCGGTAGCTTTGTGTTATATTTGTATCACAACCAGTTTGTAAAAACAGAAAACCTAATATTCAAGCTTTGACTGTAAAAAATTAACAATAACTATAAAATAAATACACACAAATAATACTGTACGAGTAAAGAGTTTATAATTGTAAAAGTATTAAATATTAGACAAAACAACTATTAAATTATTTTTCTTTAACATTTTTAATAAATAATACTATGAGTCTGCAATAACAAAATTTTTTATCTTTTATTTAAAAAGCTTTTTCAGGTACTTGGTATTCTAAAAAAATTTAAGAATATCCTCGTCTATTCATAAAGTAATGTTCTAACATCATTTGCAATACATTATCTGTAAATATTACATGTATCATATATAATTTAGATTATTTACATATATTTATGATAGTTTTAATTGCTCCCTTAAGTTAAAATCTATGAGATTTGTGTTAAATTCTAAATCTAATACTAGAGTGATTAATTAAATTGCTATTATGATTTTTTGTGTTAGCTGTGTATAATTCGATTCAAATGTCGATATTTTTATTTTGTTATATTGTTTGTTATTGAACATTCATACTCAAAAATGATAGTTAATTTTTAATTTCAATCAATGTCATCTCATGTCAGTTCCTAAGTTGTTCTACATTTATATACAAATAACAGACAGAAATGTTAATTGTTTGGCCCATTCGGCTATTCAGATCAAAGATAAGGGATTTACCAATTTAATATAAGTTAATAATTAATAAATATTTTTGAGTTACTTCTAAATCACCAAAGCATTAATATTTTCTTATTATATTAAAATCAAAAATGTTTTATAAAGAACTATTGGACTCCAATAGGAGGCTGAAATGATATGTTACGTATCTATACTTTATATAAAATTTAAATAAGTAAATTTTTGTATGTATGTATAACAAGAAAGGGACAATGATTGTGATCTAAAGTGTGTAAAGGAGTGACACAAACAGATTGTGACCTAAATACATATATATGACTAATAAAGCGTTAGTTTATTGTTTTATTATTGAGCTTTCTTTCATTATTATAGACTTTTTAATGCTGGATTATATTACAAGAATGGAGCCGATCCCCTAATTGCATGTAAAGTGAACTATTATTTTTACTTTGCATTTAATCACTAAGTCTAGTTGCTAAACTAAACAAATATGGATATGGTTCTAACTTGACTAGTTATAACACAGTGGATAAGTTACATTAAAGATTAGCTTGCTTTAGTATTAAGTGTTGTTGTGCTTTTCGATTTGGAGTTATCATTTGATGCTAATGGCCGAGCTATGCCTATTTTGACTATTCCTCTTGGAGCTCCCTTTAAAGCTTGAACTGCTTGGTCTAAGGTGGCATTTTTAATGACAGCTCCATTCACAGATACAATTTTATCTCCTGGTGATATCTCACCATTCTTCTCGGCTACACCTCCTGGTACTAAGCTTCTTACCACTATAACAGTGCCATTAGGATCTATTGGGTCTTGATAATCAAGAATTGAGAAGCCAAGACCCTGATCTCCTTTTACTAATTCCACAATATCCTCTTTGCTTTGCCACATGGCTAAACCAGACACACACTCTAAAGATTTTGACTTCTTTGAATGCCCAGATTGATTGGTCAGTGTTGCAGTACTTGATGTGTTTATTGATGTATCAGACTGAGCTTTAACTAAAGTGGTAAGATTGTTAAGACTGCCTGATATAATTTTTCGAGCTTCAAAACCTTCTCTATCTTGGGCTAAGTTTATGACAGGCCTTGGACCTCCGTCAGTGCCGCTTCTTGCACACACTAAGCGCACCCGATTTGGCAATTGTTTCAAAATATTAACTACTTCTGTATGAGTCAATCCATGTAATCTATATTCATTTACTTCTAGTAACTCATCACCAGCAGTCAGGGTACCTTGCTGGCCTACTGGACCCTCAGGCAGAACTGATCTGATATAGTGATGTGGCCTTACTTCTTGTCCACCTTCTACATCCACAGTTCCTTCTAGACTGATTCCCAAACCTGAGAGCTTGTGGACTTCAGCTATTATTATTTCCTTGTCTGATCCTATCTCAGATTCCCATTTCTTTTTAATTTCTTCTTCACTTATAGCTAATATTGCATCAAATTTCTTATCAAGTTCTTCTTGAGTGGGTTCATTCACTTCATTTTCTCCTACTTCTAATACACTTGAATCTATAGTTGTATTAGATTCAGGCTCAGGTTCAATCTCTACAGTACTGTTATCAGCTTGGGAAGGCACAGGGAACCATGTTAAGGTAGTCGCTGAGGGGGAGGGTGATGTTGGTCTATCTTCATTAAATATAGCTAGCTGCAAGTGCTCAAATTTAGGACCTCTTAAATATCTTTCTAAAACTAAATGTACAGATATACCAGTATTTCTTAGTATTTCCACAGCTTGAGGATTGCTTTTGTCAGCTAAGGAGACGCCATCTACTTCAATTATTCTGTCATTTATTTTAATTTTGCCACTCTGCTCAGCACTACTGCCTTCTATTATACTCTTCACAAATATACCTGACAATTCTTCTTTTTCACACACATATCCCGCAACAGTTATTCCTAATCCATACACATTTTTATTTAAATCTACATGCACTATCTCTACTTCAGGCAAAGCAGGTATTTCAACAGGTACAGTAATTGTTATAGTGGGAGACACAGAGTCAGCTATGATTGGATGATCGGGAATCTGCTGGGGATTTTCACCAATAACACTGACAGCAGCCACTAAGTTTTCTACATCTCCGTTTTGTCCATTGATATATTCACCATAACACTGAGATAAGTCATACACAGCACCATAGCCAGCCTCAATGAGATGTCGGTCGAGGAGTTCAGGATCTGCGAGCAGCTTGGTGGGCACTAGGGCGGTGCCAGGGATAGGAGCGCGGAGGGCGGCGGCCGGGTCCGCCGGTCTCGCAACTAACAAGCGGACCGTAGGTCCCGCTTGTCGCAGCACAGCGGCTACTTGCTCAGACGTAAACCCTCGAAGATTGACCGATCCTACTTGCAGCACGTGATCTCCGCTCTGCAGTCGACCATCCTTGTCGGCGATACCACCCGGCAGAACGTACTTTATCACCACGCCCGTGCTTCTGCCGCCGACTAAATTAAACCCTAGTCCGTTGCCGTCATTAGTAAGTTCAACCACTTCTACTTGCGCCCACTCCGTACTCAGCACCATCGTCTTCCTAACCATCGGAGCCTCGAGACGTTACGTGATGCGCACGACGAGGTTATGACCGCCCAATAAATACATCTCGAATGAACAAAAACGAAATACGTTTAATATAATTCACTAATTCGGTTTTAAATTACAAACGTTTGCGACCGTTAATGCAAAAATCTTGTAAATTATATATAAAAATGACATTTACATACTTGCTGAATCGGAGACAGCGAGAATGTGGCCAGCTCCCTGCAGGTTTGCCCAGTGAATAATTTTTAAGCTAATGTCAAAATATATTTAACTATATCTTAAAACTCTAAAAAATATTAAAATAAATAAATTTGATGTTCTCGAACACAAGCATTTGTAATATTTGTTATGTATTCATTCAGTTCAATTATGTATATATTGTTAGGGAGTGCATACATTTTATTTTTTAAATTGCTTCTATAAATGAAGCACAGATGTCGCTCAAAGTGAAATAAGTTTTGTTTCTAATTGGAAATAATTTTTTTTGTATCGAGATAGAATAATCAATAGATGTCGCTGTTTTAAATGCAGCGTTATGTGAACAAAGTTTTGACGATAAGCATTATGATAATCAAATATATGAAAGTCCAGATAATCAAATGTATGAAAACTTTCGTAGTCGCTTATGATTATGATCGCTATATATACACATGTTTTCAAAAAAACGAATTAAATCTTAAAGGATGGTTCTATTGAAAAACTGTTAAAAGTAAAGTAAAAGTGTATATCACACTTTCGAATTTTTTTTTTTTTTCGGCTGTGTAGTATGCTGTTGGCCCTATTGGCCTCGACAGCGTCACCGGGTTTTGTGGGGGGCCGAGCTTGAAGAGCTCTGACCCTGGCTTGGCCTCCTCGGGAGGAGGACCATCTTAGAACTGCAGTGTCACAGGGGCGCCTCCTGCGAGGCCGAACCTCGGCTTGCGAACACTGCTTGTAGTGGGGGACTTTGCTTTCGCTCGGCCCGAGCTTAAGCCTACTGGGTAGGGCGTCTGATGCCCTGTTGGATTTTAGTGGCTTGACCCGGTCGCACCGAGGCGTGATCGAGCCGTAGAAAAGTAAGGACCTCGTCTCCACCGGCGGGGACGGTGTTTGTGTCGGCACTTTCGAATTTGTAAGTATATTAATTTTTCTAAGGTTTAAATTTGCATTTTAGTTTATAATTTCATACGTAAACATCTATAACCCGGTTGTATTTCGCCTGAGGGTCAGATAATGGAGATCGCACTGTTTGTTACACCTATTTAGTACCCTTATAACTTTTTTGAACTATTTGTTTTTTTAGCAGACCTTTTCTTGTTATCAGATATGAATATGTTATAATTAGATATAGCGATAGAATACAAGAGATTATAAAATGTACCTAAGTAGTGGTCGTTTAATTTCTTTCTATGCGCAATAGTTCCCACTAGGTAGGTAGGTAAACTATAGTTATACTTATCTACTATAAAATGAAATATTTAAACTGGAAACATAAACCTAGCTTACCTATCTGTCCTCACTTAAAGTGTTAAAATGTTGGTTTCAAAAATATACTTATTAGGTACACTATTCATATCAACGTATTTTGATTCACGCTTTATCCCACATAGCATGGTAGTTAGAAAGAACCTTGTGTCAAGACACTCCGTCGTTCGTAAGTGGCAGAACTCAACGTCGCGCTTTCTTATTTGAGTAGAGACATCATTTTTTTTTTCAACTTCACGCTGTATCCCGCATGTAGCGGGGTAGGCAGAGGGAACCAGAGAATCTAGTGTTAAGACACTCCATTCTCTTTCAACGAGTGGCGGAACTCAACGCCACGCTTTGCCATGTTACCAAACCCAAGAAATGAAAATACTAAATTTTACATTTCCTGGAGTGGAAATCGAACCCACAACCTGTCGCGCACACACAACATCATAATTGACTATATAGTTATTCTCCCATGTGGGATTTGAATCCACAACCAATCGAGTTTACAGTTAGACTCTGGCACACTGCACCACGCGGGTATAAGTAAGGCGGTATAAGTGGTAGCTATCTGAAATAAGAATCGAACCGACATATCATAGCAATAAAGCTATAAGAAAAACACACAAATTTATTAAAAATATATTTATTATGGGAAATAAAAAAAAACAATTTTTAAGTATCAATATTTTTATTGTATAGAGAATTTATCATGTAAATAATATTTGATAGGTAATAGTTACAATAGATAATAAACAAACATTAAGTATCCAAGAAAAAAAATATAAAGAGCTGTGGTCTAATTTTAGTAATCTGTTTTATTTTATTTAAAAAAAAAGCCATATAACGCAAATATATTTTTGACAGTCTACAAAATAGAAAAGAAATAAAGCTTATAAAAACAATAACAATAATTTATTATTTTATATAAGCCACACTTTTATATTTTTTAATTTGAAGATAGAACCATTGTTTTTTTATACCAAACTTTTATAAAAAGAAAAAAAAATTAAAATTATTATTTTAAATAAAATTATTTTAAATATACAAATTATTGTATATGTTTGCATAAAAATATATAATTCAGAATATATGTAGAGCAACAAAAGTTTATTTAGGTATAGATTATTTTTTATTTACACTTACTAGTTACAATAAAAACTTAAAACTAGGTTAAGGTATTTAATGTTTAGGATACTTTTAACACATAGTAAAGATAAATTAAATAATGAGTAATGGATTATATAGAGACATTTCCACGAATAATTTCAGGCCTGCCATTTGAAAAATTAAAAGTCGAGATTAAAAATATATAGGTATATTATTAAGGAAAGTATATTATTCTGTCCAAGAATACTATACAGATGTTAATGTGTGCAATTGTCGCTGTAACACTGTTGATTCTCGATCAGGAGGCTTATTGTTGCTGTAAATTTATTGTAAAATTTTATTTCAAAAGAGTAACTGTTGAGTTTCTCGCCAGCTCTTCACATCAGAACTGCCTTCCGAGCCGGTGGTAGCTTCCGTTAGTACTAACACTCCTAACATCGTTTATAAATTGACGATTGACGAATTGACTCAAAAGTGCTTATAATTCCTTATTTGAATAAAGAATATTTTGATTTTGATTGATCAAAATCAAATTTGGTTTTCTATAAAAGATACTTAATACATATTATAATTTCATTTATATCTACATTACAAAATTATTTATATTATTTTATGAATGTTTATAAAGGGTGTCCCAAAATTAACGCAAGATTTGACTTTGCCGCCATTTGCTATTATATTCATTATTCATTCGCTATTAAAAGACTAAAAATGGTATTTTCTATTTAATTCAAATCTTGCGTTAATTTTGGGACACCCTATATATTTACATTTATATTAATATTTACAGTGAGATCATTGTGGGGCAGTGGGATAGTCTGACTGTAAAGGGTAATTCTAAAAGATATTATCCTTTTCTAATTCATATGGCCCAAAATTTTTGACACTTTTGGCCATGAGATATTTTAGATTCCTATCTCGAATATATGTTTTGTGGTATACCTACTTTCCTAGGAACACGTTTTAGTATGTCAAATGTTACGTTTACGTGGTGTTTTTGGTTATAAAAAACATAAATATTTCTCCAATCTTACGTTGATTTTTTTCAGAGCAGTTTAACAAACATTGGACCATTTTTTTATGAAAGATTAATTCTAATTAAACTTTCATAAATTAAATGAATATGTAGTTTTATTTTGTTTAATTGAATACGTTTTTTTGTGTTATTTTTGTTTGAAAAATTTTACTTTGTTCAATTTTATTTTTAAAAGTAGTTTTTTCGTAAGCCTGGAACCTATCTTCGATCATTAAATGGTTTGTTATAGAAAATCTATTTTCACTTTGCGTCGTTTCAATTTGCGTCGTGTATTTTTGGAATGTAACCCCGACGCAAAGCGAGGTATGGGTGTATTATAAATATTTGTTTTAAAAAATTACATATAGTACTTAATATTTATACAGTCACATTATTGTACTGTAAGCAGGCGGGAAGAAGTTGACAAATCGAAAATACGACAAAAAATACGTATGCGAAAGTCGCTTATCAATCTATTCACGTTCAAACATCAAAAATAAAAAAAAATCCAGCTTTAGGCTTTATACCTTATAGCAATAGAATCTAGTGTCAAGACATTGCGTGGCGAAACTCAACACAGTTGTCCTTTTATAAATACTAGTATCCCCGCAAATGCGTTAATAACGTATTGCGTAGTGACGTATATGTCACTTCATATAAACATGGATGTCAAACCATGCTAGTGTGTGTAACAATTATTTTATTAATTTAATATACTTTTTATGTATTATTTAAAAAGAATATTAGCGTTCTGCACTCCTTCTCTATATAAACTATAAGTGTGCCAAGTTTCATGCTCCTCCGTCCGCGTAGTTTTCGTAAAATGGGATCCAATCCTTTACGTATCTATATATAGATAACTAACGAAATTTCAAACTACATTAGGTAAGTAGGTAAAATCAAAATCAAATAGAGGTTAAAATATATGTAAATATACCTATATTATACCAGTAATTTGTAAGGTGAACCAAAGCTAGCGAATGGGGGCGGTTTCAACGGGCTCGGCCCAGAAAGTTGTAAAGCCTTAACCGTAAATCTCCCCTATTTAAGGGAAAGGGCGCTATGATAGATATATATGCGAGGTAATCTATTTATACAATCTTTTTTATTTAAATTGGCATGTTTGTGATATTGTCACGGTATTTAATGACAAAACGAAATAATTCTAAGTATAAATCTTTATCGACGCCTGTCGTGGCGCAGAGGCACAAGCATGCGACTGTAAGCGCAACAGGTTGTGGGTTTGATTCCCACTCCAGGAAGTGTATTTTCATTTTCTGGGTTAGTTGACAAGGCAAAGCGCGGCGTTGAGATCTGCCACTCAGCACGCAATGCCTCAATTCGGCGGAAAGTGGGGAACGGAGTGTCTTAACACTAGGTTATCCGGTTCCCTCTGCCTATCCTGCTATATGCGGGTTACAGCGTAAAGCTAAAAAAAAAAGAAATATACAATACGTCGTTTAAAAGACATAAAGAGAATATCAAGAAGGTTATTCAAAATAAAGTAATTCCGTCTACACAGTTAAACGTTATGTATGACAATAAATTATATTTAATTTCAAGTATTTATATCTACTTATATTTGGGTATAATTATTTCAAAATAAGTATCTATATCTGACATAACCGGTATGGGTTAGGTAAATTACTTTGAAATAGAAAATGGTAATTTTATTGAAATCACTTCAATGATACATCTATGACAAAGAACGAGTAAGCAATATATACAAGAGCAGTGTTAAGAAATTATGACTAGGAGCTTCTAACTTAAAAGATCCCTATGGATAATTCTATCTTTGTTTTAAACTTAGTAAGTAGAAGAATTGTTTTTGCAAATTTACGCTCTTTTCCGTGTAGCTGGGTAGTAAAATAATAGAATAGATACTTATTATCATTCCCCAAATGGGAATCAAAGCACAACCAATAGTGTGTTCAACTAGAAACTCTCCCACTACGCCTAGAAGGAAGGAAGGCGCTCTACAAAAGAAATATAATTGTAATAATATTTATATAAATAATCCAAAAAAGTTACCGACCATGTTGTCCGCTGTAATCAAAGAAAACTATAAACAAATCTTGAAAAATCACAATAAACAGCTAATCTGTTGTTTTAAAAAAAGTTATATAGGTAAATATAACGCTTCTAGCACAAAGAATTAGAACCCGTTCCATCTGTATTGTCACTCATTTTATTACGTTGATATCTCGGTTTTAAAGCTTGTTAGTTACTTATTTATGAATGAAATGATAAAAAATATTGAAAAATATACTTTGTGAGGTCCTCACGGCGCAGTGGGATTGCATATAAATTCAAACATGATTGGTGGTTCAATTCCCGGTCTAATAATTAAATTATTTTCACGTCCCCTCTGGTAAGACAAATTGAGATTTAGTATCGCCACTTAGTGTCTCGATTTAAGGTGGGAATGGAGATCAGAGTGGCTCATACTAGGTTCTCTCAGATTACCCTGCAATGAGAGAAAAGGCATGAAGTTTAAAAATAAAAGAAAAGAAAGAATTTGAAAATCAAAATAATGTGGTATGAAGTTTAAAAGAACAAATTTGTAACAAATTGGACGAAAATGTAAATATATTTACTTATAAAATAATTTGTAGGTATACATAACTAGTGTTGTAAAACATATATATTATGAATAAACTTCCAACAATTTCAATAAAAATATCATATAATTAATAATAAGATATTCTAAAACTTTTCTTTTTATTCATTAGAAATTACCAAAACTATTATAAGCTCATGGGTAATTATTGTTTATAATTATTATAGCTAAGTCAAGGTAGAGCCTTTTACTATTATAAAAGTAATATCTAACTCAATAAGTAGGTAAATTTAGTACACTAGGTGATCTGTTTTTACCCTGCTAAAGGTAAAAGTGTGTGGCTATCTTTATGCAACTATATCTCGGTATTAAATATTAGCATTTTCAATAAGCATGTATTTATATTGGTTAGAGTCTTCATTGGCACAGTGAGAGAGCACCCAACTGAAAACGTGTTTGGCTTCGGATTCGATTCCCTCTCGGGAGATTATTTTAATTATTTTCATTTCTCCGTCCTAATAAGACAAAGCGCGGCTTTGAGTTCACACACAATATTTCGACTTCAGGCGGAAAATAGACAACGGAGTGTCTTGACACTAGATTATCTTTAAACTCTGCTATGCTAGAAAAAGTTTTCTTTTGATTCCGCCACTTAACGTAGAAAACATTAAAAATCGAAGTATCTATCCTATTATTAACAAATTATAATCCTATTATTAACAAATTATAAACATTATACAAATGACTAAAATACCTACAAATATTTGTCTAATTATATTCAAAAAAAATATTACATACAAGAACTTATGCTTACAAGTGTAGAATTTAGGTATGTAGAGGCAACTCTACATTTGTCATAATGATTCATTCATGATTATTTTATTTTCCCAGTTAACTTAATAGTTTTTAAATATCATTTTTATATATCTTATAAATAAAGCCTACAATAGTTAAGTTAGTTAAGTGAGATTTTTTGTTAGACATCTTTACATTTACATTAATGAAATATAGAAACATTCACTTTTAGTAGGTACCAGAGTTTTGTATTTGCACATATTAGTTAACAATCACAGATAAAACCTGTTTAGTATCTTATATTTACCATACATATATAGTTGTATCAACACAGTATAATATATAGTAGTGCTAGTAGTAGTCAGTACACGTTTTAGTCCTTAAGCATACGTACAACAAGGGCCACTAAGGTAGAACGTGGTCGAGTTTAATTAGGTCCTGTTAGAACTTTCCACCTTACAATTACGAACAAAGCACACAATAGTAACAATACATATTATTATACCAATAAGCTTTCAAAGCTGTCAACCGTTCAATGAGCGTCCACGTCGAACATTAGCAGCTGGCAATTAGGCGACACGACCGCCCCCCACCACGCGGCGCGGCACACTGGCGGCGGCGGGGCGCGCGGGGCTGTGCGGGGCGGGGCCACCAATGGCGGGCGCGTGGGGCGCGGCGCGGCAGGGGGCGGCAGGGGGCGGCGCGGCGGTGTGCGGGGCGTGGCGCGGCCGGCGCGCGACCGGGGGCTCCCGTCACTCTCGCTCTAGAGCCACTAGAGGTAGTGCCGTCGAGTGGCGTCGAGTGCACCGGTCGGATGTCCGCGGAGGGCGGCGGCTACTCGCCGTGTCCGGCGGAGGCGCTGCCGGAGCTGAGCGCGGCGGAGCTGGCGATGAGCCTGTCGCCCAAGTCCGCGCTGCTGCAGCAGAACCTCTCCCAGCTGCAGCTCCAGCACTCCACGCCCTTCTCGGTCACCGACATCCTGTCCCCCATCGAGGAGTACCGGAAGCTCGAGCTGAACAACCCGCCGTCCCCGTACAGGTGCGTGGATCGATAGGGGGGCGCCACCCCGCCGCCGTGCGACGCTCGGCGCTCGGCGCGGTGTTACGCTCGCGAGGATATACTTTGACGTTTCGTGCAGGTATGTTGTCATCGGTCAATGAGTGAGGTCAACGATGTGCTCGGTCTTCGCGTGGACTTGGACGCTTTTATTTTCGCGTTGCGTGCCATCGATCCGTTTACACTTGTAATATTATACGCGATGAGTGGCGACCGGCCCGGGGAGCCTTGAGCGACGTCATGCCTCTCGAAGCCTACGTGCATATGTATGTATGTACCATTAGACGCGGTCACGTTACACCTAGTTTGGTGCTTAAATTACGCGATTAATTAAAAATTTTAAATAAATTTGCGTTACATTTAAATAAAAGGTGGTGAAGTGTTTAAGTGATTTTCAAATAGCACGGTTATTTGAATAAAGCGGCTGTTCAACAATTATTTACTATTTTATTAGTCTAACAATGACTTCTCAGAAACTTTAAATTTATAAACAAATAAATATTTAATTTTAATTTAAACAATAATTTAAAAATATATATATATTTTTCTAAATCTAACTAAAAACGTTTTAAATTGAAAAAGTTTATACTTCTTAGCCTCTACTTGGAATAAAGAAGATAATCAAAATGTTATATAAATGGTAGAGTTGCTATATTTAATATTTTTAAATTAATAAATTTAAAAAAAAAATTACAATAATATTGAAATAAATATTTAACTAAATTTATAATTATTTTTACAAATTTTACATCGTCTGTGTATTCTATTAGTTTGCTTTCATAAAACTAAACATAGAGTGAAACATAAATGGTGTTAACAGCTTAAAATATTTTTTTTTTTTTAACAATAATTATTAATTTGTATCTAGTGTGAATAAGTTGATAAGTCAACTTGCATATTTTTTTTAAATAATACTACGTGAATTAGGATAGTAGATATATTTAGAGAATAATGTTAAATAAATTCAAGCAATTTGAACACTTTTAGGTAAAAAACAAATAAACAACAAAAACGGAATTAACAGATAAAATTTAAACTTTGCCCTAAAGTGTACAGTTTCGATTTGTCAATTTTATATTGAGAATTATAAAAGGAATTAAAAATAACTTAAATAATAAACCTAATACAATTAATAAAAGTATATATATTTTAAATATTGTCTTAGTTAACCTGATTCCTGAGTTTTAAGGAGTTCTTATACTTTTAACATTAACACAACGGCTACTTAATCAAATTAAAAAAAAATAAGTAACCCTCTCGATACATAACGTCTTCAAATAGTAATGCCTATTAATATATACTAGAGTTCCCGTTGACGCGTTAACAACGCGTTATCACTTTATATAATCATGCATGTCAAACCATGGTAGTGTGAGTAAAAATTTTAAAATTATGCATTATTTTGAAAAGATATTATCATTCTGCCTTCGCTATATAAACTATAAGTGTACCAAGTTACATTCTCCTCTGTCCACATAAATTTAGGAAAAAGAGTTCCAAAGTTATTCCTTTACGTATGCAAGTCGATTTATCAACCTATTTACATCTGATATATGATTATGAATTTATTGTACGTTGTTAATCCAAGAAGCGACGGCATATTTCTACAAATTTATGTTTAATAATAGAAATGTTGAGATAATTAATAAATTAAATTAAAAAGATTGTTATGATGGAAATACATGCATATATAATAATCTTTTGGTTATTAAATATTTTATTTTATTTTTATGGAGTCAGTGATTTTTTATACATTTCCTCTATACTCGTATATAGCCGTTTCGGCAAGCCGCGAAGTTTATATAAGTGATCCAGTTATTATGCAAAATGTCTAAAACAGGCTAACGATATCTTATATAATATTATCCCATATCATATTAGTTTATTATTTCTAAGTAACTACGGCATTATATTAAAATTGTTGAAGTTTTATTAAATTTTCTCACGATACGTATACTTTGAGTGATTTTTTTTAAATATTTTTTAAATAAGTTAAGAATAACCGCTCAGAATATTGTTATTGTTAGGATAAAGAAGATTCCTTATATTAATTATGTTTGTGTTAAAAGTTATATCCAAACAAGTTCAGCCGTTCGTATGCATGAATAAAATATGAAAATGAGGTACCTAGTCAATATTTTAAAACCATATTCGAAAACTTTTACGTTAGAAAGTGATTTATATAAGAATTTTAATTTTTTATTTACAATTAAACTTTTTTAATAAAATAAGCCCGCCAGAAAGGTACTTTCTCAATATCTTGGTCTATTTGACATGGACATTAGGTTCATACTATGAAAATATTGTATTTCCATTCCATCCGGACATGTGTGCTAATTTTGAATTTAATTGGAGGACAAGAAGTGTGTCAAAATAATAGTGAAAGATTTTATTACATTGATTGATTGACATAGCGAAGGTTGTTAAAATTTCTTAGCTTCACGCTTTATCCCTAGCGGGGTAGTCAGAGAGAACGGAGCGCCATACGCTATTGTCCCTACATACTTCTTTCGTCTCGTCCACAGTCATTAACCTCTTCATACATGCCCTCTGGGGGGTCCTCATGCTTTTTACGTGACTTTCCTCCAGTATCATTGATACTGTGTTCTCTAAGGTTGTTAAAATTTCAAACAATTAAATGTAGAGTTAATGTCAAAAAAACATTTTAAATAAGCTTCATTCTTTGAAAATAATGAACATATAAATAATTTTATAGCGTATGGTATTTACATATAGGTGCGAGCATAATATAAGAGGTTGCATAGCTAGATTACTATGGGTGTATGAACTGAAGAATATTTTTTTTATTTTTTTTTTTATGGATAACGGATGGCAAACGAGCAGAAGGACCACCTGATGGTAAGTGGATACCTTCGCCCATGAACATCTACAACACCAGAGATGTTGTAGATGCGTTGCCAACCTAGAGGATACAGATGGAAGAGGAGGACATTGTAGTATTCCGTTCTCAGAACCACCACATTTTGGGGAAAGGATGGGTGGGAATGGGAAAACCTGGCTTACATGCCATCGAACCGGAACACATCATAAGATATTTGGCGGTTCGTCTTTGACATGATAGTGGTCGCGAGCCAGACGGAGGACGAACCTCCTACCACCAAACAATATTTAAGTAGGTATCTGTGCGTTTAAGCTGAACTAAGCTAAGAGCCGTTGTGTTGTGTGCCATTGACCGAATCACAACAACTAGTGCGTACTTAGGTATATGTAAGAAAACCATTCAATTGGTAATCAATTTTAAAGCGATATAAGTTTTAATAACAAGTTTTAAAAAATATTTAATAATACTCTCAAAAAAATATAACTTGACCCATTAACCTGTGTAGCAGGGTAGTCAGACACTCTGTTCAATGATTTCCGGCCGAATTCTAG
>JAKGSA010000516.1:34812-127801 GCA_033558755.1 Philaethria dido
TATTTTTTTCTTAATTAAATATGGAACTATCATCAAAATCACAACACAAACACATAATTTGACAGATTATATACAAAAAAAAACAAACAACAGATTAAAAATTATTTACCATCACACAAAACTAACGTCATTATTTAAAAGCCACATAGCGAAAGTAAAATATGCTATTTTAATGTTTAAGACGTTTTGCGTAACAACATGTGCTCGAGTGTTGACACTACCATACAAGTGGTGACGGACTCGCGCCTGTCTGTTTACTTTGTCAATTTACATTTGGGCAAACAAAAATTGGAGGTTTTCAAAATATTGCGGCTATATTCTTAAATAAAAGATAAATTATATGTGAATTTGTATAGTTTGTTTTTCATAATTTAATGTTTATTGATAAATTAAATACTAACGTATTAATATAATAAGGTTAACAACAATCTT
The DNA here is from genome assembly GCA_033558755.1 of Philaethria dido. Classification (NCBI taxonomy): domain Eukaryota; kingdom Metazoa; phylum Arthropoda; class Insecta; order Lepidoptera; family Nymphalidae; genus Philaethria; species Philaethria dido. The sequence goes on from JAKGSA010000516.1 coordinate 35,245, forward strand.
TCCTAAATTGCGCATTTATAGCGCCAGTACTTAGACATTTTTCATAGTTAAGTACCTATTTGTAGTTATAAAATAATTATATCAATTTGTAATAGAAACACAAAAAATTAAGCGTAGACGATCTAAAACTAAGCCAGACATAATTAAATATTATAACTAAATTTCAAAGAAAACCATTGTCTACCTACTTAATTAAAGAAAAAAATTTTTTGTTATATAAAAATAACATATTTACCTTATTTACATTTGCTTCGTTTAAAGTAAATAATATTTCTAGAAAGCTCTCCAGAACACCTAATCTGATTTTTGCTTCTCTTAAATAGTATAAATACCCTCAAGTATTATTATCTACACTTCAGCCGTTTCATTTTTATTACTTTTACTTTTTTATGCTAAGTACATATTTTATCTGTTCAAATAATTAAATTCAAACATCGCTAAAACCGTGCACAATTAAAAGAAAACAATGTAATTCATAACGAAATTATCACCAATTAATACGGCCTAAACTAAACGTCACAATTTCCCGCCCTGTCAAAACTCAATTTGTCAAACCAAACAAAATGGCGTGGGGTGTTTTTCCGTTTGGGAACATTCTATGTAGCGATATATAGAGCCTAAAATCGTGTGAGAATTATTTAGCACAACATTTGACTGGAATCGAGATAGGGTAGAAGATTAAATTGTGTAAATAGGGATTAGGTAGATAAGCTGGGCTTTGTTCGGAAGTGACGAGCTGGCGCCATGACAGTAACGGTAATGCGTGTGGCAGATTTGGGTCAGAGTTATTCACAAGTTACTTCAAAGTTAATACAGGCAAACTGTAATTATTTTTTACATCATGAATGGGAGGTTTTATTCTATTAGTTACTTTTACTTATATTTTGAAACGGATGTACTTATGTGACTAGTTGATGATTTAATTTTGCTTTGTCATCGTTTTTGCAATATGACCAATTATTTATTTTATATAAAAACTTACAACCTTACTATACTTATTATAGATAAAAAATAGCACAAGTTACTAAGAATTTATTAAAAAAAAATATTTCACTTAATTTATGTTAAGTCTCTAAATGACATTTTCTCACATTCCTCTTCTTTCCAGGTCGAATTCCTCGGGGAGCAGTATAAACTCGCCTCTTGGGCCTGCTGCCTCTTGCGGCATGGCGGCTAACCCCTACGCGGTACCGCTTTACGGCGGCGCGCCGGTCCAAGGATACGGCTGCGCCCCGGCGGACCTGCCGCACTATGGCGATATGCGAGGTGCCAGCTGGTATCCAGCCTCGAACGACCCCAGGTTTGCCAGTGAGTCGACGGTTTCTCTATATTTATTATAATTTAAAAAATATTTTACAAAATTGATATTAGTAGAGTACCTACTTAATAGTCATCATGACTTCATAAAATTAAATATCAATAGAAATTACCTACATCTATTTAAGTAAATTCATTCAATTAAGATTTGAGTTCTAAATCAACTCTGGACTAATAGTTAATATATTTTTTCTAAAATGACTCATTATAACGTTACTCGTAACTCATAATATTTTTTACAATAGGCCTAATTGCGTAAATTAAAAAAAAAAACAACTATAAAAACGTACGCAAAAGTAGTTCATTAAAACTATACAATAATAAAAAGGTACTTCTTTTTATTTGAATTTAATAATATGTAGGTAACTAGGTACCGAAGTATAAAAAATTGTTTTGTTGTTAGAGAATTGTAAATTCACATCTTAAGCCCTTCACGAATCTTATTTATATAGTTATTTCTTATATAAAGAAAAATATTTACTTGTTTTTTCTACATAAGGTACATTTAGAGAGTAATTTATTATTTTAACTAGCTACATTTTTTATTTCTATCATATTTAAATATGACCACAGACTATAAAACTATAACAAAGCAAATTATAAACATAAAATAGCGAGTAATTTCTCCACTCCCACTCAAAATGGCGGTCCGCGTCAATAAATGCGCGCGCATCAAGCTCGCCTATTACAATTAAAGAGTCGTGAAACTGTAGCCATGTTATTAGTAATTAATTCCTGAAATGAGGTTTCATGTACATGTTTCCCTTTAATCTTCATTATTAAATTCATTTAAAACAGAACTTTGGGAATTTAATTTGAAAGTAGGTAACCAATATATGTTTGTTGTGTAAATTGAACTACATATTATTTTTGGCAAATAACGCTTATTAATTATTGTAATACTACTACTGTAATACTACTCAATATGAATTTAATTATTACGATTAAAATAAAAATTTTAATCGAAGTTTGACTTTCATAGAAATAGATTGGGAAAATAACATAAAGGATTATTTACATATTTTCCGCGTCATGTGGAATATGTAGAGACAGCTTAAAAATTGTAAATCTGACGTAAAAGTTTTTATATTTCGAATAAGTATAAATATGTCCCTGAATAGAATTCGAATGTACTAACTTAGGAAGTATTCAAAAAAGTTTTGGAAATTACATATCTTTATTTTCATGGCTAAGCCATTCGTTCGTTTTTAAGAATATTCGATTAACAAAATATTTCTTAAAAAATTTTTTAATACAATTTTTCTTAATTAAATAAAAAATGTACCACACTTAAAACTCTAGCTACTTATTTATAAATATAAGTATCTCAAATTGCAAGATTAGGCTTGATGAGTAACAGTCAACACCATTAGTTTTAAACATTTAAGTTAAAAAAGTCAGTGCATGCGTGCGGCGCGGCGTGCCTTCCCGCCGTCGGCGACGCTTAGTAACTTTACACGAGGCATAATCCGGCACGTTTGAGTGTGTGATTGTCTTTTAAAATATAAAGTGAATATTTTACTCAGAACCAGATAACTATTACGATAGTTTGTGTTATTTAAATTGATATGTTCATTTTGTTTCGTCGCATTAGCTTGAAGTAGGTATAGGTTTTTTAGGATAGATACCAGTGAAAAACGCAATCCCTTTGCAATGATTTTTTAAGCTTCACGCTGTATCCCGCACATTGCAAGGTATACAGAGTTATCTGAGAACCTAGTATTAAGACACTCCGTTCTCTTAAGATATGCGTTCCCCACTTACTTACTTATCTTACAATGATCATTTATTTTTTTGTGCTATATCTATCTGTATACTAATAAAAATTGATATACCGATAGGCTATCGTAGCGCAGTGGACAGACAGGGTCTAATCGGTAAGTCGTATTGTTGTTAAATTACCTATTTTTACACAATGCCTTGCGTTTGGGCGGAATGTGGAGAACGGAGTGTCTTGACAATAGGTTTTCTTTGATTATAAAACTCTTTCTTTAAGGGGAAGCAATAGGACTTATTCTGGATTTGTCATTATTCTTATGGGAACGGCGAAAATGAGACTTTTTTACCTTATTCCTATTCCCGTAGGAAAATTATCCAACCAAATGGAGTTGGCTTTAGCTCATTTTTATATGTCTTGGGAAAGAAAACAAACTATTTTAGTACGCAAAGGTTTTTTTTTTAATTTAAATTACTTTCAATCAATACTAAATATTTGTTAATGTGTTATAATTACTCGTAGCATAATATTTACAAATTTTATGAGTCTACACGATCATGGGTATAATAAAGTTGGCAAGTCAATATCAAAAAAAAAATTAAACAAATAAATTAAATAATGACCAAAATCAAAAACTAATGAACAAAAAAAAACAATTAACCCATATATTAAAAAAATCCTTTGACCTATCAACACTTGTCACTTGACTTTTATTACGCATACCTAAGTATTGATTTCATCGCACATCGCTAAGCGATGTAACATGAGATGGGAGCTACATTAGTTGCACAGGTGCGTTTAAGGAGCCGATCATGCCGTGTTTACATTGCCCCGGCCAGTGGGAGGCTACCGTTTGGAACCAGACCTTATTTGTTATTTTATGATAAGTTTATGTTAGTTTCGGTCTTGGATGTACTCGTTCTATTGAAATTCTATACTAAATGGAAGTTGCGTGGTGTAAAATCGTCTTTTAAATCTTACACTTGCTTAGATGTTTTATTCAAAAAGTAGAAGAAATTTATGTTTGTCTAATATTTATTATCGTAATATCGTTGGTATAATGTTTATTAAATTAAAAAAGTGGTAAACGATTTAATGTAAAAGCTAGTGCCGTAAAATCTGTCAAATGAGTTAAAATACTTACATCACATGATTGACAAGAATAAAATACCTTTTTTTATATTAAAATATTCTATTTCTACCAATGCATTACGCTATTACGCATAACTTAAAAATAATTCCTTAGATCTTTAAACAATTTATATTACCTTTAAATTATTGATTAACTAAAGTTAAATGGGACACAATCAGAACACATTAGCTATCATACATACAAAAAGGTATCATCAAAATTGATTCACCCAATAAAAAGTTACATTCAAAAACATAGTCCAACAGAAGTTTTTTAAAGTCTTTTAAAAAATATTGATATAGACGAAAAACTCGTCATTTTCAATACAAAATAGCAACCATCTTTCAAAAAAATAGCAGTAACATCTGTAAAAACCTTCTATCGACATTTGATTGCCGTATCGTGAAGCAAATTCATTATTCCTTGCCAACTAATTCTGAAAGTGCACTCCATTCAAGATGGCGCTGACCCGCCATCCACTCAATAGACAATACAAATCAAGAAACTTAATCTGAATTCCAAAACCGGAGTCATAGAGAAAGTTAAAATGATAGAGCACAGATTATTATTAGTTGTTTGTTTTCGAATGTTATAATTTTGATAATAATTCAAGAATTACTATCAAATTTGTTGATTTTATTTTAATTAATATGATTTTACGTAACTTCCTTAGCTTTATTTAATAAATTAAAGTGAATTTTTTTAATCGTCTTTCAAAACGAAGAAGGTTCTATGTTGTTGTTCGTGTGTGTGTGCATTACTTTATACGAGGTGAACCAATTTTGAAGATTCTTTTATTATATGATAACTATAGCTACTAGCTAGTATTTCTCTAATATAATAACCTCATTAAATATTATAATCCGCCACTCAACACGCAATGCCTCAATTCGGCGGAATGTGAGGAACGGAATTGTTGAAAGAGAATGGAGTGTCTTAACACTAGGTTCTCTGGTTCCCTCTGCCTACCCTGCTATATGCGGGTTACAGCGTGAAGTTAAAAAAAAAAACTTAATTAATAATCTCACTTAAATTTAGTTAAGATCTGACGAGTAGTGTTTGAGTTATTCATAATACTCGTAATTTTACTGTTTCCGTCAATGGCGACTTGGATTAAAAAATATATAGTGGTTACATATTAAAAGTGTAACAGCGGCAAAATAACTTACTATTAACTTAAAGTTAAAGCTTATTTGGCAAATTTTGTTTTATAAATAAGTATTAATTATTTTTGTTATAAGGCTTCTGGGGTTGGAAATAAATTAAATTGCAATTAACTAAGTTAAAGAGTATTTATGAAGAGCGGAAAAAAAGTTAGACGACTACATAAATAAAAGTATTTTGTTTTGCAAAATAAAATAGTACTTAGACAAAGCGTAGCGTTGAGTTCCGCCACTTAACACGTAGTGTCTCGAATTCAGCTGGAAAGCGAAGAACGGAGTGTCTCGACACTAGGTTAATTCTGACTACATTCTGATAAAGCGTGATGCTAAAATAGTACTTAATTACATACAGTGTCGGAAGGAGGGAACCTAGTGTTAAGACACTCCGTCCCCCACTTTCCACCGAATTGAGGCATTGCGTGCTGAGTGATGGAACTCAACGCCGCGCTTTGCCTTGTTACCAAAACCAGGAAATGAAAAATTCCACTTCCTGGAGTGGGAATCGAACCCACAACCTGACGCATTTACAGTCGCACGTTTGTGCCTCTGCGCCACGACAGGCCTTATTTTGTTTGTCTTTTAATTATTACATAATTACATAAAGTAAATAGACCTAATTTTAATATTAACTCTAACTGTAAACTCTACAAACTAGCCACCATTCAAAAACATATGAAACAAAACTATACCTCATACAAATCTTCAAAATTAGCCTTCTTTATTCCAATATGTACATGTACGATCAGTAGGCAGTGGTGCTTGAACTTAAAGATGTTATTGTTTGCACATCGCTCATTAACGAGCCGTTGTCTTAGGAACTCGCTCTGTTCACAGTGCATTGCTTGAGTTTGCGTAAGAAATTAAAAAATAATTTTAACTAGCAATTGTCCTTTACTTTTCTCATTTAGACAATATTTAATAATTGACTATAATTAATATCTATTTGTATTTAAATTAATAATTGCAATTCTATCAACTATAGTTCACTTAATCACTAACGGAATTTATTACATATTGTCAATATATAAATATATTTAATTATTATATACTCCAATTATAATTTATAAACAAATATGACTATTAAGTTAAAGAATGATTACATAGATGGTACTTGATTAAGTCAATCCTCTATGCAAAGTATCTGAATTAGCAGAGAGTATAGAAGCGGCTTATTACACTAAACGAAACTAAGTAACCGTATAAACGCACATATAATCATAAGAAGATTAAAACGGTACACTTTAGTTGAACACAAAAACATGCACTCGAGTACCGTACACCAAATTATTACACTAGAAAAAACAGTGGTCACAGCATAGTGCCCTGCGGTACCCCGTACCTGCAGTAAAAGGGAGTTAGTTGTAGGCAGACAAAATAAGCAATTCCGGACGATCGGTCCTCTGTTTGTCCACCACTAGAGCCTTGGCTGTGTAAACAAGAGGTCTCACGTCCGCAAATACCATGCAGTGACGGCAAAGTAAAATTCAGTATACGAATGCAAGGTGAAATATGTATGGAATATACATATGTAGATAGATAAATACTTGAGTTGCTCTGTATCGAATTTCAAAATGACACCTCGTTATAAATTGACGTAGATTGCGTTATGTATGTCAATATTGTAGCCTGTCTGTTCCGAATTTCTTATTGGAACAATGATTTTTTTTATGTAGTTACGGTCGCATTTTGGTAGAGTATGCAATAATATTGTCCCTTTGGAGGCATTGCGTAGGTTGACGGCTTGTGATGTTTTATCTTCTTCTTCTTCATCTTGGCATTTATCCCGGCTAGCCAGGGTCTGCCTTCCTACTCAATCTACTCCACTTTGCACGATTCTCATCCTTTTATATTAAGTAGAAATAGGCAAATAACACGAAATCTAAGCAAATAAATTGTAGCCTATGTGTATTATGTGCTGTTGCCATATTAGCTTAAAGTTTCACTGAGATCCATTCTGTAGTTTTTGTGTGAAAGAGTAACAATGGTCTATTCGAGCATCCTTACAAATGTCCACATATATAATATTAGTGTGATTACTAGGTTAATCGAGTCCGGAAAACATTTTTATTATAAATATATGATTTCATATCCCAATAGTTATCTATCAGGCTTATACCAATTACTCTACGATGGTATCAACAAAAACTACAATATAAAAATAAAAAAACACACACCATAAAAATAACAGGTGGATTTAGCAACAAAATTCTAACCAAACAAACAGATTAATAAACGTAGCACACGTCGAATCGAAAAGCTTCAAATATTTTTACCTAAAACATTTCAGCGTTCACGTTTTAATGGGCGATGTTATCGTGTTTTTTTTTTTGAGAAAAAAATCATTAATCATGTGAACGATACCTGCGTTGAAAACGTCAAAGGCACGGTCAGTTGAAATTAAAATTGGCGAGGGGGTGACTTGTGACACACTTAGGTGGTTACTCGTAGCCCGTAGGTCGTCGGACGTCAGGGGCAGCAGATAGTTTGTCTTCCTTTCTGTACCACTGGGGGAAATGCCCGACGGTGTTTACCGTTCCATTTCCTCTGACATTTTGTATTTTGTTGGAATTAATTTTTGGATTTTCGACCGTTTTAAATGTTGACTAATGTATGATTTTTTTTTTAACTTCATGCTGTAACCCGCATATAGCAGGGCAGGCAGAGGGAACCAGAGAACCTAGTGTTAAGACACTCCATTCTCTTTCAAAAATTCCGTTCCCCATCTTCCGCCGATTTGAGGCATTGCGTGTTGAGTGGCGGAACTCAACGCCGCGCTTTGCCTTGTTACTAAACCCAAGAAATGAAAATACTAAATTTTACATTTCCTGGAGTGGGAATCGAACCCACAACCTGTCGCGTTTAGAGTCGCACGCTTGTGCCTCTGCGCCACGACAGGCGTATGTTATTTTAATTTAATTTTAATTATAACGTATTGGTTTTTCTTTGGTTGAGTTTATAAAGCAGGGACAACATGCTTACAAATTGCTATTCACGCCTGATCTAAATTATATAATATGCCTTTTTTTATATTCTGTAGCTTGCATTGTTCATCTAATATAAATAAAAAGAACGATTTTAACAAATTCTCTACTTTATTTCTCTACTCTTTTCGTTGACTGTCTTTTACTATCAGGACAGGGACTTTTTAACTATATGAAAAGTAATGAACTTAACTCAAAGTCTCATAATTTCTGATAATTTTAAATTTTATAAGTTATCCACTTACGATAGGTTAGCGATGTCAAAATATAAAAGTATTGATAATCATTTTCTCAGTCTACGACTGGAAATTCACCGTTCGTAAGAAATAATTATAATAAAGCGTGAAATGCTTTATGTTACTATTCCCATTAAAGTGCTTAAATCTTTAATATAAAATTAATTAACATAAATAATAATTTTTTACAATTTGCGCCATCGTAGTGCAGGGTCTAACTGTAAGCGCATTTGGTTGTGGGTTCGATCCCTACTACGTAGTAAGACATAACGCGGTGTTGAGTTCCGGCAATTAACTGGCAATATCTGTAGTTCTGGCGGAATGCGACGAATAAAATATCTTGGGTTAACACTGGTGTTGGTAAACACTGGGTTCTCCCAGATTTCACTGCTATGCGGGAAGACACGTGAAGCTGCCAATTTTTTTTCATTATTTTTACAACTCCAACAATAAAATAGTGTCAATTAATACCTTTGAAAAGCAAATATTTATTTAGTCCTACAATAATTTTGCCATAAAACTTTTAATCGTATTAAAATAGAATATAAAATGTATGGCCCCATACAATGTAGCCACACTGAACAAACCCGGCTGGCAAATTGTGCGTGAATAAACATGGGAAATAATAGCAGTATTGTGTTTCAGTCTCCCCCGTCGCGTCGTACTGTGAGATGATATCGTTTGATCGGAACGCATTCGCTATCTAAATATTATTGGGTGACATGATTTTTTTGTACTGCAACTGTTATTTTTGTGATATTCAGTAATTTGTATGACACATTTTCTTTTATATTTCGTATATTTGGAGAATTCCAAATTACATTTTGTGTAGAAGAAAGCCTGTCATGGCGCAGAGGGGCGCGACTGTAAACGCGACAGGTTGTGGGTTCGATTTCCACTCCAGGAAATGTAAAATTTAGTATTTTCATTTCTTAGGTTTGGTAACAAGGCGAAGCGCGGCGTTGATTTCCGCCACTCATCACGCAATGCCTCAATTCAGCGGAAAGTGGGGAACGGAATTATTGAAAGAGAATAGTGTCTTAACACTAGGTTCTCTGGTTCCCTCTGCCTACCCTGCTATATGCGGGATACAGCGTGAAGTTAAAAAAAAAAGAAAAATAGAAGCGAATGAGTAACTCGTTTCTAATGATTTTATGCCATTTTCTATCTATGATTTTGGTTTATTTTACTAGTATACTCATTTTAAAGATCTGACTAAGTTATTCTTTTCAAAGGTAAGTAAATTTGAGAAACAATAAGTACACATCTAATATAAATTGACATTTTTTTTAACTTCACGCTGTATCCCACATATAGCAGGGTAGTCAGAGGGAACCTAAGAACCTAATGTTAAGACACACCGTTCTCTTACAACAATTCCGTTCCCCACTTTCCGCCAAATTGAGGCATTGCGTGTTGAGTGGCGGAACTCAACGCCGCGCTTTGCCTTGTTACCAAACCCAGGAAGTGAAAATACTAACATTTCCTGGAGTGGGAATCGAACCCACAACCTGTCGTGTTTACAGTCATATTATTAGGCAATAAACACTATAAGTTAAGTTTAAAATACATAGTTGGTTTTCCATCCTCTGCGAGATTGCAGAACCTTAAGCTTTCTTAATTTAAACGAAGTTAATGAGTTAAAATGTTAACGTTCTAAAATAACAAATTAGTTTAAGAAAAAACTAAAAGAACACACTTAAAATTATTTCCTTATTGTCTTTGTCGCCCAGACCTCGACATCAGGTTTAGGCTATAAAAATATTGTATCTATTGTCATCAAGACGATGATTCGGACCCTTGTGCAAATTTTCAAGCGAATCGAACGGCAAAAACAGCCTTGCAAGATTTTCTTATATTAATAGATAAACGAAGCTAATAAAAGCATGTTAAAAACCTCGAGTTTCGTAATTGTGGCAAAAATTATTTAATTTCTTTTTTTTTTATAACTTCACGCCTTAACCCACATATAGCAGGGTAGACAGAGGGAACATGAGAACCTAGTTTTCAGACACTCCGTTCTCTTACAACAATTTTGTTCCCCACTTTCCGCCGAATAGAGGCATTGCGTGTTGAGTGGCGGAACTCAACGCCGCGCTTAGCCTTGTTACCAAACCCAAGAAATGAAAATACTAAATTTTACATTTCCTGGAGTGGGGATCGAACCCACAACCTGTCGCATTTACAGTCGCACGCTTGTGCCTCTGTGCCACAGTAAATAGCATATAAATTAAAAAGAGAAACTAAATTTCTGTTACAATTTAAAATATCAAATAAGTATCCAAAGCGTGGAAAGCATAGGGGTCTCGCGAATCCATTAGATGAGTGTAAATATTAGTTCAGGCGATCATCATGATCTTGCTACGATGTTAGTTACTAACTGCACACATTTATAAATATAACTAAGAAATATAGGCTGTCCCAAAATTAACGCAAGATTTGACTTTGCCGCCATTTGCTATTATATTCATTATTCATTCGCTAAACAAGACTAAAAATGGCATTTTCTATTTAATTCAAATCCTTTATATCAGGAGGCATGTGCATTATATATGACTAGATACTTATTTATACGTTACATTATGGAAAAATTACATAAATCCTATATTGTAGTATTGTAGCCTATAAACACATAGGATGTATAATTAATATTGCTGTGAAGTTTAATCCAAATTAATTTAATTTAGTAGTTATTGCGTAAAAGAGTAACAAACATCTATCCTTTCCATTTGCACAAACATTCGCATTTATAATACGTATTTTATTATAAAGCAGCTTCATAGTTTAGTACTTAGTTAGATAACCTAGTGTCAAAACACTCCGCCGGTTTCCGCTCGAATTCGAGATATTGAGTGTTAAATAAGGGAACTTAATACAGCGTTTTGGCGTACCAGAGCAGAGAAATGAAATTAATTTAAATATACTCATTGTTCTGAGTGAGAATCGAACCCACATGCAATCGCTTTTACAGTCAGGCGCTGTCACTGCGCCACGATGCCATATAGATAATATTATACTATACCTAAATATTCACATTTATAATTTTTAAAGAAATCTTAAACTTTTTTAAGTGTATTCTTTAAATAACTTCTATATTTTATGGTAAATTTTAGTTCTACATCATTTCGTTCTTGATTTTTCGGTTTCCGACGGAAAAAACATGGATAAGTGACAAAGCCCAAGGTATCATGTAAGAATGTACTTGGGATACCCATAAGTATAACGACATATCCATTTTTCCCTGTTTTTGCCGAATGCTAAACAAATATAAAAATACAGTTATAAATGACCTATTTCGATCAGTAAATCAATTAATATATTTTTTTAAACTATTCTTTACTAAACTAAATCAATTGGTCCCATTAAAAATTCCACCAGTTAATTACGTCCAGAACCGTCAGCTGTGAGTGACCCTCGCGCCTCAATTTCACGCCAGTTGAGCGGTCATCAAACGCACTCAGAGGGGCTGTAATCTTGGAATAGGCAAAACCCAAACTATTGATATAGCAATTTGATGGTCCACACTAACGCTTACAAGAATATTAGCTTTTTTCATTATATTAAATTTAATTTGGGTGGCTTGAGCTTTTTTATATAATAAATACTGAGTATGTAGAAATTGATGTTTTTTTAATTTCTTTTCAAATTAATATATACATACATACATAACTTCACGCTGTATCCCGCATATAGCAGGGTAGGCAGAGGGAACCTAGTGTTAAGACACTCCGTTTCCCACTTTCCGCCGAATTGAGGCATTGTGTGCTGAGTGGCGGAACTCAACGCCGCGCTTTGCATTATTACCAAACCCAAAAAAAATAATATATTTAATATCGTCGAACTTTACCGACGGTGCAGTTATTACATTTTTGATTATATGCAATGAGTGTCTTTCCAAATAAGGTCAACTTCTTAGAGTCATAGTCTCTTTCTGTTTATTTAAAAACAAGTTTGCAAAAAAACACATGTGTCTAACTATTCATGGGCGTAAATACTTATACATTATTTGATTGCCGCCATTTCTATAAAATTTTATTTAGCCATTTGTGAAGAGCTCTCGTATATTAAAAAGCCATTTAGTATAAACGTTAACATCTAAACATTTCAATTAAAACTCCATCGTAAGGATTTAAAACGCGATAACAAAATGTCCGGTGGCGCATTGACGTTTCCACAAAGGAGTTTTGAACGAGCATAGACCAGCTTAATTTTTTTTGTCGATGCAAAGCAACGATATCGTATAATGCAGCCAAAACACACGGAGGTCGGACAATGGCAACGTAAGACAGAATGGGGAGTTATATTTTATTGAAAGACCCTTTTCGATGCTGGAGTGTTGTGTAAATAGAATGAGCGGTGAATTCGACGGAGCATAATGTGTGGAATATTGCCGTGCGTTCGCGACTGCCGACGTTACAATAAAATAATGCAAGATTTCGATTTGTCTGTTTGCACACGTCATTTAGAAAAATTTTATCTTTATCCACACAATAGGCACTATATGCCTATAATTTATAGCAAGGCTTTTCACATTTTTCTTTGCTTTAAAATCGTAACCAACTTAGAAGGCTTTTGAGAAAATTCCGCTTTATCATAAGCGGAACAACCCTCATTGCACAAAACCTTAATGTGTATTAGTTATAAATAGTATCTACTTAAAAATGTAGAGCGAGTGGTGTTTGAGAACTGCATCATTATATAAAAAGAATACAATAAAAATAACCACTTTTAACCCTCTTTATGATCGTCATCGTCATACATGTCAGCACGCAATACGCATCATACAGATAATATACGCATAGAGTAAACAAACCACAATTTTTTATCTGTGAAAAGTAACTAAAATAAAACCGCGTTGCGCGGGAACGTCTAGTGTCATTAGCGGATGCAAGCATGGCGGCGCACTTAATGTTGCCAGCGCGAGGAGTTTAATTTCAACGCTGTTATTAATTTTTTTCTACCAATGATAATAGGGAGGTAGGTTTGTGACAATGTAATTATAACATTAAGTGATGCTGAATTTTTATGTAGTTAAATTATACGTTCATTGTCTTATTCGCGGAGGATGGAGAATAAGTTTTAAAGACACGATGTTTTTTAAATAATTATTTTTAAATTTAAGCGAAGCAAAATGTTTCGATTGCTGCTTTTAATGATGTAGACTTGCTAAAGTAATGTACTGTTGTTATTAACTAGAACATTTTTTGTGTAACATTCATAATATATGAATTTGGCTTACATCGAATTCTTTTAAATGAATAAATCGTTGAAAATTATTGATTAACAAAGCATTTCTTGAAAACAATAAGTACTAACATTTTAAGTATGTAATGAATCGTATGAGTCGCCGAAATTGGGCCTGATTCATAATCAGTAACCCTACATTCAAATAAATTTAAATTGAAATATATCCATCACTTAGCTGACAATCTTACTAATTATATAATTGCGATAGTTTGTGCAGATGTATGGATGCATGTTTGTTGTTTTATTATGCAAAAACTAGTAAACGGATCTAAAGGAAAGTTTACAGTGATATAGATTATACACACAACACATAGATTACAATTTAAAATAGGCTTTTACTTACTTAAAGATAAAAAAATTTGCGCTTCTCATTATGTTACGATTTTTAAAGTTTTCTAAGCATTTACAATAATATTAGAGTTTGCAAATACCACTTTTAAAGCATATTCCAACCAAATTTGGGGTACTTATAAAATAGTTGAGGCTATCGCAGCGCAGTGGGACCGTGCCTGAGTGTAAATGATGGTAATTGGTTAGATTTCCACGTGGAAGAATGGTTATAATTCAATTATTTTTAGTTAATTTCCCTGGTAAGACAAAACGAGGCTAATCAACGTGCAATGTCACGAATTCAAGCAGAAAGTGGAGAAAGGAGTCATTTGACTCTCGGTTTCCTTTGCCTGCTATGTGAGATAAAATGTGAAGTCAACCAAACTTAGGGTACCTATTATAGCATGACTAAATAATAATTTTAGTTTCCAGGCTGATGACGTCAACGTCGAGTGGCATGGGCCACGTCAATAATATGGGCGGGCTGGCCGCTTGTGCTGGCCCTGACGCCAAACCTATGCAGTTCCCGCTGGCGCAGAGACGCAAGCGACGGGTCCTGTTCACACAAGCTCAAGTAAGTTTATACTTTTTTAGCGTGAGATAATCCTTTTAAGGGTAACCGCCTATTAGGGGCTCTGAAGGATTGCTTGGACTTCCAAGCCGGCAGACGGGAAGCCTGTCGACTGCCCACTCCTCGACTGCCACTATCCGGGGGCCACAAGCTTATACTTAATCTTATTTATTGTTACAAGGTTACCTAGGAGCTATTTGTTTTAAGTTAGGATAAATTATTGATCCTTTTTTGGTCAAGTTACTCGTAGGTACTAGGTGTAGAGTTTAAATAATTTCACACGTGTCTTGAGAAAGACAGAGAGAACCTAATGGCCATCACAACATACCGCGTTCCTTTCTTTTAAATTTTCTTTTAATAGTTTCATAGAAAGAATTCTCAAAGGACGAAAATTAATCAAATGTCACGCCTAACTAGATCCTTACCGGAAGATGATCGATCAATGCTCAAGGGTTTAAATTGAAAATATATCTAATACTTATGGGAAAGGTGACACGCACGCAATTTTTTTACTGTATTATAAATTTTTTGAGTGTTATTCGCATATTTGTCATTTATAACTTAAATTTTATATAAAAAATGAATACAGCTTAATTTCAATAGGCGTATCTCAAATTCTATAACAATCAAATCAAATTAAATCAATCATTATGAAAGAAACGTATCCTTCTATTACTACTTAATGAACGACAATTGTGATCATGGATGGATGTTACACTCTCATGCAAAAATAATGAACAAATCTATATGAAACTATACAGTAACTTACTTAGACGTCAGAACAACGATATAAAAACAAATATCTAATTTCAAAAAAAAAAAGTAAAAAAATACTAATTACATATATATCTACATCATGAATATAAATTACGAACAAGGTATATGAAAAGTTGTAGAATCGATTTTATTAATATATTCGTATCACGTTCTCGAATTCGGCAAAACTTTTGTTCATTTCGCACTGTGCGGACTCTCCGGTTTATTTGCCAACCCTTCAGACGGGGGAGCGGTGTTTGACGATCATTTTACAAATAAATTTTGTAGGGGACCTTACCTGGCGGAGTTTAATGCATTCCACTTACTATATTTTATGTCATATTTTAATTATTGATATTAAAAATCTGTTGATGTCAAATATTGTTTTTTTTTATGTTCAAATGTCTCATACTTTGTACCAGACAGCGCGTGGTCCGGTTTGTGACCATTTTCAAGACTATATGTTGAATAGCAATAATTAATACAGAGGCTTGACAAATTAAAGAGCAAAAGTAGACTTTGTATATACCAATATTTTCTTTTCCTTGTTTGGTGGCATGCAGTCACTATAACGATGATTAGGTCACTATAATCGTCACTGGGTCACTATAATCGTCATTAGGTCACTATAAATAATGGCTAGATCACCTAGGTGTAGGCAGAGATAGCCTTTATTTACTCTCAAAAATCGTATAATTTTTAAGAAAAACGCATGCTTCTAAAATCCAAGCGCTCTAGCCACTTAAACTATACTCGTACGTCTCTAAACTTAAGTTAAATGTCATTTATTAAATTATCACACAAAAGGCTAAAAAAAAAAATTAAATACTTATATCAAAAATGATCACATATGTAAAATATTAATTTAGTAAAAAATCAGCAACAATGAAGGCATGATCGTGCGGTTTATGGCCCGCTTTATTCCAGGAGGGGAGTTTTGATCGCTACTAACGCGATTTTTATTGCCGAGGGTAGAGGGTAGTTATTAAGTACATATAGTTAGTTTTAACCGTTCTCTCACGTAATTGATAGGGTACGAATTTTATTTGGTACAGTGAAATTGATTTGTTAGTATTGAAAATTGTATATATTGTTGTTATTATGTATCTTCATGCTTTATCCCGTGTATATGTTAAGGGTAGTCAGTAGAAACTAAGTGTCAAGACACTCTGTTTCAGCTTCCGGTCTCAATTACAATGATTTTGTGTTAAGGGGTAGAACTCAACGCTACGGTTTGCCTTACCAGAGTAAAGAAATGAAAAAAAAAATACACATAATCGTTTCTTCAAGTGAGAATCGAGCCCACAACCAATTATGCTTAGAGTTAGATGTAGTCTTCTTAACGGTGGTGTATAAGAATTAAAAAGTTATCTAGAAGATTTTTTTTGTATAACTTTTCGCTTTTATTTAATGGTAAAATTGTAAAACATTGATGTAGGAAATATTGATAGTCTTTATATTGTTATTTTCACGATTTTTATATATATTATGTGAAACCATATTAATTGTATTCATTGTGTATAACACAAATTACATTCACCTACAACATGACCACGGACTTCTGTAAAATGTAACCGTCGCGCGTCGGGTTTTGTTATTTATTTATCCTTTATTGGACACAATATTTCTAAAATGCATTTTTAAATAGCAAATTATACGCGATTAATCCGGTTGAAACAGCTTAATTTAAACTGTGTGTAATATTTATATTTTCAATTATAAGAGATATTTAAAATACACCTTGGTTTTAACTATTTTAGTACAACGGAGTGTCTTAACACTCTCTGCATACCCTACTAAAAGAGCGGTAACGCGCTCTTTTTTCTATTTTTACTCTTTCTTTAAAAAAAACGATTACATACACAACCTAGCATCTTTAAAAATGGTTAAAAATCACAAACAATCCAACCCAACATACGCTGAACAACTTTTGTTTCATAGGTTAAAAAACTCGCTCGCACACCTGCGATAATACTCGTACGTCGCGAAACATTTAGAAACAATACCTTTTCCGAACAATAGATAGGTGTTGCCATGTGTGCGTTAAGGGGAGATTTTCAGGGAATAGAATTAATTACATGAAGCGAACGTGGCATATCACCCCGGAGCAGGGGGCGGGGCCTCCACCGGAAGTGGGAGGGGCAGGGGGAGGGCCCCTCGAAATTAAATAGCTGTGTTAACGTAATCTGGCGTCAGGTAACGCGGAATGTTTAATTGCGTGTATATTGTACAAGTTGTGTTATATATTCATAATGGTATAATGTTTGGAGGACACTTCTTAGGTATATTATGGTTGTCTCGTAAATGTCAAATGTAACGTTTGTAGGTTTTTGTGGTTTATATTATTTTTTTTTATATCTTTATGTGATTTACGCGTTTTATGGATAAGGAATATATCTCTTATTACTTTCTACTAAATTTTTTGACAATGCATGTCCAGATGCGGTCACAATCAGCTCTTGAAATATTAAGATTATTTCCATGCATATGTAGGTATGTATGAATATATATAGTGCGAGTTGAATTTGATCGTATTAATATCGCGCTTTCTGTACTTTCTACTGAACCATAATAGCGTTTTCATCTAAAGACATATATGAGTAGTTTTGATAAGTTCATTGTGTAACTAAGATATTGAAGCCTTTATAAGACTTATAGTCAGGGATTCGAATCATACGGACTTTTTGTAAATAAACTTATCTTGAAAATACGTAAATGCATCTACACTTATTTTTATCAAAATTATTTACAATTAACTGTATTTCGTTAACTATTTGCACCCAGAGATGTTAATTAGTGTTTAACTAACATTAAATACATAATTCTGTGTTTGTACCGATTTATAGGCTAATTAATGTCTCTTAATCATATCCGTAATATTAATTTTAATTATAGAAAAAAAGTACATATTAAGTGTTATTTAAAGTAGATGACTCTTTAAACTCAAGGTCTTTACAAGGTTAAGTTGAAGTTCCTAGAAAGACCTATATAGAAAAACTGTAATTAACAACCTTGTATATGTTAGGGTAAAACATTTTTAATTCTTCGGTCTAATAGAGCATAGCTAACAAAGCGCTTTGTACATATCGTATTCAAATATTTATATCGCTTGTCGTGGCGCAGAGGTACAAACGTGCGACTGTAAATGCGACAGGTTGTGGGTTCGAATCCCACTACAGGAAATAGAATTTTTCATTTCTTGGGTTTGATAACAAGGCAAAGCGCGTCGTCACCACTCAGCACGCAATGCCTCAATTCGGTGGAAAGTGGGAAACGGAGTGTCTTAACACTAGGTTCCCTCTGCTTACCCTGCTATGTGCGGGATACAGCGTGAAGCTATGTATGTAATTATATGTAAATAGACTTACCAACCTAGTCACGCTTGATATAGATATAGTTAGCGCGATGTAGAGTTGCACTTTACGGTGTAGAGTCTTTAAATGGGTGGATAATGTGGTAATAGAAAAGGAAATTATAATTGGTTTCTTTCTGCTTACTTTGCAGACGTTTATATAGATATAAATACCTTACATTCATAAAGAGGCTATCGTGTCCAGTGCAGTGTTCGACTGTAAGCGCTATTGGTTATGGGTACGAATTCCGCTCAGGAGAATGATCATATATAAACTATTTTCATTTCATGGTAAGACAAAGTACGACGTTTAGTTCCACAACTCAATATGCAATGTCTCAAAAAATGGACAAAGGAGTGTCTTGATACTAGGCAGAGACTGCCGATATATTTAGGGAAATCGGTATAGGAAGTCGAGATATTTCGTAATTTCACTATACAAAGCTCTTGCACCTTGTTTGACTTTGTTTTTTCAACCTCCACATTTTCCTGGCGAGCTTTTTTTTTAGGTCTCATATTTGCACTTTGAAAAGTTAGGAAAGCAGGTGGGAATCGAGTTGTATGGACGCCTCGCTACTGCTATCTACTGAGCGGTGAACTCACAACTGCCGCATTTAATACCTTCCCAACGCCGCGATGCCGCCGACGCAAATCGTAATGCAAATAACGAATGATTCTATTGATTATTTTTATTTTAATTAAAGTTGAATTTAAAGTAAAAACCCAAAGTGTATAAATTAATTAATTTTTACTTTGAGTTACATCGTAACTTTTATAATTATGAAATTCAATCAACGTGTTAAACCTTACTGTGGAATTCTTCAAAGTTCTTTTAGAGCTTTACTTCTTGAAAAAAATAACTCATTTACTAATTTACTAAAAATATTTTCAGTAAATTTTGTCCATCCATGATTCACGTAATATCATCGTAATGAGATATACTAGATTTATCTATATTCCGACATTTTTATTTCAATATGAACATCAATTTCATATTAACCGGATTTCTACGGTTTTTTGTTTTACCAAAACACTAAAAATGGTTTTCCGTATTTGATTTTAAAAAATCATTATCCTTATCCTCATTATCTCATTATCCTTATTCGTCTTAGCAAGGATAATAAAATATTAACATATAGAGGTTCATACTGTAATTCACGTCATACGATCGTCGTGTAGACGTCTCGTCAAATTTACAAATCCGATGGCAAGAATTGGTTTGAAATTGCCTTGCCATATTAATATATTGATAGAAAAATATTTAAATCAAGTATAATACGTAACAAAAACTTAAAGATTATTTTGTTCAAAGGTATACGAATTGGAGCGACGGTTCAAGCAGCAGAAGTACCTTTCGGCACCTGAACGAGAGCATCTCGCGTCACTCATACACCTAACTCCTACGCAGGTAAGATTTTTAGCATACTCCTGCTTTACTGAAATATTTTAGTGTGAGAAAAGAGGTCTACGTCACTCTAAAGGTCAAACTGGCGCCTCTTGGAAACCAAACGTTGTGGCTACTAAGTCATATGTTCTGTCCAGCGTTTTTTAAATAGACCGCCACTCTATCGACCGTGTAAAAATTACCAAACTAAACTTGGGAAACGAAAATATTTTAAGTTGGTCATTTTTATACATTCCTCGAATAGGATAAGAAGTCACAACAAATTTTGTGCACTACGATGAAAATCAGGTTATAACATTTATTATTCATATTTTCGCTGTTTCACGTAGGTACAACACAGAAAATGTTAACAACAAGTTTAAATGACATTATAGAAGATGCAACAAACTTTAACCTAGTATCTAATAATCTATTAATCTTTGAATTATTTACAGTTATTTTAAATAAATACTAAAGGAGCATTTTACCACATAGTAGGGTTGTCAGAGAGAGCCTGATATCAATACGTTGTTCTTCATTTCCTGCCGTAAGCCGAGATATTGCGTGTTATGTTGCGGAACTCAACGCCACGTTTTGTCTTACCAGAGCAAAGAAATAATAATATTATAATCATTTCTCCGAACTCCGAGCGGAATACGATCCACAACCACTTAACTATACAGTCATACACTGTCGCCACGGCGTCTAACATATAGTATCCAAAAAAAAAATCCTATCGTAGATGTCATTTTACCGCAAAATCCGAATGAAGAAGCGTAAAGATAAAAGAAATAAAATATTAAAGTAAAACTTCCTGTAAGTAAAATTTAGGGTAAAATTTGTTAGGGACGATGCTTTTGCGACTCCTCCCTTCTTGCTTATCATTACAGTTAGTTTGTTTCACAGTATCTCACTTCTTCTTCTACTGATTTAAAATACATACATACATAGCTTCACGCTGTATCCCGCATATAGCAGGGTAGGCAGAGGAAACCTAGTGTTAAGACACTCCGTTCTCCACTTTCCGCAGAATTGAGGAATTGTGTGCTGAGTGGTGGAACTCAACGCCGCGCTTTGCCTTGTTACCAAACCTAGGAATTGAAAAATTCATGATTTAAAATATACATTTAATTAGTTTGAATTATATTGAAATATGTAGACATCTGTTATAGACTCCATTGTTGTACAGTGGGACAGGTTCTCACTGTAAACGCGATTGGTTGTACCTTCGAATCTGACTCAGGGGAAAGGTTATATTTAATTTACTTTCATTTTTCCGCTCTAGTATTTATTTAGTATTTTCGGCGGAAAGTGAGGAACGGAGTGTCTTAACACTAGGTTCTCAGGTTCCCTCTGCCTACCCTGCTATATGTGGGATACAACGTGAAGCTAGTAACATAAAATGCGGCGTTAAACTCCGCTAATAAAGCTCAGCTAAGAAAGTAGAGAAAGGAGAATTTTGACACTAGGTTCTCTCTTACAGTCCTGTTATTCGAGAAAAATCGTAAAGCTACAAAATAATAAAAAAATATATATCTATAATATTCAGATATACCAAAATATTAAAAAAATATAGATACGTTTCCTTAGACTGCACTCCTTCATTTCGTATCCTAAACAAAATATTTACATAAAGATGTTGAAATGCAGCAAATGCTCAAGCATGGTGAATATTTGTCTCCGTGTCAAGTAGACGTAGAGTTCGTCGATTTATGCCTCACAATGAATGTTAATAGATGTTTTGCATTTAGTGTTTATTTGTGTGGAGATAAGTCTTTTAGATTTAAATTAACCTAGTAATAGAGAGATAATAATAATTTATATTTTACACAGCGTTGAGCTCTGTGATTCAAAATGTAATGTATTGAGTTCGAGCGAAAAGCGGAGAACAGAGTGTCTTAACATTTTGTTCTCTTTACCTATCCTGTTATATGTAAAACACGTGAAGTTATTAATAAAATATTGTTTTAGATACTAAAATCAATGTAAGTGATTTCCTTCTTTATTTTCTATCCATTTGCCATTACATCGGACGCAAGTCATTGCATTGAAATAACATCTACTTTTTTGTTTAAAATAATTTAAATAAGTATAACAGCCTTATACTTGTCATATTAGACAAGATATCTATTGCGACTTTGCCTAAGTGCAACTGTAGTACTTTCAGTTCTTTTAAAAGTATTGCCTGTAAATATCATTCCATATCCAATAAGAAACGCGTTACTATTAAATTTACAACGTCAACAAAATTAAGGTATAATCTTGAATTGATATTCTCCAAACACCCTTCATAGCCGTGAGCATTTGTTTGTATAATATAAAAATAGACAAAGCTCGTCACTTGATCAACACATTGTCGTACATGTAGCGGCGGTGGCGGTGTTGGTAGGGCGTCACGCGCGAGTGCCGGCGACAGACAACAGACAACATAAATCACATTACAATCGCTGGTAGTACGCCTCCGGCTATCGCTCCATCGCCCCGATCCAATTACAACAAACCGCCCACGATACAACCGACAACCCGTAATAAAAACACTAAGGGCGACGCGCCTCAGGCGACGTGTCCTACTGCTTCCTTTTATTATCACTGGCAACATGTAAGATGTACAGGTTAGCTCGTTAGAGATGCCATCTTGTTTTACGCTCCACGAAATCGGTTCGAGGGTTGCTTTGATATTGAAGAATATTTCCCTTGTCTGAATTTTCGAGTGCCGTCTTCAAATTAGTGAACATTGCTCTTTGAACCTTCCACGAAGGATGTACTTTGATTTTTATTTATTGAATCTTATGAAAAATGTCACTTGTTATTTAATATTAAAATAAACAGAGTAAATTTAGCGAATAGTTTAAATATTTGTACAAACACGGCAGTTTCAAAAGTCCCATTATTAATATCTGTCACCGGCACGCGACCTATTTTCCCACATCGCGCGAGCGAAATTCAAATCCTTCATAACAAAGACTCAATAATCTCGGCCGTGTCAATATAAATTTCATAAACTCGGCGTAACCCCAACAAAGGCCGCAAACATCCATGAATAATCGCCATTTTGAGGGTGTCAACACCATTTACGACGTTAGAATTCCCGCCAAAACAAACGTCAGAGTGACGTTTGACTTGACGGAGACAATGGCGGCGGAGGCGTGGGGGCGCGTTAATACTGCGATTATAATATGGTGTATTGTGCTATTAATTGGTTCGCACGATCTGCTTTGGTCATTGTTTGTTCACAGGTTGATTAGTTCTATCGATCACGCGATTAACCTGTTGTCCTTATACGTGGAACGTTATGCTTTGCTCTTTGTGTCTGTACAATGTACTCTAGGAAGCAGAGCTTTGGTTGAGAAAGGAATATTGATTTAGGCAAGCGGCTCTATTAAATTAATATATCTGTACACACACTTATATATAGTTATCGACGTCGTAGCGCAGTTATGACTTGCCTGACTGAGTTCAATGATTAACAACTTCAAATATCATTTGAATAAAAAAAACAGTGAGCAAAGTGAATTGGCTGTCGAATATGACCTACATATTAATGCCTTATTATAAAAATAAAATACAATTTCTTTTTATTATTTAATGAGTGGGAACATTTGGAACATGCACAATCGCGTCCACTTAAGCACATGCCAAATTATCATTAATTTTAAACGCCGTATTAAATAATTAAAATTAAAAAAAAAAGAAAACCGACTTCAAATAACACGTACTGATCAGGAAATCATTACGAATAACTCAAAAACTACCTCTTCAGAAGTTCTAGCTATTATATAAAGAAATAACCATCAAAAATGTTTCATCCAGTAAAAGTTAACACACAAAAAAAAATGAATTAATGATGTCTTTTTTAACTCGGTAATTTTTTTTTATTAAATAATCCACTAAATGATTTAAATCTTCCACGCCTAATAAACAAGACTGTACCACACAGGACATCACATTATAAACCACTGGTCTGCTCGCCTGTCATGTGCAGACGACGCGTGCCTCTCTGCAGATTATACGCATATTCCGTTACGGTGGCACGATGGGTGCATTGACCGATCTGTCGCCAAAATTCACTTATTGTATGACTAATTTATATAAATAATGTTTTTTTTCCTTATGAGAGATAATAGCTTCACGCTGTATTCCGCGCGTGGGAGGGTACGCGGAGGGAACCTGAGAACCTAGTGTTGAGACACTCCGTTCTCTTAAAGTTTCCGTTCTCCTCTTTCTGCCGAATTGAGGCATAGCGTGTTGAGTTGCGGAATTCAACGCCACGCTTGGCCTTGTTACCAACAACCCACAAATAAAAACAGTAAAATGAACTGAAAATGGAGAAGATAGTGAAAATTCCTTAACTCTAGTCTTTTTCGAATACACTC
The DNA here is from genome assembly GCA_033558755.1 of Philaethria dido. Classification (NCBI taxonomy): domain Eukaryota; kingdom Metazoa; phylum Arthropoda; class Insecta; order Lepidoptera; family Nymphalidae; genus Philaethria; species Philaethria dido. Next base: position 59,804 of record JAKGSA010000516.1, read on the forward strand.
CATAGACTGCAATATTGGCGACTGAGAGCTGACTTTACTAACCTCTGAGATTATGTATTATGTTACGCATACGTATTTCGATGTCTTTCTATAATTTAAAGATTTAGAATTCATATTTCATATAATGGATTTTTTTGCATATTGAATAAAAATTTTAATGAGATGAATTTTAATTCTTAATTTTTTTACTTTTACGCCATAGGAAATATTTTGTTTAACCATAACGTTCTTCTATAAAATTCTTCAAAAATTCAATAATTTTTATAATACATTTCGAGCATACTTTTTCCCCTAGACAAAGAAAAAATAAAAATGTATTTTAAATTTGTTATAAATTGTTGTACAAATTTAAAACAAATTTAAAATATATACATATTTTAATATAAGTGAATATACCTCTTTAGCAAAGTTCTATCAATAGGTGTCCATACCTTATATTACTATAATAAATATGTAAGTATATCCTACAATTACAATAAAATATTCTTACAATTTTTAGATACAATAACATTAAAAAGAAAAATAAATTAAAAATGAATACTATACCACAAACAAATACAACTCAAGCAAAACTCAAAATATCCACATAATCCATCACCAACTAATTTGCGTAACAGCATAAAATCACACATTTGTCTGTTCGTTGGTATCTATCGCAATAAGGCCCAGGCTTCAACTTAAACGCATCGCCCGACGCTCTGCATATTCAAAGCGAGTCAGTTTAAATAGAACCTGCAATATAGCTGTACCGATAGCAAAAAAAACATGAAAATCACACCAAATTAATAATAACTTTTTCATTCTAATAATTTTTAAGTATCTCTCCTTAATTTTCGAAGGATAGATGATCTAGTGTTAAGACACTCCGTCCTCTAGCTCTTGATACAAATTGGTGACAATAAAGGTGTTTTCTTTATCTGCTGACGCTACAAGGAATAATATTCTGCAGTATTTGACGTTGGGAGCAAACACGGGGCTCGCGTTTCGTTATTAAACTTAAGTAAATTTCGATGTTCCGACCGCCACTGTTGATACTCTCTCGGGACCTATTCCGCGTAGCTTTCCTTTTATTTCAGCTAATTGCTTGTGACCTGACGGTTTGGTTATTTAAATGTTTAATTTTGGTAGTGGATAGGTTTTTTTTTGGACAAGTAATTCGTTTAATTGCTATGTTTTATTACTTTTTTGTGTTAATGTAATTTTGTCAAAATGTATATTAATTAATTAGTTTTATATTTACTTTATAATAATTGTTGAGTTATGGGCATTCATTTCTTTGTAGTATTAGTTGTGTGGTGGAACACAACACCACGCTTTCTTTTCTTCTTATCAGAGCGACGAAGTGTAAATAAATTAAAATATAATGATTCTCCCGAATGGAAATCGAACTTCAATGAATCGTTTACAGTCAAGCGTTGGTCCACTGTACCACGATGTCTTGAATGTGTCGAACTCGGACAGAAAACAGAGTGGTCTATCTTGACACAAGCCTCCCTTTGTCGACCCTATTATGCTAAGTAAAGTCTAAAGCGTAAAGCGTAAAGTTGAGAGAAAGAACGGGAGAGAGAGAAAAGGAGAGAGAATAACATTGGTATCTATATAATCAAACGTTTAAGACGAAGTTGAGTTAGTTAGTTGAGAAGTTGAAGCGTGATGCACTTAATAATATATATATTTTTTTAACTTCACGCTGTATCCCGCATATAGCAGGGGTAGGCAAAGGGAACCTGAGAACCTAGTGTTAAGACACTCCGTTCTCTTACAACACTTCTATTCCCCACTTTCCACCGAATTGAGGCATTGCGTGCTGAGTGGCGGAACTCAACACCGCACTTTGCCTTGTCACCAAACCCAGGAAATGAAAAGACTAATATTTCCTGGAGTGGGAATCGAACCCACAACCTGTCACGTTTACAGTCGCTCGCTTGTGCCTCTGCGCCACGACAGGCTTAATAATAATAAATGGTAAAATATGTGAATGTAGGTTTGTTAGTCTTTTACGCAAAATTATTAAACGGATCTAGATGAAACTTTATAGTTATACTGCTTATACATCAGAATAAGACATGATTTAACTTATAAGGATTGCTGAATTGTGTAATTTGGTCATAATATAATGATGAATATCTATCTACCCTGTTCAGGCGACAGCAGAAATGGAAGCAATTCAAATAATTATTCCACCTAGTGGAGACTGGATCCTAACCATTAACTTTAAACTGAGTCCCACTGCGTCACGATGGCCTCTTATTAACAATTAATTTATTGAAATGAAATTTAACTAGCACTTTATACATTTAACTTGTATATTAACAAATGTTTATTTAACCTATATTCATATTTTTACAATCTGTCTTAACTATGGGGGTCTGTGATTGTGCCAATTTAAATGACAATGAATTTTATATTCAATTACTGTCATTTACATATATTCATTCAAGCAGTTGTTCCTTGGAATGGCAAAACAAAACTAGCGTTAGTGTCAGTCACCCAACGTGACAAGAAGCAGTAAGTGAACGGATTGAATGAATATATACCAAAGGTCCTCTTACTTAACGCGGAAGACATGAAGACAAAAAAAAAACATTTAGTTTTGTGTACTTATCATGTTTCTACTACAAATCCACTCAAAATCTGAAAGTTCCCATAGATTAGAATATCATCTTAGCTACTAGATACTCTTTGTTTTGAATAACAAAAAATGAAGACAAAGACCTACTGCGAGCAATCCCTCCTTTGTCTATGGTCACGACTCGATATAGTCTGTCGCCTGCCGGATGCGGCGCATGCGGGTGTAATGGAGGCAATGAGATAATGGTTCATTTTAAACAATGATGGCTTGTCAAATCGTTGTTCGTTCACTGGCTGGACATCGAGTGCACTGCCATTTGCAATTTTGATGACTCTATTACGTTATGAATTTATTTTTTATCCTTGTAGCAACTACTAAAGATTTATGTGTTATCCTTGTAGCAACTACTAAAGAGTTTTAATTATTATCAATTTCTATATTTCCTATTGATGCACCAATTATCGTGTTATAAGCTCTTCAGTGATTCCTTTGAAACACCTTAAATAGTTCAATCATTTCTCAATAATTATATATCATTTTTTGTATCGTCAATCCTCGTGAGATCTATACACTTCCTGTCAAAGGCTCGCCGCAATAGAATCGTTTGCCTAAACCTTTAAAAAGAAAAAAAATGTTTATGGTATCATAGACGGCATGGCGGTACACCAGCCATTCATTGCAGCCAACATGTCAAAACAAATTTGCAAATGGGTTTTGAAATGTCTTTTATGATTAAAAGAATAATTAGTTTCCTATAATTGTGTAATAACCGCTAAAATATTGATGTATTTGCGTGGTTTTTGCATGATTTTACTTTGATAATGGTAGAAATATATTTAAGATTACGTATTGTTGAATGGGTGAAGTTCTTTGTGATAGGATTAGCTATCTAAGCGGATAAAGCACCTGACTCCTTTGTGCAGGTATAGCCTATTATATTTTACTTTGAGAGGTTCCTTTAATAGTAAGTACAGTTGCCGTATTTGCGTAGGATCGTTTTTTTATATTAATCTCTGGTTTTTTTATTTCACACATGGTCTGAGGGAGCAGTGATTAGTCACTCTTAAAATGTTTGTTAATTTAGAGACTGTACGTGAATGGCCAAACTATATTTGCCCTGACCCAAAAACGGTGAAATTGGAACTCCCAGAGACTCGAACCCATAACTATAACTACTCATACATAGCTTCACGCTGTATCCTGCATATACAGGATAGGCAGAGGAAACCTAGTGTTAAGACACTACGCTTCCCACTTTCCGTCGAATTGAGGCATGGCGTGCTGAGTGGCGGAATTCAACGCCACGCTTTGCCTTATTATCAAACCCAGGCAATGAAAATACTAAACTTTTACATTTCCTGGAGTGGGAATCGAACCCACAACCTGTCGCGTTTACAGTCGCACTCTTGTGCCTCTACGACAGGCGTCTACATCCAAAAAATACATCCGCCATTTTATTACAATTATCTCCAAACCTAACACAAGCATGTTATTTTAAAACATGTAATTTGTATTCACAGTACAAACATCTAACGTTTGTTTAATGAAAACATAGCCTGTTAATAAACGTTAAGGCGATTTAATAATCATTTATTAAATAAATATTAATTTTGTGAATTGCCAAGTAAATATTTGATTGGAGCTTTGTAGTTCACGGTCGACGGGCAGGGGAGGGTTCGGCAAGCGGAGTGGGCGGTCGTCCGTCTAGCGATACTTTGCTATGTAGCTAGCTACTGTTATATAAATCATATCTATACCTACTTTGGTTATAAGTAAAGCTTGTGATACACTGCTAAACTAATAATTTTTTTTTTTCAATTTATTTAAGGTTATAAAATTTGGAGAGAAATTAGCTTCGATATAGTATTTAAGAGCGTAAACAATTAAATATAAAGATTTTTTACTTCACGCTCGCCTAAAGTCCATTCCGTTAGCCAATTTTGACGGAAATTGATTTACTTAACACCGCACTTTGTATAACATTCTTCTGAGTGTGATTTAAACCTACACCCAATTGCGTTTACAAAGGGTCACTGTGCTACTATACTATGAGATACCTACTCAAGATTAAAAATATATATATGATATATTTTTCATGTTAATGTTCGGAATTCAATGTGGTTTATGTTTTCTCAGGAAGCTAACTTATAAACGAATGGTAAAAATAAATTTGAGTACAGCAACTATCGAGTTTTTTTTCGGCTCTTCTGAGCCAAACTTCCTTGCGAGGCGGTGTTAGCTTCCTGTATAATATTGTTTTTTTTTTAGATATTAAATAATTATTCGAAATTGACTATTTCAATAAAGAAAAAATAGATCTTTTTAAATGCGTTTAAGAAACCATAGATGTAAAGCAGTTAATTCTAACTGATTTTAAGTTCTAATCTCACTTGAAGAATAAGTCATCTCCAATTTAATTAGAAGAAGCATATAGTATTCTATCATTGAAAATGGAATGAACGCTTGCCGTGGCGCAGAGGCACAAGCGTGCGACTGTAAACGCGACAGGTTGTGGGTTCGATTCCCACTCCAGGAAATGTAAAAGTTTAGTATTTTCATTTTCTGGGTTTGGTAACAAGGCAAACTGCGGCGTTGAGTTCCGACACTCAGCACGCAATGCCTCAATTCGACGGAAAGTGGGGAACGGAGTGTCTAAACATGAGGTTTTTAGGTTCCCTCTGCCTACCCTGCTATATGCGGGATACAGAGTGAAGCTAGAAAAAAATAGAAAAAGTAGTGACTTATGTCTAGGCTCTATCCAAATAATCTACGAAACGCAGAAGTTGCCTCATAAAAGAAATCGTTGTGTCCATATGATATTTTAATCTCTACCTAATTTCTAAGACCACAACTCCACCTGAGAAAACATGCCGCAAATCTTTTTGACGTCCACACACATTTGTCGCATTAACTCACGTCCTATTAAAATAGCCAAGATATATTTAATTGAATTTAAAACTTATTTCTCTAAAAATAAAGTTTAAAGTTGCATTTATTTTATATTTCTCGTGTAAATGATGATGATTATAGCTGGGCTTTGCGTTATTTTGATAAGTTACTAAGTAAATGATGAGCATTGATCGGTTGTCAGTGTCGTGCGTGTTTATACAGCGTCTAACTCGGGTATTCTTTCTCTATACTAGCTATTGTTAGCGAATTTACTTCGCAAAATCTATCTTTTCATCTGAAATAGCCATTTTTGTAAAAATAACAAAAGAATTATACTAAAAAGATAGCTACAGTTAAAAACATTAATTAATTTACTTATTAATATTAATATTAAAAATGCGAAAGTAACACAGTCTGTCTGTTACGCTTTCACGCCTAAACCACTCAACCAATTTTGATGGCATTGGGTATGAAGATAGAATTGAACTTGGGAAAGGACATGGGATACTTTTTATCGCGACAAAAATGGTAGAAGAAGTTGAAATAGGGGATGAAAGTTTGTATGGAAGTTTCTTATTGTCAAACATAAAATCATGTAAGATTGTTCAACTGTTTAGAACTTTCACATATAAGTCACATAACCAATTTTGGCAAATAGACTAGACCTTGGGAAAGACTATAGTCCACTCCTTACCATGTCGCTACCGATATAACCGAATTCCACGCAGGCGAAGTCGCTGGCTGAAAGCTAGTATTTAACTAATATTACATCATAACGGTAGATACAAATATGACATTTGTTTTTTATTGGAAAGCCACGTAGACTTGCAGCTTCTCGCTTTTTTACGCAAAGCAGAGTAGGCAATAAGAACTTAGCGTCCAAACACTCCGTTCTACGTTCCACAACGCTTCCCATAAAGTCAAGGCATCATTAAATGATTAGTCACTGTTAAAAAAATCACTGCCCCAAATGAAGAGTTAAACAAACACAAGAGGGTCTTTATTTATCGTAATTGTAGCCTCGAACAGCAAGTCATCGTTCATAGGAACGGAACACCTACGCGAAGAAGAACACGTCTCACAGCATCCCTTCATCTTAAACCAATCTCAGTCTTATTCACTTTAGTAATACGTGCTTGACACATTTTACAATGAGTTTGTAGTTCTCTAGTGCCAAAATTGAGTGGTTTTGTCAAGATGACAGCCGGTGGGTGGTCATAGGTTCGAATTAATAAGGGACATGCTTTAAAACCTTTGATATAATTATATAGTTTGTAATATTTTTGGCCATTGTGACATATAGGTACAATATCTGACGTCTAATGGGTCTGACTGTAGACACAAGCGGTTGTGGGTTCGATTCCCAAATGGAAATGGTGTTATTTAAATTATGTTCATGTTTTCATTCTGGTAAGTCAAAGCCCGGAGTTGAGTTGGAACTCAAACATGGACTCAAACTCAACAATGGATTGTTCAACACGTAATATCTTGATACTTATCTCATACTTAAGATTAGAAACAGATTGTTATTCCACATAAATTATGAACAGTAATCAATATAATTTGTAATTTTATGCAGAATATACAATATGTATAACAAATCCATTAATTATAGGTACTTATTCAAAGTATCTATTTAAATAACACCTCATTATACTCTAATAACATATTATATTCTTTAAGGATTACATATAATACTTGTTTTTATCAGGTACATTTCAAAATGTTCCTCTTGAAAAGAATGGAGCTATTTCATTTATAAGATAGTTTAATGAACAAGTGGCTGTTGCATCCTTCTTGGTAATCCATCACGTCTCAAAGCCCAAAAATGTCGTTAACCGTCTAAAACAAGTCATTTAGAAGTAAAACAAATAATTGAATGGTGCTCGGTTGAAGAGTGCGTGCAAGGAAACACGGAGCATTATGCACAAGGAGATTGAAAAGAAAGTACTCGACACGAGAGCGTCCAAGCCTCGGCGGAGTGCAATAAGCGACGCCCGCCGACGGGGCCCGTTCATTAACTCTCGCCTTCAGTACATAAATAACTAGCGAGCGACGCGCGACGGTCCGCCGTCACCGCCGCTAGTTCCCATCGACAGGTCCGTCCTCACCTCCAAAGTAAACATCGAAAAATAACAAATAGCACTGATAGACCCTCGAGGCTCGAGGCCGCGCTCGAGTGGACGCTGCGTTTCCTAGTAGCCGTGTATCTTAGTTTTGTTGTGATAACGGATCGCAACTACTCGTATCGCATATGTATCGAGAGTCCGACAAAATGGCGGGTTATGCACGAGCTGGCGTTTCATAACGGAACGCTAGAAGGGTGGGGCATTCCACTGCACAGAACAAACACGGAGGAAACTCTCTCGATGTATAAATAATAAATAAAGTGTATATTTTGCTGCGTTACGAGCGTGCGTAGACAAAGGCCGGGCGGGGGTAAACATCGCATGAGCTATGTTTATTCTTTCGTCATTAAGGCAGTGTCGCCTGCCGTAACATGCCCCAGCGCTAATTTCAGGGAGGTCAGGCGCGGCCACCGGGTGTGTTGTGTTGACATTCGCGAAGTGGAGATGGGGTTCATGTGAATTGCAATACGCAATACGTGTCGTGATAGCCTGTAAGTCTCAAAGTTCAAATGATTATAAGAAGCGAAAGTGATACTGAACTATAATAAACTCAAGTAAAAATAAGTATTTCTTTACCTAATAGGTATTTTCCGGTTCAGTTGGGTAAATTGCGACGTATCTTTTCGCAACGCAACGTCACTAAATTAAAAAAAGGAAGGTGGAGTGACTGTACACTAAGCTGTCTATACAATTGTATATATACAAATTATATTTGTAATAATTAGTAATAAATGGATAGACACACGCCATGTTAGGCAGGCTAAGCCAGGCTACACAACCGTGTAGTAGGCGGCTGGCGGGTGGCGGCCGCGTCGGACAGCTCCCATTCACAGTGTAATGTGTTTGCGACGCGCCATCCAGCGCCATCTTCTTTAGCCCTCGAGTGTTGGTACTCGCGCTTTGAGAGCGTTCAATTTTACTTCAAGGTTTTTAGTTTTCTTTTTTCATGGACGACGTCGACTGTTATATTGCGCGGTGCAAATTAAGTACTTGTCATAGCTGTTTTAGTGTTTTAAAAAGCTAAATAGTGTTTGAACTTTTGAACTGTTTTGAACTATTTTGAAATTTGAATCTTGATTGAAATGTTATGCTAGGTGTTTACCATAATGATTAACAACTATACCTACATATACATATATACACACACACTATACATGATCCTCGGTAATCATTGCAACGGAAGACTGCTTATATCTTACTACTAGGTATTATAAATGTGATATTTTATGATAACGAATGGATATTTGTTACTTGTTCACCCAAAAATTACTAAACGGATCTAGATGAAACTTTACACTAATGTAGCTTATACATAAGTACAATATACCGGATATAATTCATAAATATTTTATTTAATTTGGCCCAAAATGAATGAAAACTGGGGTATGAATCGATATATTACATTATATGTACTTCTTTCCGTATTCACAATATACGTTACTTATATATTTGCTTGTTTGTCACTTAATTTACCAAAAAACGTCTAAGCGATTTTTCAATTTAGTTTACCTCTTAGAAGGATATTGATTGTTCAAACTTTGAACAGCTTGATACAGGTATATATTATAGAGATCATCGTGCCACAGTGAGACAGAGTATGACTGTAAAGGTGATGTGTGCGGGCTTGATACTCGGGGGAAAGTTTTTAGATATATTATTTTTATATTGCCGCGAAAGGAGGCTCGTGGTAATATGTTCTCTATAACCAACTCTACTATGCAGAAACATATACTATGAAAAAAGTTAATATATGTCTTTGTTTCAGGTCAAAATATGGTTTCAAAATCATCGCTACAAATGTAAGAGACAGGCCAAGGAGAAAGCCATGGCTGAACAGAATCAACACAACCAGGTAATTTGAATATATATGTACTTAGTTAACTAAAATTTTATAGATTTAATGGCAATTAAACGCTAATTAACGTATCTGAGAAAAAAATAAGAGAATATTTTTTATAGAATGTTAGAATAAAATTTTACATACAAAAGGCTGTGTGTTTACAGTCAATCTCTTAGAACACACATTTTACTATGAATTTATAACTACGTATATACAACACTACAAAAACCCCACTACAAGCAGTGTTCGCAAGCCGAGGTTCGGCCTCGCAGGAGGCGCCCCTGTGACACTGCAGTTCTAAGTTGATGGTCCTCCTCCCGAGGAGGCCAAGCCAGGGTCAGAGCTCTTCAAGCTCGGCCCCCCACAAAACCCGGTGACGCTGTCGAGGCCCATAGGGCCAACAGCATACTACACAGTCGAAAAAAAAAAAAAACAACTACAAAAATATCAAATTTGTCGAGATTTAAATTGATTTTAAATATTATATATATTGGATTTTGATTCATAAATAACTATCACACGAGATTAGCAGCTCAACAATACTATTTGTTATTATTTTTTTTGTGCGAAATGTAGAGAAGTTTTTGGAAGGATCTTAACGCTAGCTTCTCTCTGCTTATTTTATTTATTAATATTTATTTATTATTTATTATGTACTATATCAGAAACACTACACGATAATAACCGCATTGTTATAAGTATATCATACTTTGAAACTCGTAGATGTAAGTACTCTACAAGTCTAAAGCTAAAATAATCTGTATTTGTTTTCATTCACTTTCACAATTTTTCCCGTACCTATTGGATAATAGCAAGAAAGAGCCTAGTGTTAAGACCATTCTCTACCTTCCGCCTAATTAGACATTACATATTGTATAGCGGAACTCAACTCCGCAATTTATCCTACCAGTTTGTAAATACCTAAAAACATAATAAAATTTCACAATATATATCTCGTCCTTATTCCTTACACCACTCACAAGAATCGTAGTCAGCTATTAAAGCTAAACAAAGCGTTTCTGATGACTATCACTTAAATGAATCAGGTATTAAATGAATATGTAAGACGTTTAAAATCGTTGACGGGGCAAGAACACCGCACTTGATAGCGATCTCCCGCCGCGCTCTACGGGGCCCGCATGCCACTGGTTACCGGACGATATAATTTAAATGAGATTTTTTTTTAATTTAAAACAATCTTTATTTCATTATAAATTGCCATTTATTTTATGCCTGTCGTGGCACAGAGGCGCAGAGTTATGGGTTCGATTCCCGCTCCAGGAAATGTAAATGTTTAGTATTGTCATTTCCTAGGTTTGGTAACTAGGCAAAGCGCGGCGTTGAGTTCCGCCATTCAACACAGCTCAATTTGGCGGAAAATGGTGAACGGAGTGTCTTAACACTAGGTTCTCAGGTTCCCTCTGCTTACCCTGCTATATGCGGGATACTGTGTGAAGCTAAATAAATATTGTTATTTGGTAGGTCTAGATATTGTTTTGAATACAGGATAAGAAATAAGCTAAATGATACATGGTTTTGGTGACCTATTTTGGTTTGGTGATGTTTCACCACCCAACATGCAATGCCCGAATTCATAATTCAGAAAGTAGAGAACAGAATATATTGACACTGTTTTGTCTGCTTTCTTTGATGTGCGGGATAGATGTAAAAAATGGTTGGAGTTAAAAACTAGAGTCTAGTGAATAACATATTTTAGAAAACGTATAATTTTTTAAAAAATTGAGTCTAGTGACTGAAAATAAGTTTTTTTATAACTATTTATTCCGTACAACATGGAAATTATTAGTAACTTAACGTTTTTTTTTCAAATAGCGGTATCAAATTCGTTCAAATGGACAAAGTTAATTAATAACTAATAAAAAAAGCATACTAAGGTTGTGTGATTTTAATCTACTAGTCAGCAAAATTTATATTGTCTAAGAATAAGTAGGTAGGTATAACACATTCGTACGTAAAGACAACCCAAACATCTTATAGACAACCAGTAATGTAATCTACATTCGGACTTGCTACATATTAAAAAAAAACAAATTTACGTCACTTGAAAATGAAATTTACTACCAAATTTAAAAATTTAACAAATTATGTCGATTATAATTATTATATTAATAAAAGCGAATAACGTTAAGTCGTTGCAAGCAGGAATTATAAGTGTTGGTGTAGGGGTTGCCAGGGTAGATTGGCTCAATTTGCGAAATGCATGTGACTTGATGTTACGTGAGGGGGATCCCCGAGCTCGGATACCCGGGGACGGGGACGGGGCACCCCCCTCGCCGTAGTGTTTTGCGATGCTTAATGAGGGGCAGATAGATCTGATTTTAGCTGTAACTTTTTAAACTTTATGTGAAGTGTTGGGTTGAGAATAGAATAAGTTATAATCGATTGGCGTATCTACTTTTTGTGTATGTTTGGTGTTATTTTGTTTTTTTGTTTTTGTATCTATGTAACAGTTTACCACTACAGTATAAAAATTAATAAAAATACCGCTTAGTTATTAACCGTTTTTATGATTATCTTTTTTTAATATTATGTTCTTAAAGAACAGACATTTAAATATAAAAAATATAATAGGCGTTTTTCCACCAGTCCGCATCATCACCACGACGGGTAGCGGTCCCAGTGCTAGTGAAGGACGGCAAGCCTTGCGGGTCAGGGGAGTCTTCCTCCCCCGCGCACAGCCACTGCGCCACCCCCACGTCGGGGTACTCCGCCCCTCAGCCCTCGCAGGCGGCCTGCAGCAACCCCCTGGTCTCCAGCTACCGTCAGCCGACGGCCTACCAGCAGCAGTGCTCAGGTTACCTCCCGCTCCAGGGCCGGGCCTGGTAGAAGTTCCCACAGCTTTACCACGAGACAATGTTCAAAGAGGAGATGTATTTTGATTAGTTTCTTTGTTTTCTTGTTGAAAGTTTTTGATAGTTTTTTACTCTATATGCTGTAGTTACAGACATTTAGACTAACGTAGTTTCATGACACATGACACTTTTATTTCAACATTTTTAAAAATATAGCTTATACTCGTATAATTTGACGGCTTAGTTAACAGATCGTGTGTTGCCAGTAATTAATTGTTTTTATTGTTTTCCACGGCTACTGCAAACTTCGAAAGGAACATTGTCACTGGTAAAGCGGTGGGCGGAGCGCTACCCAAATGACGGACGGACCGAGTGAAAGTGAAGTGTAAAAGTGAACGAACATTGTACTAATGCTTAGATATCCGAGAGGGGGTTTTGTAAATATTCAGTTATAGATAAGCACCACAAAGGATTTGACTTAAACGGTTACATTATGTTAATATCATTTTCTAGGGAATTTTCCAGCCGATTCACTTTCATAGTACGTATTTCCGATACATTCCACAGATAGCATAAAAATTCCAGTCCGCAGCTTCTCATCTAACTCCGAGCTGTTGTAAATAACTGATACTACTGTAGTTAATTGTTGTGTGAATAGTATAATTTATGATTAAAGAGGTCAGTGTTTTGTGCGTGTGTAGATAGTAATGTGTAAATATCGATTTGAATAGCCGCCGCTCAATGGCACATATAGGTAATTATTTTCCAGTGGAATTATTAATAACAGTAGTATTATTCGTAATATTGAACTGAATTCTAATAAAATATACGATTAAAAATATGTTTGTTTAAATTTCTGTAGCTGTATCTTTTAAATTTAAAAAAAAGAATTTATTTCAATTTTTTTGGATTGGATTTCAAATGATTTTCTTTCGATTTACTGTTTGTATCTAAAAACGTCTTTCAAAAGTTCGTACTTATATAATTTTTAAAATTGCAAAAAGTTATAATCATTTCAGTTCCATTGTGTGTGAAATTCAGAACTTTGGTAATAAAAAATTAAAACTTTAAATTAGGCTCTTGTGTTTTATTAATGAAAATTCTAAATTTATAAAGGAAATTAAAAAATATTGGTACAAACAAATATTTTTATCTTGCGAGGGGTGTGTTGAGTCAAGCAATCGACTAACACGAGATGGGTGATTGACTACGAGCTCCTAATTGGGTGCCGATTGTGCGAACAACCCCACCCTTCACAAATTATAACGATTCACGCTACTACAGTCGGGGAATTAAAACTGTTTTTGTACTTAAAATTACACGACGTGATCACTTTAGTTAAACTTTATATTCCATTGTAAATATTTTACTAGTATGTAATAACGCAAGTACGCGAGTTGGCAACACAGTAGAAACGCAATGGCGTCTAATAATAGCAATAAGCCTTTAAACAATTTGTCACTTTACAAATTATTTAAAGAGTAAATTAGTTTTGTAACTTAATTTATATATATGTTTTGGAATTAGGCCGATGTAATTATTTTAGCTAGGCTTAGAGAAGTTATATTAATTATAAATAATAGTAATAATAACGAAAAGGAATTTGTAATTATACGAGAAATGAGGTGTAATGAATTTCGATTTATAAAATTAATAAAAATTAACGAGTTTTATATGTTTGTTTCATTGTGACACCTTTAGGATTAATCTTCTGTCGATTAAAAAAAAAGAAAGCACAGATATGATAACATAATGATGGGTACCCTTTGTTTATATGGCAACAATACCGCTCGCAAAACGTTTACCTTCACAACCCCTCAGCTTATAAGCTCATTTTATTGTCTTCAATATTCCCAGATTACCCTATAATCTCTCATAACGTATAACAGTTTATTCCGCATGGCAACACTGCCTTTGTTCAGTCACTCGAGCCCGCCAAAACGGAATAATAACATGGCCGAGTTTACAACACAAAATCGTATCTCCGTATCTGTGTATTGTAATTTAGACCTTATAATTATTAGAAATAGTATTTAAAAAGATTTTCTTTATTATTTAACTTAGTATATGTGTTTTAAATGAAGATGGGATAGAACAATAGCAGCAATTCTGCCAGCGCACGTGCGTTAGCAATAAAAGAGACAGGTGAGACGAGATTAGCTATTACCTCTAATGAAATACTTGTATCGTATGTCTAATATTACGAGATTTATGTCAGAAGTGACGTTATAAGTAATAGGGGTTGCAGTTTGGAATTAAAGCGTGAAACAAAAGATTGTAACGAGTGAATGACCTCTATGAATAGATAGTGTTGCAGGCTTTTTGAATTGTAGTAAAGCGTTCAATTAGAGAGTAAAGGTTTGTAAACCACTATGTTATACTGTTGACCTTTTTGTAAATTATCCTTGTATAGATCAAAGAAAAATAAATAAAACTATAATAACTCCTGTCATGGCGCAGAGACACAAGCGTGCGACTGTAAAAAAGACAGGTTGTGGGTTCGATTCACACTCTAGGAAATGAAAAATGTAGTATTTTCATTTCTTGGGTTTGGTAACAAGGCAAATCGCGGCGTTGAGTGCCGCCACTCAACACGCAATGCCTCAATTTGGCGGAGTGGGGAACGGAAATGTTGAAAGAGAATGGAGTGTCTTAACACTAGGTTCTCTGGTTCCCTCTGCCTACCCTGCTATATGCGGGTTACAGCGTGAAGTTAAAAAAAAAAAAGGAAAATGGTAAAAATGGCGAAACTAGTATTATATTTGCATTTTAAAATTTTGTTAGGTACCTATACACAAAATATAAGGGAAAGTATATATAAAAACAATCTTAAAGCAATATCTTTGTTAAAACTTAAATTTTAAAAGGTGCCCTGAAAAATATGCATTTTTATTTATCAACTTATACACTCTAATAAGACAAAGCGCGGGGTTAACTTCCACGGAAAGAAAGAGAACGAAGTGACTCTATTTTTGAAGTTTTAAAGCGTTAATCCCACACTTAGGAAACGAAAAACATATTTAGAAAAAGCATAAAAAAATTAAAAACACTTTAAATCTTCAAAAATATTTAATTCTCTCTTGTCAAATGATTGTTCTTTGAAATAATCTTTGGGTAGCCGAAATTTGTAAAAATCTCTCTACAGAGATGCTAACAACAAAAATAAGTTGTAACAAGCGTATAAGAATTTCGACGCAGCCGGATGTAGAACGCATGACTTAGTGGTTAGAACGCTTGGACGGTTTCTAAGAGGCGCGGGTTCGAGTTCTGCTGCGTTCAAATTTTTATACATTTTCTAAATATGTCTTGACTCTGTTCTTTCTGACTGCTGTGTAGGTACAAAATGGCGTGAAGCTGCCATATTGCGTACAGGATTTTCTAGAATCCATCGTTTTGGATCTTTGTACAGTTACCACTACTGCGTTCTCAAAAGTCAGCCAATGTGTTCATGTTGTTCTCTTACCACTTAATAAAATTGCTGGCTTTTAAAAATTAGGCAATAATACAAAAAATAAACAAAAAGACAAATATACACTTATGAAAATATTATATAAAATTAAATGCAAGATAGCAGTATAGGTATAGAGTGAAAACACTCCGTTTTTCATTACTCGCCCCAATTCGAGACAGTATGTGTTAAGTGGCAGAACTCAACACCGTTCTTTACCTTACTAGAGTAGGAAAATGGAAATAATTTAAATATGATAATTGAATTGCAACCAATGGCGTATTTATACTAGACGCTGCCACTGCGCCACGATGGTCTCTACAATAAAATATAAAATTGCACATAAAAAAAGAAATATTTATTTAAATTTAATTAACACATACATAGTAAATACAATATCTTTTGTTTGACATCTGCGGGTATTGTTGTTATAACAATGATACACGAGAGAACCTATTGTTCGTATGAACTGGTCCGGCCGCTAATATAAGTTAACGGGGCTATTGTGTTAACGAGTGGATATTATTAGCAAATTAATGTTTCGCCAGGAAATTAATTTAGCAGCTTCCCGCTTTTTCCCCCTTTAGTACGGAAAACCCACTGTGAAGACTCACTATTTTCCAGATTCCATCGAAATTCGAAATTAAGTAATGATTAGCGGAACTCAACGCCGCTCTTTGGCACGACTGTCACCAGAAGGGAAAAGTAATAATTATTTGAATATTATCATTTAAGTACAAATATTAAAATATTTACTAAACAGGTTTTCTTCATTTTTGGTAACAAGGCAAAGCGCGGCGTTGAGTTTTGCCACTCAGCACGCAATGACTCAATTCGGCGGAAAGTTTTTATATTTCGGGGAACGGAGTGTCTTAACATTAGGTTCTCAGGTTCCATCTGCCTACCCTGCTATATGCGGGATACAGCGTGAAGTTAAAAAAAGAGGTTTTCTTCTGCTACAAGATCCTGTAATTTGTGTCATGCTCTTTTCACATCTTATACATATCAATTGCAAATCGTTCATATAACACGGTTACCCGTTGTGGTGGTGGTTTGCCTTTTGTAAGTGACAATATTGAAATCTAATATGAAATAATTTTGGAGTTATTTTGTAGAAAAACAAAATCAACAAAGGTATGACACCAAAAAAAGTCTTTAAAATCTGATAGTGAAATTGCAAAAAACAGCTCACCAATCGCTCAATACCGGTATGTATATATAGATATATACCGGCTTACCTCTATTAAGGGCTTCCCTAAATATTTTCATTTCACATTTTGTCTTTTTTTGTGTATTTAATTATACTAGTGTCCCCGTTGACGCGTTAATAACGCGTCCTAGCAACGTATGTATACGTCACTTTATATAAAAAATGGATATCAAATTTATTTCATTAATTTTATATATTTTTATGTATTATTTTAAAAAGATATTACCATTCTGTGCCAAGTTTCATGCGTTTGCGTAATTATCGTAAAAAGGGATCAAACGTTTTTACTTCACGTATTAATATATAGATTATTATTATTTATTTATTATTATAAAGCGATATTTACCTTACTATACAGTTTACTTTGCGCCAAAAAAGCTACCTACTGAGACATTGCATGTCTCGCATTCTACTACAGTGGGGAAACGATAATAATATATGCCGTAACCAAGCACGTTTACAGATAGACACTTCCACTGCCACATGATAGCCTAAATGAATGGAACTTGAATTTATTATCAGTTAGTAGAACCTAAGAAACTGAAAAATTCTGGAAGAAAATATAGAACGGAGTATCTTTATATTAGGTTCTCTGACTAGCAGTGGCGAGGCGTCCATACAACTCGATAACCACCGGCTTGCCTAACTAGCCAAAAATGTCACCAGGAAAATATTGGTAAATACAGGAAATTATATAAAAGCACAAAAAAACGAGCTGTGACATCTTATACACCTAAAAAAAAGTCATCGCCTATCCTTTACTGGTTTTCCTAAATATATCGGCTTCCCTAATACCTAAATATATATACCGGCTTCCCTAAACATACATCGGTCTCTCTAAATATATATACCGGCTTCCCTAAATATACCTACATCGGATTCCCTTCATTTACTGGCTTGCCTGACTAAAATTTTCATCCCCCGCCACTGCTGCCTAAGTTCTACCTTTCTATGCGGGAAAAGAAGCTAAAAAAATGATCTATTTACTTTATTTGTTAAAATGTCACTATCTAAAAAGAAAGGCCTTGTCTCTTAAAATAAAGAATTATTGTAATTTTGACGTTTATGTAAAAACCTTATTGAATAAACAACAGTTGTTACAAACAGTGGCGCTGATTCATAATTAAAATGCTAACAAAAAGAATACAGCCTTCAAATAAAACGCACTAAAAGTAAAATTATTACGGATAACTCTAAAACTATTTATCAGATATTATAGCTTCACGCTGTATCCCACAATTAGCAGGGTAGGCAGAGGGAACCTAGTGTTAAGACACTCCGTACCCCACTTCCGCCGAATTGAGGCATTGCTTGCTGAGTGGCGGAACTCAACACCGCGCTTTGCCTCGTTACCAATCCTAGGAAATGAAAAATTCCATTTCCTGGAGTGGGAATCGAACCCACAACCTGTCGCGTTTACAGTGGCACGCTTATGCCTCTACGCCACGACAGGTGTTCAGATATTAATTAAGTTGAAATGGGACCACATCACATCAGAGGCACTAGCTATCATATAAAAAAAGTATGATCAAAATTGGTACATCTATTTTCGATTAGGTATGCCATAACGTAAAATTTTTAACACGTAACCTTAAATTTTTAATATTTTCTAGTCTTAATCGCATTCTTAGGACGAGACAAATAGGAAAGTGAACAACGGAGTGTCTTAACACTAGGCTCTCTCGTTTTTGCGGGAAAAAACGTGAAGCCGAAAAACAAAAAAATAATTCAGCAGTACCACTATAGTATTTCAGTGAATAAAAATGATTATGTATATTTTTTTTTTGTTTTTCTAAGTTACCGGAAATGCGTACAAAAAAAACAATCTAACCGGATATAAAACTTGTTCGTAGGTATAACAAAGATGTCACAAGAGCTAGTGACAAAGACAATGGGCAATGCAGCGTAGCGTGAGGAGCATCGATCGCGATAGCGCACGCACTACGGTACGCCTCGACGTGTAGCGCGTAGGACTGGGGTTAAATTGTTGTTTTAATTTTTATTATGGGGAATTAATAGTGTAGAGGGTAATGACCCTTGGTGTTTAAGATAGTAACATTGCGCTTTACAGGTTCTTATTCAAATTCAGTTAAATTTATTCAAAATTTTAACAGTTTTTTCTGTTTCGGCTTCAATTAAAATATATTAAAAAGTAATATTATTACGAAAATCTCAGAAACTACAAGTTTTACTCAAGTACTCTTAACTAAATTTAAATAAGATCATAACAGAAAAAACAATTTTAATGATTTTTTTTTTGATATGATAACTATGATAGCAAAGAGTTCTGCGGTGACACACAAAAAAAATTTAGAAATTCTTCTTTTTTTGAAGTCGGTTAAAACAGTAAAGGATTTTTAAATTTTGCCTTTGCATGTTTAAATGTTTTTTTTTTTCAAAATAATAAGTTAATTTATTGAAAAACAAATAATTTTCCACATTTCTTACAACAGGATCAGGATGTAAGCATTGTTGTTTTTAGCTTCACGCTATATCCCGCATATAGCAGGATAGGCAGAGGGAACCTGAGAACCTAGTGTTAAGACATTCCATTACCCACTTTCCGCCGAATTGAGGCATTGCGTGCTGAGTGGCGGAACTTAACGCCGCGCTTTGCCTTGTTACCAAATCTAGGAAATGAAAATACTAAACTTTTACATTTCCTGGAGTGGGAATCGAATCCACAACCTGTCGCGTTTACAGTTGCACGTTTTCTATTAGTCACAGTTTAAAGTATTAACCTGCGCTTATTTATTTTTTTATAGAGATGATGATTCTTTTTTATACATCATATCTGTAACGTGAGTGAAAAAGATAAGTTGAAAATATATAGGTATAATTCAGGGCAGAGATTTTTACATTTATTTTATCTGCAAATTCTGTTTGTATTTTATTTGAATACTTTTTACCAGAAAACGTTTTAATGCTTGTTTTCTGTGAATTCGTCATTTATTACTCTACTTTTACTATAGAAATAAAGCAACTCTATTACCTATTCATATTTAAAAAAATGTATATACAAGTTGATTTGTCAACCTATTCTCGCCTGGCAAAAACCAGCGGCTAAACTAAAACCCTCTTTTAATTATAAAAGAACTGACTATAACAAATTTAAAAAAAACACTTCAAAAAGTAAACACATATAAAATAATCATCCTACAAAGTATTTACACGAAATATAGACTTAGTGAAATCATAAAAAATAAATCTAATACCGGGTACAATCCCTTGAAAGGGGGCGAGACGATCTGTAAACAAATTTGTGAATATTATTCGTGTTCAGGGTAGCTACCCCGCTATGAATGCTAAAGGGTGGTACGAACTTAAGATTTCCATTCATGGGGTTAAGACGGTGAATGTATGGGGCTATAGGGCTGTATGGGGGCTCGGGACTCGTAATTGCCGTAAAAGCGTCTGACGAATGCAGGTAAATTGGTTTTAGTTATAAATGTAATGTTTATGTTCTTGGTGAACGCTTGAATTGCATGGAATATGTTTTTCCAAGCAGCTTGCTGAAGAGTATAGTAATATTTTTATTTTAAATTATATTAAATGTATTAATCATGTTTATTTTGGTAAATTTTAAAGAATCAGACGTTTTCGAGGTAGCTAGGTATAGCACGGAAATAAGCAAATATACTTAGTAATATGATTATTCAAATGGAAACAATCGTAAGTAAAATATGTAAAAATTCCGATCACCAAATCCCGAAAATCTTTTTATCAAATGCCTAATAAATATTTGCTTTGTTTGGTTGTGAAATAATTAATTTAAAGGTTTCAGGCTCAAGTCTACAATTTTTCATAGCAGGGTCAAGACACTCTTTTCTCCATTTCAACCCAAGTACAAAGCATTGCGTGTTAATTGGCGGAACTCAATGCCGTGTTTTGTCTTACAATATCGGAGAGGTGAAAATAATTTAAATATAATCCTACCCAAGAGGGAATCGAACCCAAAATCAATAGTGTTTGCTGTTAGACACTGTCGCACTGCACCACCATAGCTTCTATTCTATAGTGAGTTGATATCCAGCTCAGATTCCAATTAATAGAATTTTATTTCAAAACTATTAAGTAGGTAATAAATAACTGCTAGGTAGTGCCTAATTCTTTTTAAATATATTTTTGTATTAAGTTCTTTACTGATATAATTTGAAAGTGTCCTGACCGGTACAGCTGTGTGTTCAAATACTACTTATTCGAAAAAAAATATTACGCGTTTCCAACGTATAACGCCAATCTTAAATTTAGGATTATACCAGGAAATTAAAACACAATAAACTACATATTAATTTCAAAAACAGCTATAAATAATTAAAATAAAAAAAAATGTACTGAAAATTAATAATTGTTATATATTCTTGTTCAAAACCAATTTACTTACACAAATAAGCACATAAGTAATTAAACAGAACGAAATAATAAAAAAAATACAGTTTTCACGTAAATTTAAGCTCAACCTGCCATTATATTATACAAATATGACACTGGAGATGCGTTCCACTGTTTTTGTTTCACTATATTTAAGCCACTATAGATATAGCGTGGTCTGTAACGTCGAGGGCTCGGGCTGACTAATTAGAACAAAAAACGCGGGAAAACACAAGTACGCTTGACAGTGAGGCAGAGACAAAGCGCGCGTACGCCCAAAAAGGTTTCATATCGCGTCACCGAGCAAATATTGTTGTAGGCTCTATAATATCGTGCCTTAGGCCCATTTTTCTGTAAAGTCAAAACATTGGCTTGAAAATTTATTATTTTTAATTGACAATCTATAAAGGCATATACACGTGGTGGTTGTTTGCGAATTTAGATTTTATTTCGTGTTAGTAAAATATATTTTTGCGTGTATAAAATGGTTATGATGATGTTTTCGCTTTGTCTATGGTTGCGTACAGAAGCGCCATCGCGTCGATTGTCTCTGGCACGTTCGGGCAAAGAGGCCACAATCGATAGAGCACGAGCGTGCGTTGTAATGAATTTATTAAGGGACTAGCGTGTTCATTCGGGTTTGCTGATATATTAATTTAATAATGCTGTGCCTACCAGAATAAGCTTCTTAACACTAGTATAAGATCTAGAACTTGCTCGACTAATATCAGCATTCACATGCGGAGGTTGCTGGTCCGAATATGACCGCAAATGTTGTTTATTTTTTTTAATTAAGTCTTATAAGATTGACGGAATAATTAGATGAAGTCGATTGTTAAATATTGCTAATAAATATTTTTTTGTTGGAATGAACCTGTATGCTTTATTAAACTTTAAATTTTATATGGGAACATTAAAAAACTACACAAATGCTATAGAAGCGCAACGTAAAGTAAATATTAAATTATCGAAGGAAAACATATAGCTACACCTTACCTATTTTATAATACCTACACCATAATCGTTACGACAAAGGACTTCGCTAACTGCAGTAGGTAAGTATGTTTTATAAGATATGTTTCTTTTAACTTCATAGAAAACATTAAATTCCTTCTACAAATATGTGATATGTGAATAGCTCCTCTAACTTCCCACTAAAATTAGGCGATATTATAGATTAAAAAGAAAAAAATCTCAAATCAATAAATTCGATTATTATTTTGAGTGTAAGATTTTTTTTTTCACTTTTTTCCACATATAAAAAAGAGAACCTAGTGTTGAGTCACTCCGTTATCGGTCAATTTAAATAAAACTCAACACCTTGTTCTTACCCAAACGAGGAAATGAAAATAATTTAAATAAAATCATTCTATGGAGTGAAGACGATCGAAGTCATGGTAAATTCGAGACACTACAAATCATGACATGCACCACGATGGCGACAAACATTAACAAAATAAATAAATTCAATTTAAAATGTTTATTTAATTTTAATTTAATATGATCACATCGTGCTGGTATATGTACGATTACATGTTGCTTACAAATGAATACATTTCACATAAATAATTACGTCGAGTCACGGTGGCGTGGCAACTGGCACCTGACGTCTCATTAACACTTAGATATGCGTCTGTCCGTCAGCGTGCAGCCCTCGAGCGACCACCAGCGGTATTGCATTAGGATTTTGGTTCTGTATATATAAACATTATTTTGATCTTTATATATGTTTAACAGCGTACAGGCGAAACTAGTGGCCTTAGAAAGCTGAAATTTGTCATGTAGTCTCCTTGGGGAGTGCAAGTAAGGAGGGTCCAAATTTCCCACAGAAACGAGAAACATTGGGGTTTAGCCTCTAGGTCGGCAACGCATCTACAACATCTCTGGTGTTGTGGATGTCCATGGGCGAAGGTAAACACTTATCATCAGGTGGTCCTTCTGCTCGTTTGCCGTCCGTTATCCATAAAAAAAATTATGATTTGTGGTGTCTCGAATTTACCATAACTTCGACCATCCTCACTTGATGGTATGATTGTGTTTAAATTATTTTCATTTTCTCGTTTGGTTAAAAAAGAGGCGTTGTTTTCTCCAAATTGACTGAATAATGGATAACGGAGTGTCTCAACACTAAGTTCCCTCTGCCTACCCTGCTATATGCGGGATACAGCGTGAAGCTATGTATGTATTTATGTATGTAGTTTATAGATTATAAAGGTGAATCTAATAAAAGTCTGATAAAAAATAAATATCAATCGATATTTTAATGTAAAGGGATCTTCAAATCTTAACATAATTGTGATTTTGTTGATTCATCGACTTCAGCGACTTTTATTTCTACGGTCCAGCGCTCGGTATATTTTGACAGCTCGCCTGACGCCGTGACAGGTGGCTGTATTAAACTGAGAAACAATTATGACTTATTTGTATTGTTATTATAAATATTTTTATTATATATAATTAGAGATGCCGTTGTGTTGTTGGAGCGTACCTTAGTTCTCACGATGGTTGTAGGTTTGAGTTCCACTCATTCTCATACTTCAGCTTGACGATTTTTGTAGCAGGCAATTGGCACAGAGAACTTAGTGTTGACAGACGGTGTAACAGACATTGCGTGTTAAATAATTGGCGGAACTCATCGCCGATCCTCATAAAGCAGTTTCTCTGTTTGGAGAAAAATTGGCGAATGTAATATTTATCTATGCAAAAAAAGATTCGTTTCTGAAGTACTCAAATATAGTAAATTATTGTACAATTCTTAAACATCTCTAAATTTGTTGCATTACTTATATGGTAACTGTAGGTTTTTTTCCTACGATCGACGAATGTTTAAATATATATTATAATATTCTAATATCTCTACTTCTAGTAATTAATATTTTCTTTATTTTTCAATTTAACAAACAAGCTGGTACGCTCGAAGTCATTTGTGTGAACTGTAATAACCTACAATCTTGTTTTCTTCGAAGTTTCGAGAAATCTTAGCGCTTCCTCACACTCCCCAAGAAGCCTATATGCCAAAATTCAGCTTTCTATGGATGGCGTAGTTTCACCTGTCCGTTGTCTGTCAGTCATTAGTTTAACCTATAGGTATATGAATATTAAAAGCTTGATCTATTATACATAGGACTAATTTAATAAAAAATGAGAAAAAGTTTACACAATTACAAAAACCAAATAACATCACTAACCTATCCCAAAAAAGACAATCACATAAATGTCATACTTTACAAAAAATCTCAAATTTAGTATGCACAATATACCATTACAACACAAAGCCACCACAATTAAGTATAAAAGCCGAAGCTGTTCATACAAGTTACTAATGCATGGAACAATAAAGTAGAAAGGACGAATCGTTTGATGTAATGATTCAGATGCCACAAAGAACGAGTATAGAGTAATGCGGCCTTTGAGAATGTAGCAAGTGTAACCTTTTACTCCGTCCCCGTATAAATACTTCTGTTTTCGTTAAGTACTAACGCATTTTCATACTTTATCGATGATTAAAGCGGTTTTTAACGTTTTATTTTATGTTTTCGATCGAAATATAAGTATGTTTGTATGTTTTGTTGTTTTGAATTGGTCTTTTTAAATATACTAGTGGCACCGGTGGCGCGTTAGCAACGCGTTGTCTTTAGCAATGTATATGTCATTTTATATAAACGTGAATGTCAAGCCATGGTAGTGTGTGTAACATTTATTTTATTTTTTTTAATTTAATATATGTTTTATGCATTGTTTTAAAAATATATTATCATTCTGCGCTTCTTCGCTATATAAACTATAAGTGTGCCAAGTTTCATACTCCTCCGTCCGCGTAATTTTCGTAAAAAGGGGTACAAAGTTTTTGTTTTAGAAAATTTTAACAATAATGGAAAAATGGCTTCATGTAAAATGCAATAAAAAGTGATATTACCTACTTGTGATTATGATTGTGAGTTCGATTCTCTTTCGGGGGAATGAACATATTTTGCTAGCTTTGATAAGACATACATACATAGCTTCACGTTGTATCCCGCATATAGCAGGGTAGGCAGAGGGAACCTAGTGTTAAGACACTCCGTCCCCACTTTCCGCCGAATTGAGGCATTGCATGCTGAGTGGCGAAACTGAAAGCCAAGCTTTGCCTTGTTACCGAACCCAGGAATGATAAATTCCATTTCCTGGAGTGGGAATCGAACCCACAACCTGTCGCGTGTGCCTCTGCGCCACGACAAGCGTTATATTTGATAAGAAAAAGCGGTTATGTTTCGCCACTCAACACGCAATGAATTCGGTAAGAAAATGGAGAACGGAGTGTCTTAACACTAGATTCTCTTTGTAACTACCAGAGCGTGAAACGGCAAAAATATATAAATAACTACATAGTAATGATAATATTATGACCCACCACACAAAAAACTGTATTTTTTGTAACTTCAATAGCATATCATTATCAAATAATATAATAGCTTCTAATAAACAAAAAGCATACTTTCATATTTAATTCAGAAATGAAGGACTCGTGAAATCCTTTTTAGTGCGCGCTGAAATAATGAGATAAGAACACGCGCGTCTCTTTAAATATGTGGATAGAATGAAGTCAGAATTCTAATATCAAACGCGTCGCGTACACTACAAATTATAATTATTATTCAAATATATGCTCTCTCTGCTATATTTGCTCTATTTGAATATATGGTAGGTATATCTAGGTTTTACTGTCTTACTGTACACAGTAGAAAGGAGGCTTATTTAAATAATTAATTATTATATTATTTTCATAGCATAAATTTGAATGTTGCTAACAATAAAATCTAATAGATATTATTTAGGTACTTATAGTGGAAAAACTTTTAAAAGGGTAAAAAAAATGGTTTAAAGGTAAAGTTATTATACGTTACTAATATTTCTTTATTTTCAGAAATTGTTATAGGTGCTTAACTATTTAATAATAATAAATTAAATAAACATTTGTTATATCTATTATGAAAATTAGTTGACACTCCGTTCTTCATTCCTACTTTCCGCCCGAAATCGATAGGTACGTATCGCGTTTAGTGGCGAAACTCGTGGTTCTGCTTTGCCTTAGCAGAGATAGAAAATAATTTATATGTAGGTATATTTATAAACATTTTAAACCCGTAACCAATCGTATTTACAGTCAAATGTACTTCCACTGCACCATGATGGCCTTAAAGAATATGATTAATATACCTAAATAATAATAATTACTACTTAGTAAATGTCTATAAAAATATAGTTTTGAAGGAGCTTATTCAATTTACTTTCTTAATTTCTAAAATTCGCACATAACTAACAATCCCACATTCACCTATCCAAATCACACAGATCACGTGAACCGTGAAAAGTCACGTCGCGAACCACGGCCCTGCTCACTTCCCATAAATATGCCATAAAGATGTAGATTATTTCGCAATATCATAGATGCCAATAATGAGCAAACGCGGGACCAGCGTGACGCCGCCGACACGCTGCGCCCGCGTGACTATGAACGACCACACGTGGAGTCCCGCTGCGGCCGCCTTTCACGTCACTACAGCTTCAAATCCCGTTTGACAGATTCGACTTCTTTAATGTTCTTGAGTGTGCAAGTGTTGAAGAGTCGGCGGAGTGTGAATGAGCAATTTCCTGAGTGATGGGAATTTGACGTGAGAACTCAGGTGCGTTGACTTTGACATTGACGTTTGTTTCTTGATTATTCTTATTTTTTTTTAAATATAATAATTGATTGGCATTGTTGTTTTAATAGGTGAATTAGCGTATTGTTTTTGGCTGTATGTGGTTAAGTCGCTGCGTTTTTTACTTTATAAAGAATAATGTCAATTTATTTTTTAATAAGTATAAAAATGCCTGCTACGTCGTTAGTTCCTTTTTTTTTTAACTTCACGCTGTATCCCGCATATAGCAGGGTAGGCAGAGGGAACCTAAGAACTTAGTGTTAAGACACTCCTCTCTCTTACAACAATTCCGTTCCCCACTTTCCATTAGTTTCTTGATTAATATTTAATTATTTATTCTTATAGGATATTGAATTGGCATTATTCTTAAATTAAAAGTGCCACATTTTTCATATTATTTAGGGGGTATATGGTTTAGCTGGGGCATTTATTTTATTTTAAATAAGAATTTTGTCAATGTCTTTTTTGCAAGCATAGGTTTGAAATCTTGTATAAAAATGTCTCGTTCGTCCAATTTCAAGCTACGCCACTTGGATTCAATCCAAAACATATTCAAAAAGCGCAAGTTAGTATGTGATTCACACTTTGAAATATTTTTAAATAATTAAACCGTAGAATTTAATCGACCATGAAACGAGATTATAAGATTCTGCATACAAATATTTACATCTAGAATTTTCTTTAAAAAAATCAATATGTAACAAGGCAAAGCGCGGTGTTGAGTTCCGCCACTCAGCACGCTATGCCTCAATTCGGCGGAAAGTGAAGAACGGAGTGTCTTAACACTAGGTTGTCAGGTTCCCTTTGCCTACCCTGCTATATGCGTGATACAGCGTGAAGCTGTGCATATATAGTATATATGTATGTTTGTATTTCAACAAGTGGAATTTTGGAATTCACAAACCCACTCAACATGCAATGCCTTAATCTGGCGGAAAGTGGGGAACGCATTTATTGAAAGAGAACAGAGTGTCTTAACACTAGGTTCTCGGGTTCCCTCTGCCTACTCTGCAATAGGGGGGATACAGTGTGAAGTTAAAAAAAAAATATAAAACAAATGCCATACTTTTTGTAAGTTTCAATTGTGTGTGTGCATATTTTAGTTTTTTTTGCACAAACTCTTTAATTGTGTTCTAATTCCTAAACTTCAATGCAATAGTTTATTTTGCAGATGGTACGAGTATAGACAAGTAATTGCTAATTATATTTTTAATAGCTTTTCTTTTAAGTAGGTAGAGAGAACCTAGCAGTGGCGAGGGGTAAAAATTTTATTTAGGCAAGCCGGTAAATTTAGAAAAGCCGATGTATATTTAGGGAAGCCGATAATTTTTAGAGATGCCGGTATATTTAGGGAAGCCGGTATAGGATATGAAGGTATTTATTAATTTCACTAACGAATATTGGCGATGGCATTTTTTTAGGTCTTTAAGATGTCAATATTTTCCTGGCCACCTTTTTTTTAACTCTCACCTTGCTTGACTTTATTTTTTCAAGCTGTATATTTTTCTGGCGACCTTTTTTTAGGTCTCGTATTTGTACTTTGAAAAGTTAGGCAATCCGGAGTGAACCGTGTTGTATGGACGCCTCGACTGGAACCTAGTGATAAGATACTCCGGTGTCCACGGTTCGCCCAATTTCTAAATATTACGTATTGAATGATAGAACATAATACCACGATTTATCTTACTAGAGAAAAAAAAATAAAAAAGAAAATAGGTGGGTTACCAATTTGTATTGACAACCATGGCGTTCTTACTGATCCACGATGACATCTATAAATATTAAATAAGTATGAATATTATTATAATTTATATTTGTGCAATTATAATATTTAAATTATCTTTTGTTTATAAAATATGTCTTTAGGTAATATAATACTTTCGGAATAGTTTATACTTAATTTAAAAAATCAGGTACTATTAAAAGTCGTTTTCTATTTTTTAAAAGGTTTGGAAATAAAAAAAAGATCGTAACGTCTAAGTTTATTTTAAGAATAAATCATTTTCTAAATTTCATGAAATATTTTTTTTTAAAAAGATCGAAATAACAAAACACGAACGCCACTTTAAAAAAAAAATCTCAACTACATAAATGATAACTTTCTGCGTCCATTCATTACAACATCCGGTGGAGACAATATGAAAATCGCCTACAAAATTTAGTTTCCGCTGCACGATTAAACAAAAAGTTACAAATTGTTCAAGTTTCCGCCCAAATTTGGGTTTCGAGGCACGCGCCGCACGTCGCCACTATTGGTTGGCGTCGCTGCGCACTGATTGGCCTACAATTTGACAATAATGGCGTTAAGACCAGACTGTGCATCATGAGAGGGTGTAGCCGCCTTCAAACCACCACATAAAATACACCTTAGCTTCAACAACCTATGGTTGAGAACCCCACAGCATCTTTCGGCGCATCTGCCACACTCCGGTATCTCATCTCCCCTCTAGACAGATGCTGTTACACCATAGTAACAATTTCGCCCACAGCGTTTCAAAAGCTATTGTGCAACTTATATTTTTGTATTATTTTGACTAATTCCTTTGTGGTGCGGTTGGTTAGATCCAATCGGGGGGGTGAGTTAATTCATTGGATGCGTTTTTGTTCGCCGCTACCGGTTTTTTAATAGTTTTTGTGTAAATTTTGATGAATATGGCGATTGTGGCTCAAGTGTTAATGTAGCTCACATGTTGGGTGTTTAAATATTAATTTTAACATACATTATGCAGTTATTACAGCATGGGTTGCTTATTTTGAATGGTTCCTAAAAATGGGTGACACCTTTTATGGTTGTGACGTGAATTATTTTAAATATTAATTTTATTTTGTCACACTCATTACCCAGATTAAGTGAGGATAGACAAAGACTCAAACAAGCAATTAGTGTAAATTCTACACCTAGTGTCCATTTCAAAGAGACTGATATAACGCAATGCCGCTCTTTATGTTTTTAGACAGACCGAGAAACAAAAAAATTCCTGCCGCGAAGTCAAACACTTTACTGCCATGGTTTTGTAACAAATTTTATCTAAAATACCTAATAAGTAAAAAAACAGATATTTAATAGAAACAACTTAGATACTGTTCATAACAGGATATTTTATGGTTAAGTTTTATATATAAATTTTATTTTTTTGATATTTAAATATTTATTACCTGAAAATGTCTGTTAATTTAATTTTATTGATTTACTTCGTCATTTATTTACCCTATAGAATGAAAAAATGTAAAAGAAATTAACTCTATATATAATATATATATAATAGATAATAAAATAATAAATACTTAAATAAAAAAAGGGAATTTGACATTTAAATTCAAACTTTATTTTTAATTCTACACACCATTTTTTAAGCACAAGACCACGAAACAAACTGCCAAACAATAACTAAAAACTACACATATTTAAAAAAGCATACTAATCTATCTGTGACCAAATATAATTTAGATATTAACGGGTGGCCGCCTCGCCGAAAACGAGCGAAATATAAGTTTTGTACCTATATATTTTTTATACTTTTTAATAATTCTCACGAGCGGCACAGTAGTCGGCACTGGTCGGCCACTTGAGCCGAAATCTCGAAAACCACCCATGTGCCCCAATTACTGACGCGAATTTATGAGGGTTCCGTGACCAATTATAATTAAGGGTTTTTTGTCTAATATTCCGTTTTGAGATTAGATGTGTAAGGTTTTATATATATTTTTTTTCTAATTTAAAGATTTTAAGTAAAATTAAAGTATAATAATATGCAAGTATTATCTATATGCTGTTATTTTTATATTAATAGTTAAATTTTTGTTTTTCTTAACGCCTGTCATGGCGCAGAGGCACGAGCGTGCGACTGTAAACGCGACAGGTTGTGGGTTCGATTCTCACTCTAAGAAATGGAATTTTTCATTACCTGGGTTTGGTAACAAGGCAAAGCGCGATGTTGAGTTCCGCTAATCAGCACGCAATGCCTCAATTCGGTGGAAAGTGGGGAACGGAGTGTCTTAACACTGAGTTCCTTCTCTGCTATATGCGGGATACAGTATGTTGTTTTTCTTCATTAATATAATTCGGGCAGAAAGCAGCGAAGAGTGTCTGGACACTATGTTCTCTCTGTCTAGTGTCTATCCTGCTTTATTATATAAAGGTCAAGCTAAAGTTTCTCTTTTAATACTAAATGTCTTAATTTAATGTAGAATAATTTATGATCATCGTATCGTCCGTGTATTTAACAAGAAATCATCAGGTGTAACTAAAAATCAGTTATGATTAACATGTCAGCCTCACGCGTCATGAGTTGATTATCTTGTGCCGTAAAGTTTAGTACAAGAGAATCTAGTGTTAAGACACTCCGTTCTATTTTAACATTTCTGTGCTGTCGTAGCGCAGAGGCACAAGCATGCATATGTGAACGCGACAGCTTGTGAGTTCGATTCCGACTCATATAAATGGAAATATTAATTTTATCAAATAATATTTTGTATTTTCATTTCCTCGCTCTGGTATAAAGGCAAAGCGCAGCGTTGAGTTCCGCCACTCAGCACGCAATGCCTCAATTCGACGGAAATTGGGGAACGGAAATGTTTAGTTAATCCTTGTATACTTACTTTTCCAATAAAGATTTTTTTTTACTATATTTTTTTTAATTGTGGCAACAATTTTTTTTTAAACTTTCGCTACGGACCTCTAAGCTTACAAAACCGCCATTTGACACGGCATTATTATGTATTTTGGAAAATCCTTTGTTTCGTAATCTCCCCCGGCCCTCGAGTCGAGTGTCGAACGAGCCATTGAACGCCGCGAAATTTTCTATGTGCATTGTGAATTTTCTATTATTTTATAGGTATATTTATACATATATGTATATGTAGTATGTACACCCCGCGGCATAACGGACGTGACCTCGTACGGTATTGAAACGTCGCCAAAAATCACTCAGTCGAATATATTTTTTTTATTTTTTTTTTTCGTAAACTGACTTTACGCTATGGGATTCGATTTTAATAACTAGATGTTTATCATATTAAAAGTAAGGTATTGTAGTTACTTATTTATGGCGAAATTACGCAAATTCTTTTTATATTACTTAGGCTATTTGTTATTCTGATGGACAAGTTAATATACTACTATATAGTTTCATCAATAACAAGCTTCTATCCATCTTCACAAGGTTTTTTAAATTTGGAGTATTGTAAATAGAATAAGTAGATACTTCTTCTTCTTCTTTTAGTGCCTCTCCAACTAGTGAAGGTTGGCAGTCAGCTTCGCATATTCAGTCCTATTCCTGGCAGCATGGAATAGCTCTACAGCGCTTTTGATTCCCGTCCATTCGCGGATGTTCCTAAGCCATGACTTTTTTCTGCGGCCGATTCTCCTTCTTCCAGCAACTTTAAGTAGATACTTAAGTAGGTATATTATATCCAAAAATATATCCTAATGATGTCAATGTGTGGAATTAAATACTGTTGATGCTCACCCGGGAGGCTCATCATAGTTGTATAGTTATTGTAAAAATTTTATTTGAAAAGAGCAACAGTTGAGTTTCTTGCCGGCTCTTCTCAGCAGAATTAACTTCCGAGCCGGTGGTAGCTTCCGTTAGGACTGACACGACTGACACCTTTGTAAATTGACGATTCGAAAGTGCCTGCTTGAATAAAAAATATTTTTATTTTGATTTTGACAGAATAGTCAGAGAGGACCTATTATCAATACACTCCTTCGCTTCTTTTTCGAATCCGAGATATTACGAGTTATGTTGTGGAAATGAACGTCATGTTTTGTTTTAATATGAAGAAATGAATTATTATTATTAAAATATATCCTTCAGTGGGAATCGAATCCTGAACCATCGCGGTTATAGTTAAATGTTGTCTTACTGCGTCACAATAGCCGCTAAACCTTTATATTAGATACTTATAAAAAAATGTGAATATATATATTTTAATTCTATGTCATTATTTTATTATGTCCCTTGTATCGATGTCTCAATTTGTTTCTTTACTTATTTAAATATTCTATAGCTTCCTTATAATTTTAATAAAACATAAAATTTTAACGGTAATATTAAAGGAACGCTTTGGCGGTTTCCAAGAGACGCGGGTTCGAGTCCCGCTGCGTTCAAATTCAAATGTTTTCTAACAATGATTTTAATATTCTACGTATGTGATTAACACTTTGAAATTACAAATATATCCATATATTTAAGTTAATTTATAAATATAAATAGCTACATACGATAATAAACGCATTGCCTAGGTACTTCTACTGCAGAAGTTATGTTTTCCATACTCCTTCCTTCGATAGTCACTTAAGTGTCTATTCATCAAAATACCAACGCTTTCTAGTAAATATTGTATAGGTAACTGTATTACTGAAATATTTATTTTCTACTTTATTATACCAACATTAATGAATGATAATTAATACATTAACAAAAAAAAAACCGACTTGTAATGCATTGGAAAGTACAATTGCTTTGAATAACTAAAAAAATACTCGTCATATTGTAACTAAATTTAAACGAGACGACGTCATTCATTGGGAAGCATCTATCGCATAAAAAAATTAACAAAATTGGTTCAGTCCGTAAAAAGTTATGCAGTAACATAAAACAAATAGTCCAATTGGAACTGGTAACGCCTGTCGTGGCGCAGAGGCTCAAGCGTGCGACTGTAAACACGACAGGTTGTGGGTTCGATTCCCACTCCAGGAAATGGAATTTTTCATTTCATGGGATTGGTAACGAGGCGAAGCGCGGCGTTGAGTTCCGCCACTCAGTACGCAATATCTAGATTCGGCGGAAAGTGGGAAACGGAGTGTCTTAATACTACGTTCCCTCTGCTTACCCTGCTATATGCGGGATACAGCGTAAAGCTATGTATGTATGTCGAATTGGTAACCTCCTTCTTTGTTTAAGTTGAAAATGCATATAATGGTGAGTATTTATCGATATTAGTGTAAATAATATTATTTAGTTAAATAAGAAAACGCAATCAATATATTAAAGACTTTCTTAGAAATTATATATCTAAGTATCTATAAATAATTAGGTATTATTTTATTTAGGCAACACAAAAAAAAAATGAAATAATTAGAAAATAGATAATAAAATTTATAGACAACGAACATAATGATCAGAGAAAACCATAAAAAAACTAAACTTACACTTGCCTACAATTTATAAGCAGAAAAAGTATCCCAAAACCTGTACCTAACTAACTAAGCAACAAAATACTTAAACACAAAAATAATTACACCATAATTGCCATATTTAAAAAAAAAAATTAGGTACATTCCAGTTAACAGAAACTAGTAGTAACGTTCCTCAGCGTTAACGGCCCATTACGCTTACCTGGACAAAAAAATCTTAAAAATCATTTAACTTGAAGCTCATTCACGTTGGAGTGGGCTCCAGCCAGCCCCTAATTCCTTTCATCTAAATTCGTACCTTCGATTGTGTTGAGGAAAAAAGAAATTAAAAAACTATTGATCGCACACAATCGCCACTTCAGCCGCTTTGTCCGCGATATTGAAAATCGTTGTGGCGGTTACATGTGTTCTCCTGATAACGTCCAAATTTCATGGCGATATTGCTTTTGGTATTAAAAATATATTTATTTAGAAAACGTATAAAAATTTGAACACAGCGGGAATCGAACCCGCGCCTCTTGGAAACCAATATTGGAAATTTACGTTCGAATTTTTATATGTTTTCTAAATATGTTTTTGGTTTACTAAGTACTTTTTTTATTTTTTTCATGTATATACAAGTTAGGTGGGGAGAGTCTAGTGTTAAGACACTCCGTTCTACGTTTTCTTGTGTAAAAAATTTATTTGATTCCTATAAGTATTATGAGAAACGTAAATGTTAAAAGAGAACGACGTGTCTCAACACTAGGTTCTCTGGTTCCCTCTGCCTACCCTGCTATGTGCGGGATACAGCGTGAAGTTAAAACAAAGTATTATGTAAGCATAGATATATCGAACCTATATCCATTGTAAATGTCCCAGATGCGCCATATTATATTAATTTTAGGTATAAATAAACGTATTTTAAAAGGCACTTGTTTATATTTTCGCATTTTTGGACTAGTTACTCGTAATAATTAAATCGGTGAGTGCAGAAACAACGTAAGTCACAATAAATGCAAAAATTCTTGACCGATTTAAACTAGCTTAAATACGCAAGATGCGTGTTGTTTTTCTTCCTCCTGCAAAATTTGAAAATCCGGACTTACTTTGTTTCTGCACTAACCGATTCAAACTAAACGATAAAAACTAAATTATTGAGTTTTTAACAAAAAAAGTATCGACTTAGAAATAACATTCACGAAAAATTTAATAAATTATTACGAATAACCTAAAAACTACTCGTCAGATCTAAGGAAAATTTGAATGGGATCAGAAGCACTAACTATCAAATAAAAAAGAATCGTCGAAATCGGTTCACCCAGAAAAAAGTTACGAGGCAACAGACATGAAACAAAATAGAGATAAATTGGAAACGTTCGCCTTTTTTGAAGTTGGTTAGAAAAATAAAAGACTGCTTAATTTCTAAATCATATTTATTTGTATCATTACAATTAACAAAAGAAATACAAATTAATATAACTTATTATAAGTACTTACTATATAAAATAAAATTTAAAATTTACAGGATTTTTATCCATATATACGCGAATGTTTAAAACATTGTGACTAAAAAAAATAAAAAAACATTCTAAACGATTTTTTACTGAAATGATTCTTCATACAATCAAATATATATTTTATTTAACTTCACGCTGTATCCCGCATATAGCAGTGTAGGCAGAGCGAACCTAGTGTTAAGACACTCCGTTCCCCACTTTCCGCCGCATTGAGGCATTGCGTGCTGAGTGGCGGAACGCAACGCCGCGCTTTGCCTTGTTACCAAACCCAGGAAATGAAAATACTAACATTTCCTAGAGTGTGTCTCGAACCCACAATCTGTAGCGTTTACAGTTGCACGCTTGTGCCTCTGCGCCACGACAGGCGTAATATTATTTTATTAAATATATTAAGTAGACTAAATATTTAGATGTTATCAAATAGTCCGAAGATTATTAAGTAAAACTATCATAACCTGATTAATCATATATTTTGCCTTCCTTCCAATCCGGACAATAGTAGTGTTCAAAACATCGACTTTTCTAAAAAATGTGTTTTCATAATAACTAGGTACGTTAAAATAGTATCATTTAAAATATGTAATAATCGTGAAAGATATTATTTTTTCTTTACATTTACTGTTTTCTTTTTGATGCAAGTCTCTTATTCAAAAATCAAAATCAAAGCATTCTTTATTAAAGTAGGCTATTAGAAGCACTTTCGAATCGTCAACTTACAAAGGTGTCAGTCGTGTCAGTCCTAACCACCGGCTCGGAAGGCAGTTCTGCTGAGAATTTTTTTTATATTTACATATTGTTTTCATATTTACGTACGTCTCATAATTTTATGGGACAGGTTAATAGAAGTTTATGTTCTTTCCGTCTACCCAACAACTCCGATATCCACTGCTCATTTTAGGAATACGGCGTTGGATGACGGTACTGAACGCTGTGGTTCGATTGGGAAATACCTATAAATGGATCGGTGAGTGCAGAAACAACGTAAGTCGAATTTTCAAATTTTGCAGCAGGGAGAAAAACAACACACATCTTGCCTTTCTAAGGTAGTTTAAATCGATTACGAACTTTTGCATTTTTTGTGACTTACGTTGTTTCTGCACTCACCGATTCAAATACTGAGTAGACATATAGAAGTTCTTAACACCTATGGCGTCATTTCTGAATTGTTATCATTATTAAGTACTTATAAGTACATATTAGTCGCTATTTAATTGCAATAGATACCTATATAAAAAAAAACTAGTGTTCTTTAGAAATATCATCAAGAAGAGAAACGCCCAATAGATTTAATAACAGACAAAAAAATATAGTCGAGTTAAGTTGAGAGATAAGTCTTAAAAAAATTTAATATTTATTACTAAAATAATAATATACTTATACCTTTAATAATAAGTGAAATACAAAATAATGTCGTTCGAGTTATTAATTATTAAAAATTATTATAAATTAAAATAATATCAATATACTTTCGAATATGACAAAAGCTTCATCTAATTCTTCTAAGTATAGAGTACATGGTGTTTGGAAAAAATAATATTTGCTTACAATTCTCCCTTAAAAGTTTAGACGCCATCATGACGCAGTGAAGCTGTGAAGGTAGACACACTATTATTGTGGATACGATGCCCACTTGGGGATATAATATATATATTAGCATATTAAGTCGCAGATCTCAACGCTAGACTTTGGAGTGGAAAAAAAATAAAAAAAATGATATAGTGGTTAAGTTGAAAAAAAATTTCCATGCTTGTAGACCAAGTTTTGTGGTCTAAAAAAACTGAAAATCTTTCGAAATTATTTTTTTTGGTATTCAGTAGGACTGTACGGAACACTTAGCTTGAAAAAAAATCATCTTAAGATCTCAAAACTAGAAAATTTATGCTTTAAAATGCTTTGTTTAGAATTAGGGAAATACAGCAAC
Organism: Philaethria dido; assembly: GCA_033558755.1. Classification (NCBI taxonomy): domain Eukaryota; kingdom Metazoa; phylum Arthropoda; class Insecta; order Lepidoptera; family Nymphalidae; genus Philaethria; species Philaethria dido. The sequence continues at coordinate 97,318 of JAKGSA010000516.1, forward strand.
TTGAAAAACCTCAAAATATTTGGAGATATTTATTTTTTTAACTTCACGCTGTATCCCACATATAGCAGGTTAGGCAGAGGGAACCTGAGAACCTAGTGTTAAGACACTCCGAAATGAAAATACTAACATTTCCTGGAATGAGAATCGAACCCACAACCGGTAGCGCTTACAGTGGCACGCTTGTGCTTCTGCGCCACGACAGGCGTCTTCAAGATTTTTTTGTGGTCCTGTAATTTTTTCCACTAGTGTATAAATTAAAATAATTATTGTAGAACGCATAAAGACAGATACATATTTCATGTAACAGTATATAAAATGAATAAGAAAAATAACCAAAAGGTAATCATTCATAATGTTACAATTGTCATATAACATGTGGAGTTAGTTGACTCGTGCACTGAATAGCTCATATTTGATATTGAAGAAATGTCTAAAGAATTTTATAAGTACTTTTGCATTGTCAGTAAAGTCAGTCCGATAGCAGCCTGCTTAGACAGCAGTTTTGTGGCAACCAGAAAAATTATCAGTTGCTTTTAAAAAAGACAAAATAATAATTATAAGAGTATGTCCGTTTATATACGGGTCCTACGTACACTGGTATAAGTGCAAAAACACCATTACAAGCGAGCCATTCAAAAGTCCCTAAGATTGTAATGTTATCATTATTCGAAGTTAATTAATCCTTTCCTTTTTTAATTAATTCCGCAATACCTCAATTTGGCGGAAAATGGGGAACGGAAATGTTGAAAGAGAACGGAATGTCTTAACACTAGGTTCTCTGGTTCCCTCTGCCTACACCGCTATATGCGGGATACAGCGTGAAGTTAAAGAAAAAAATTAATCCTTTTATTAATGAATCCCTTAAGTAATGACAAAATAAGAATAATAAATCCATGGAATTACTACGAAATTACAACGTAGGGAACATTTATTTGGCTCTCCTGTAAAGTTGTACTTTTCCACTTAAACCTGTGTACCGGAAACTTCGATACAGTTAACATATTCTAATTTCAGATATTTTTAATGTCTAAGAAATCTCCTTCAGAATAATATGCTTTAATTAAGTAAGCAGTGTGTTTTTAATCTTAAATTATCTTTTAAAAATGTTAGGTACATTACAAAAAGGTATACTGAAAAGGTAGCTTTTTATAGAAAAAATAATTGAATAGTCATTAGAGGCACGGCAGGTATAAAAAGTGGAAAAAATTAAAATTGTTATATATTTGTGAGAAGATATATTTCTAATAAAATATTAATTTATAAAGTCAGTGCTTCGAGTACAGTGTTACAGTTAAATACTTAACAAAAATTGTGACTATACTATAATAAACTAAACCATATCAAATTGTATGAAAAATATAAAAACTTCAATAAGTGATAGCAATCATTTTATTTCAATTTCGCCAACTTGAATATTTGCATTTACATCTTTTATGTGGGTCAGATTGTTTTATGTTCAACATATTGTCAATACAACATATATATGTATGTATTTCAAAGAATATATGTATTAAAGAATACAAGTTCATACAAAAAATATATACAAATAATCATACTCACTACAGACAGAGTAAAAGTGCACTAAAACTAAAAGTGCTTTAGTAGTAGTAAAATTAAACTAGAGAATAAAAAAAATATTCATCTACCTAACTTTCCATACTCTCCTATAATCAATTGTTATTTTGTTTCTAATTTCCAGACTTGTCAGCCTTCTGTCATTTACAACTTATTCATATCAATCAATTTCACGAAAGTAGAAATTTCAACGCCATGTTGAATTCCCTTGATATCTATTAGATCCTGAAGGTCTAGGATTGTAGTTCCTCTGTCCTTGTTGCCCATTTCCCTGCCTATAACCCTGGGAAGAGTATCCTTGGCCAGGATTCTGATACCTGTGGCCCTGGTTCTGTCTGTAACCCTGGTTCGAGCCATATCTGTCCTGGTTAGATCCATGTCTATCCTGATTTTGTCCGTACCTGCCTTGGTTTGACCCGGACTGGTAACCGGATTGGTTGTATCCTTGGTTGTATTGCTGGTGTGGCACGTACCCACCACGCCGTGGTCCAAACGACTGTGATTGTGAACGATCTGAAACAATAATATCATCTTATTATTATGTACTTATATCTTAAGGTACTTCCATAATTTATTTCTTATAATATATTAAAAAAGTCTATTCCAAATGTCAACATAAATGTAGACGCTTTAAAACTAAAACACCATATATGAAGTGTGTATTACGTATGTCATTCAAAGCTGGTCACTTGTATCTTATTAAGTATCTACATTGAATGGGCAGAACCACGCTAACTTACACTTTATACTAAAATATAAGGCGCAGCTCTCTCCAGCCAGCTCGAGGCACAAAACGACGCAACACTCGACAGCTTAAAACCGCTTACAAATCGAGTCCGTGTGAAACGACGACAAGTGTTTAATCGTTCGCTTTGTGCCATATCTTACGCGCGGATCTATATACGTGTGAAGCGCCTTTATACTGGTCGCCAGCTTGTTTCAGGTGAAAGCTATTTTGTGTGGATCCAGTGAGGCAATCTATTTTGGATTTACATTAATGTATGTATGTGTATCACACAAAAAGCACAAAAGGTACATTTAAGGTGTCATCTCGTGGGCATTGTGGATGACCTCTGAGTGAGTGTAAGAAATTTTGAGTGTGATGTAGAAAGTAACCAAGACGTGTAATGTAAATAAGTTATTGTCACAAATTCAAAGGAGAAATAAATGTGTTGTTGTAATTATAAACTGCTTTCAGTACACTATATTTTGGCAAGTTTGAACGTTGCAAGACTCGAACCTGCGCCTCTTGGAAACCGTCCTAACGCTGTAGCCAAAACAGCATTTCTAAATTTAGTTCAGTAGATATATCAAAACTTGACACCTGTCTTTAATCTAATTCTAATCAGACTATATTTTAAATTATAACATCCCTTGAACGGCATTCGAACACACAACTATCTGTATTTAATGAATTAACTATACCATGTCACCTAACTAACGCCTGTCGTGGCGCAGAGGCACAAGCGTGCGACTGTAAACGCGACAGGTTGTGGGTTCGATTCCCACTCCAGGAAATGTTAGTGTTTTCATTTCCTGGGTTGGGTAACAAGGCAAAGCGCGGCGTTGAGTTCCGCCACTCAGCATGCAATGCCTAAATTCGGCGAAAAGTGGGGAACGGAGTGTCTTAATACTAGGTTCCCTCTACCTACCCTGCTATATGCTATGTATGTATGGTTAATTGATATTTGACAAACGTCATTTTGATGTAGTTATTTTTTGTTGCGGCGGAAAGAGGGGAACGGAATTTTTGTAAGGGAACAGAGTGTCTTAACACTAGGTTCTCAGGTTCCCTCTGCCTACCCTGCTATATGCGGGATACAGCGTGAAGTTAAAAAAAAGACTATATCATCGTGTCGCAAATAAAAACAATGACATTCAGTTTCTTTACACACCGTTGCGTCCCGTCACATTACATTATTGATATATTTATTTGTTTATTGGAAAGCCAACGCTACATACTATGATAATATTTATATTGTAACTCACTGTATATATATTTATATTATTACATAGCACGTCTAAATTACAGGCTAACACATCATGAAAATAAAAATGTTGCTCATTTAACATCTAAACAAATTATAACAAAAAAGACTTAAAGAACAGATAAAGTTTAGTTGTTCCTTCCAGCAATACTACATCGACGTTAGAAACAGCTTATTCCAAAGAGGCGGGGAGTGGGCGAGGCGAGGTCTGTACAAAGTTTTGGATCTAAAAGGATTTTCTGCGATAGACCCGCGACTGAACCGATAGCTCTAAGCTCAGCACTGCCACAAACAAAGCATTCTCAAACACTTATACCGTCTTAACGACGCAAGCGAGTACAGCTCCCAACCGTTATAATAAAACAAATACACGACCAACTAGTGCGTATGTCGAGTGATTTCTTATGAATTTGCTAATTTTCATATACGTAGCTGCAGTTTAAATTCAGTGCAGTAATTAATTATTTTCACTATATTTATTTTTATTATTTCTATTTGCTAGTAAATATTTAGCATCCACGAAGAACGAAAGCTCGTCTGATACTAACATAAATTACAATCCCTTTACATAATTACATGCCAACTCATGCATTATCACGAATCTGCTTCAAAAACGCTAAAAGAAACAACAAAAAAAGTTTAAAAAGTATTGAAAACCAAATTCTTGTACCCAATTATGGTGATGCGACATAGAATTATCGTAGAAGTGAGTGATAAGAGTATGGCAATCGTGAATACCTCATAAAGGCAACGTAATGTGATATCCGACACAAAACTAGCAGTTACACGTCAGCTTTCGTACCGCCTAGTTAATCTTTAAAAGGCACGTGATAATTCAGATAGTCCCCACTGTAGCTCTCTTTATAATTATGCTCTCTGGGAGTGCGTAACGAGGCGTCGCCATTAGGTGCTATTGTTGGATGGCGCCCGACGTGGGGCGCGATTTGTGCCTTCATTATACTACTATATCTGCCATATTATATGTACGTCGGTATTTACCATTCGGGTTTCACATAAATGACTAAACGTTAAGAAGTAAGAGGCCACTTATAAAATTCGTGACATGTTCAAAGAGATCAACTACACGAGTGGTTCTACTAAATGTTATATAAGCAAATATCGCTTGCTAACATAAATATTTAATATAATATTTTCACGTTAGCGCTGCTTTTTTATACTCAGCTTTTTAACATAATAGTGACAAAACTCTATTTTTCTCTATCACAACAAGATTTTAAATGGTTTAATTAAATATTATTTATTTAATCCATGACAGTCTGAACAACCTGGCATTAAAAATAAGTATAATATAAATAAATATGAAGTTAAAAATGAAATAATTACAGTGTTGTGTATATTCTTCCGTTTCATAGCTGAGTGTACGAGTTCAAATATATATCTATATCCTATATAATATACACAACACTGAGTGACTGACAAACAACCTATAGGTGAAATTACTAGCTAGAGAAGGCTAAAAACTTAGCTCCTTAAATAGTGTAGGAATGCACTGAGAGAAAATTTCTCAAAATCCTATGAAAACAAGAAAAACTGTGGTTTTAGATTTTATGTAACGCAGAAACTGTTATTTTTTAGTAATATAATAAATAAATAACATCTGCATACATAAAGACTTATTGCGTATATATACAATAAAGTAGGTACCTAAATCGCTTTCCAAAGAAAATATTCGAAGCCAGTTTTTGGCTGTACGATCTCTCATCGTGTGCAGCAATAATAAAAAAAATATGCATGCTACATAATAGGCACCTAATGGACGCCGGCGCGACACATTCACCGTGTGAAAGCGTCGCAAATAAGAGCAATGGCGGCGTCGCGTTCGCGCCTAAATTATACGTACCAAGGACGCGACGAGTAAATGCACCTACTTACTACATGCTTTACTATATACTATACCACTCCAGAGCATGAAAGTTTTAAATAATATTTAATATTGTGATTTCCTGGGTTTGGTAACAAGGCAAAGCGCGGCGTTGAATTCCGCCACTCAGCACGCAATGCCTCAGTATGAAACGGAAAAGTTACAAGAGAACGGAGTGTCTTAACACAAGGTTTTTAGGTTCACTCTGCCTACCCTGTTATGTGCTGGATACAGCGTGAAGTTAAAAAAAACTTACTATACATACTTACTTATTAATATTATTTTTATGTCTTAGCTTCACACTGTATCCCACATATAGCAGGGTAGAAAGAAGGAACCTGAACCTAGTGTTCGGGTACTCTGTTCTATTAAGATTTGTGTGACGATTTGCGGAACTTAACGACGTGCTTTCCACCTTGTTACCAGATCGCTCTGGTAAAGATAGCCCGGAAGCTAAATGAACATATCAGTTACTAATTGTTATAAAAAAATAATATTTTTATTAAATGAAACTATTTTAACCGTATCAATCGCGTATATTTTAGTATTCGAAAATACTTTTTGGAAACCCGACGTTTCGAACACTTTACAGTAGTCCGTGGTCACAGATAGACTCATATTACAATAATATTTTTATTTCCTGAAATAGAATTGAACCCTGTCAAACTGTCGCGTTGCAGTCGCACTTTTGCCTCTGTGCCGCGAATTACTTATGATGTGCTCTTTTGAATACAATTTTTCTGTACTTGCTACTAAAGAAATGTTAGGACTATGTAAGTGGCAACTTCATCCTTTTTTACACATAAAATCTCAAGACACTCCGTTCTACGCAGTAGATATCTAATCGAAATATTTTATAGTGTCAATAAACAAATAGTTACCAAATATGCCAATATTTATTGATGATTCAAATTTAATTTGAATATCTCGATTTTGATTGTTAGTAAGTTTATTAGAAAATAAGAATTATTTGTTATATTCGAAGGAAAATACTAGTCGTAATATATTTTTTTAACTTCACGCTGTATCCCACATATAGCGGGGTAGCCAGAGGGAACCAGAGAACCTGGTGTTAAGACACTCCATTGTCTTTCAATAATTCCGTTCCCCACTTTTCGCCGAATTGAGGCGTTGCGTGTTGAATAGCGGAACTCAACGCCACGCTTTGCCTTGTTACCAAACCCAAGAAATGAAAATACAAAATTTTGCATTTCCTGGAGTGAGAATCGAACCCACAACCTGTCGTGTTTACAGTCGCTCGCTTGTGCCACTGCGCCAGGACAGGCATAATATTTTAATTGATACTTTTTCCAATATTTTAGATATTTTTTAACTTAATGCAAATTATCTATTCCTCTTTTCTCTTTCCCCCTTGTTCGACTCTGCGTGTCTTGGAAGCCTTCCAAGAATCAGAACCAGTAAAACATATTTTTATAAGAAATAAACTTTTGCTCTCAGCATCTCTATACGATATTCACAAGGTTTCTATACCTAAATATCGATAACTTGAAATATAACTCTAAGTCTGTGAACAATACTAAATACCCTATATTTAAAATTAGCTAAATAGTTCTATCAAAGCAAATGAATAATGATAAAACGTAATGTTTTTTTTAACTTCACGTTTTTTCAGCATAAAAAGGTAGACAGAGAACATATAGGGTAAAAACACTACATTCACCATAATCCACCCGAGATCGAAAGCGTTAAGTGTGTGTTGACTTGTGGAACTCAACGCCGCACTATCTACCAAAGCGGAGAAATGAAAATATTTTAAACATGATATAGATACAGGGGAATGCCCTAAATCGAAATCGAACCCTAAACCAATCGTGTTTACAGGACCTTAATTATACATATATACATACATACATAGCTTCACACTGTATTCCGCATATAGCAGGGTCGGCAGAGGGAACCTAGTGTTAAGACACTCCTTTCCCCATTTTCCAAGAATTCAGAATTGAGGCATTGCGTGCTGAGTGGCGAAATTCAACGCCGCGCTTTGCCTAGTGTCCAAACCCAGAAAATGAAAATACTAAACTTACATTTCCTGGAGTGGGAATCGAACCCACAACCTGTCGCATTTACAGTCGCACGCTGTGCCTCTGCGTCACGACAGGCGTTAATACCTAACAGTATTTACAACATTACCAACATAAACGTACACCAAAAACACCACAAACTACAAAAAAAATCGCGTATAAATACCAAAAAAAAAACATTTCACCTATCATCTCGGGCACGACTTCAGAGCTTGACAATTTCTTTTAGGGAGGAAAAAAAAAAATAGTGAAAAGGAGAAATAAACGAGACACGCCACTCGACCGTGGCGGAACCTGGGACTCGCAATAATTAGAGTTGGTAGCGCGCGTGCTCAAGTAGCTAAGCCGCGAGGTCGTCGGAACTGTTTTTAGGCGTCATTTTAAACTAAGCGTGGATAGATGGTACAATGTAGGCAGCTGAGACAGATTCAAGTGCTTTATAGGTTTTTGTAGGCATTATTTTATAACGACGTGGATGTTTTTTAAATATTTTTGATAAACAATAAGTAATAACATTGCGTTAAGTTAAGGATTATTTCTTTTTTATCTCAAAACATCTTTTTTATGTTTTTATGCCTGCACGGAAATATATTTAAGGAAATTTGTAATGTTATTTCGATCGACGGATCTTCTCCTAACGGATCCTATACAATTAACCCCCATACATGAGCAGCAGTTTTCAGTGGATCAGGAAATTCTTTTCAGTTTATGTTCTATTCTTTTCAATTCAATTAATTTTCAGAAGAATTAGTGTCTTTATTTTCGATATTTTTTTTAAAGAAAAATATAACTCCATTGTTAAGTCTACACCCGTGATTCGTTTCCTCAAAATAACTAAAAAAAAAGGGCTTTCGCATCGTAATATTAATGAGATTTCTTCGAATTGTACCTCTAACCTCTGATAATTATGTTTAGCTAGCTTGATATGTTAAAAAATGTATTTGATTCAAGTAACAACGAAAAATTTTATTTTTTAACTACGAAAACTACCTAATTAAAAGCGACTTTTCGGTTACTCACATAAGCAAATACTAATGGAAATCCATAAATTATATTCTTATAAATTAACTATAGGCGGACAATATTTTAAGAGTAGGCAATTTTCCAAATAAGAATGCTATACTATATCATATACCTATAGATATTTTTAACGGACTTGAAAAAATTAGGAGGTCCTCAATTCGACTACATTTATTTCTTATGTGTGTTACGGAATAATTTTCTGGAAGAACCAATTTAGATGATTCTTTTGTATATGATAGCGAATACGTCTAATGTGGTCTCATTTAAGCTTAGTCAAGACTTTTAAGTTTTTGAGTTATTCGTAATAATTAAAGTTTTTGATAACATTTTTTTGAAATCGATTTTTTCTTAAAATTTTAATTATCTATGCAAGATTTCTAAATGTGCAAAAGACTATAAACTCAATATTACCTACAAATATCAACAAATTACCATACAAACAATAACAATACAAATAAAAATTTCAAATACATTACACAACAGAAAGTAGTAACGCTCGAACGCTTGCATAAAAACGGGCGATAGTAAATACACATTTATATAGACACCACGTCAGATGTCAATTTAAAAATCAAATAAGGATATTCAATTAAAGAAACACGTTGAGAGTGGAGTAATTAGGCCACGTGCTGCCCCCCACTGTTAACTTATTTTGCCTCAGAGCAAAATCGAACCTACTACATCCGTTATAAGTACTACAATTGTAGTTTTAATATTTCTTTTTAATTTAATTGATTCGAAGTAAAAAAAGATTAATTGGAAGTCAAGTTAAGAGTTTTTTGTGTGTGGTGGAATATTTCGAAAACACAAGTGTTTAAAGTGGTAATAAATAGCATCGATATTAACAGGGCGCGATGCAGACAGCCACTAGACTAGGTAGGTAGAATTAGAAATATCTACACATATATAATCTGTAGGGGAAAACATTTCCTCTCAGCTATATTTGCAGCGAAAAAAAAACTCGCAGTAGCCTTAACCATAAAACCTTAAGACATCCGGCCACTTCAAAAAATAAATTAAAAAAATAAATCTCATCGTATTAACAGATAATATAAAAAGTAACTAAAATACGTATTAACACACCTCCACCTGGATAAAGAATAAAAAACGATACAAAATACAAAAAAAAAAAACATTAATCCTCTCGAACCGGATAATAGGAAGCACTTGAGCCGATCGACCCGTTATTTATAAAAAAAAAGCGCCATTGTGTTGGCAACCCTAGATAATTATTATTTTCGTAGTTGGCGACACTGCGTCGGACAATGGCGGGCCTTCCTTCCTGTTTGCCTTTCGCGCTATTACACGTCAATACCTCGGGGCCAAATGGGCCAATTTAAATTCGGCTGATGGTTTTTTAGTTTGGTTTTCATTTATTTTTGAATGTATAGTGTTCGATAATTGCATGTTTTGTTACATCTTATTGATGCTGTAAAGAGTTTGAGCCGAAGATTGCGTATTATATTGTTGAGATAAATACTTCCATTATATAAGATTTTAACTGCATTTAAAGAGATAGTATCAGTGCTTAAGAAAGGTTTTGAAAAATAGTAAACAAATAAACATTTATTCCTTTGAAATTATACGACAGAGGTTAGTTCAAACATTTAAAGTTTTCGATGTTTTTAAAATGAACCTATGCTGTTCTATATACATTTAAATTATGATATATTTTTAGAAAATGTATAGAAATTTTAACGTAGCGGGACTCGAACCTGCGTCTCTTGGAAGCCGTTCCAGTCCTCTCACCACTAAGCCGTTAAAGTTATAAGAATTTAAGCTTGTTACTTATTTTTGTTGGTTTCATTTCTACAGAGAGAATATTACAAAATTCTACTATCCAAAAAATATTTATTCAAGGATTAGTGTAATAAGGTTTATTTAAGATGCATGGATAGTTTCCCCACTCAACACCCAATATCTCGACTTCTCAGTTCGTCAATGAACTCTTAACACTAGGTCCTCTCTGGCTACCTACTGCGAGAAAAAACATGAAGCTTCTTATTATTACATATTTAGAAAACGTACAAAAATTTGAACGCAGCGGGATTCGAACCCGCGCCTCTTGGACACCGTCCAAGCGCTCTAACCACTAAGCCATACGTTCTACATCCGGCTGCGTCGAAATTCTTATACGCTTGTTACAACTTATTTATGTTGTTAGCTCCGTTCAAATTTTTATAAGTTTTCTAATTATGTTTTTCGTTTCCTAAGTGTGTGATTAACACTTTAAAACTTCAAAAATTCTTATTATAATATTACCCGACTCCAAAAAAAGAAGGTGCTCAATTCAACACTATTTTTTACGTGATTTACCGCATCACTTTTTTACTGGGTATGTAACAGCTAGTGCTTTTCAGTAAGCTCTTGCGGCTACTGTGCCACTTCGTAATAATTGTACTTTCTTGTCTTACTTATAATCATTTTTTTTTTATTAAAATCTTAATTATATAAATAAAGCAAGTCCCCTTACGACAGTGTAGTACACCGTACCGCTAACGAAGGCATAACAGCAAAACAAAAGTCCGATCAGCCAGACAAAGCGCCGCTAATTGGTATGCCTACGAACGCTTTATTGTGCTTTATTTCTAATTAGCCTTTATGTGTACTGATTAGGTTCCATTCAATTTTCGACTCTCTTTGATCGGTTTTTATTGAAGGAATATACCTATTTTTTAATTTATGTGATTTCTTTTATCAATAATTTATGTTGGTATTTTATGTTAAGGCTTATTTCTTATGGTTATTTGGAAAAAAAGTAATAATTCTTTTTCTATATTCACATCTTTAGTTTGCATCCACATGACTGATCAAACTTTGGAGGTAAAACATTGTTAATCCAAATTGCCTCTCATTTAACAATAATGTGTGTTGAATTGCAAAACTTAACGCCGCGTATTTTCAAATTCGCGGAATTCACGAAAATCCTATATATTGGTTAGTTTATCTCTATATATACGTAATACGTGAAGCAAAAATTTTGGAACCCTTTTTACGGACGGAGGAGCATGAAACTTGGCACACTTATAGTCTATATAGAGAACGAATGCAGAATGATATTTTTTGTTAAATAATGCACAAAAAGTATACTAAATTAATAAAATAAATGTTACACACACTACCACGATTTGACATCCATGTTTATATAAAGTGACAAATACGTCACTACGCAATGCGTTATTAACGCATTTGCGGGGACACTACTAATATTTTAGTAGTTAAATGCTTTACAACAGAATGCTAAAGTTATTTTGCTTTCAAAACCATATTTTGAATCTAGCTTATATTTTCATAGTTTAATGTTAAACGATAAAAGGCACACCGAAGAGCTCTTTCTCTTTTGAATAATAAAAACGAAGATTTGAACCTACTACTACTTTCTGCAAGTAATGACAAGCATCTGACTATAAGGCTATTATTTAAGATTTATTTCTCGTTCTCACTTGGGAAATGATGATATTTAAACTATTTTCATTACAAAGTTCTGGTAGCACAAAACGCGGCGTTGAGCTCCGCCACTTAGCGGGCATTATCTCGAATTCGGTAGAAAGGCGGCGAACGGAGTGTCTTAACACTACATTCATTACAACTCCTCAGCTATTTGCGTGAATTTCATTTTTTTTCTACGAATACGACCATTCGCAACAAAAAATAACTACATCAAAATGACGTTTGTCAAATATCAATTAACCATACATACATAGCATATAGCAGGGTAGGTAGAGGGAACCTAGTATTAAGACACTCCGTTCCCCACTTTTCGCCGAATTTAGGCATTGCGTGTTGAGTGGCGGAACTCGACGCCGCGCTTTGCCTTGTTTACCAAACCCAGGAAATGAAAAATACCATTTTGCTGGAGTGGGAATCGAACCCACAACCTGTCGCCTTTACAGTCGCACGCTTGTGCTTCTGCGCCACGACAGGCATCAATTAAAACAAATAAAAAAATAATTCAGACAATATAAACACTATTTTGACAACTAAATAATTATACGAGTATCTCATAATTGCGTCACGTGGCGCGCCTCCCCTAACACGATCTCTACTTATCAATCTATGTATATTTATAAATCGGCTTTAACTTCTGGCCCCTTAAATTGTTTCCCCATAACAGTCAATTAGGGGATGATTTGGGAAAGTTGGTAGCTTTTTCGCCTGTCGTGGCGCAGAGGCACAAATGTGTAAAATTTAGTATTTTCATTTCTTGGGTTTGGTAACAAGGCAAAGCGCGGCGCTGAGTTCTGTCACTCCACATGCAATGCCTCAATTCGGCGGAAAGTGGGGAACGGAATTGTTGGAAAAGAATGGAGTGTCTTAACACTAGGTTCTCTGGTTCCCTTTGCCTACCCCGCTACATGCGGGATACAGAGTAAAAAAATAAAAACTAACCCTATAGGCCCTCTTTATGCGTTGCCTTAGGAACGGATACGAGACACGGATATATCGTTTTACACAAAAGGTAACATTGGTTTGTGTAATATTTACTTTATTAATTTAATTTATTCCAATTACTTTATTATAAATAATATATAATTTTTGCATACCGTCTTCTGATAAGCACAATTAAATTGTTCTAAATTTCATAATCCTTCGTGAAGACGAAGGACTAACTTACTTTCATAAAAAGAGCTACAAAGTTAACTTATTATAATTAAGATTTAAACAAAAAAGATAACCGACTTCAAAGAAAATACACTAAAGAGTAGAATTATTACGAATTACTCAAAAACTGCTCGTCAGATCCTAACTATTTTAAACGGAACATGTCAGAGTACAAGCTATCATATAAAAAGAATCATAAAATTTTATTCACTGGGTAAAAAATTATACGGCGTCACACCAAAAAAAAAACAATCCAATTTATAACTTCCTTTTTTGAAGTCAGTTAAAAATAATAAACTCATACTTAGAAAACGTATATAAAATTTGAATATATATAAGATATATTATTGAGGATTTTCAAAAATAAACCACAATTTGTTTCTCTGAAAATACAAAGAAACGACAATTTAAAGTTCACTAATATCGCTTCCTCAATTATATCCTTTCATCTATCTCTAATAAATTGCACAAAATAATCTGAACATCATCCGCCATTGAGTCCCACGTCACTTCGACCGTTGCGCCCTCTACTGACAATTTACTTACTTCCACAGATAACTTAGAATTAATGAAATGTCATTTCATCACATATATATTATGCTAACAACATAAATAAGTTGTAACAAGCGTATAAGAATTTCGACGCAGCCGGATATAGAACGTATGGCTTAGTGGTTAGAGCGCTTGGATAGTCTCCAAGAGGCGCGGGTTCGATTCCCGCTGCGTTCAAATTTTTATACGTTTTCAAAATTTCCTAAGTGTGTGATTAACACTTTAAAACTTCAAAAATAAATAATATACTCACTGTGTTGCTGCGGCGGCGGCACGTTGCTGTAGGAGTGAGACCTAGACAGCTGGTGTCCCAGCATCCGGTGGCCGGCCGCCTCCAGCGACGCCACTGTGTTGGACCGGACCATACCTGCGTACAATATGTTTGATTGACTGACTGACTGTTAAGGCACAGTGGGATAAGACATTAGAAATTCAGCACGCAATGCCTCAATCTGGCGGAAAGTGGGGAACGGAATTATTGAAAGCGAACGGAGTGTCTTAACACTAGGTTCTTAGGTTCCCTCTGCCTATCCTGCTATATGCGGGACACAGCGTGAAGTTAAAAAAAAAAAGAAAAAAAAATATAATATATACTATATATTATTATTTATCGGTATGTTATGTCCCAAATTACGCGAAATTATTATAAATTGTAACCTATAAGTATGGGCTTATTACTGTAGTTTCATCTAGAAAAGTACATTTTTTTCGTGAAAATATAGCAAGCCTTAGCATTTATAATATTAGTAGGATAAAATTTTACATTTTTACTGTAAACTAAACTTTTACTCAAATTGTAATTTGTGGTAAAAAAAAGAGAGGCAGTATGGCTTTAAATGAATGGTTGAAAATTGGATTTCGACTTGAAGTATGTTAATTATAATGGTGGTTGAGGATCTGATATCTGAAATACAGGCTGGAACCCAACTTTGGTTATATTCAAAACCAAAACATGTATTATGTTAAATATGTACTATGTATATGTATATGATAAAGAATAAATATATACTAGCGGTGCCCGCGTCTTTGTTCGCTTTAAGAAATATATATATATATATATATATATATATATATATATATATATATATAAAAAAAAAAAATATATATATATATATATATATATATATATATATATATATATATATATATATATATTTTGGCGTTGAGTTTCGCCATTCAACAAGTAATTTTACAAATTCGAGCAAAAACCGGCGAACGGAATATCTTAAAACTAGCATGAAACGGTTTTTTTGATAATGCTTACAAATTTTGGGCTCTAATACCTATTATCTTCCCTAAAACTAATAATACCTTCTACAGAATGAATTGTCACTCCGGAACTTAGCAAGAAGAGTAACACAATTCTAACATATTCACTTTACTTACCAATCTGTGGTCGATAATTCCTGTTCTCCTCATGGGACAGGTTCCCAGGCTTCAGTACCCGGGGCGCCTCCACCGCCCCGCGCAGCCTCCTCGCCGGGAAGATGAACTCCTCAGGGTATTGGGGATCCTGGTAGCGCACGCAGATCACCTGGTTCTCCAGGACAGGTCGGAGACCTATTACTGGTGATGCTAGTTGACTGTGGAAAGATGGTACTTTAGAAATATATGGTTTTAATAATAGATTTTTTGATTAAATAATAATTATTATTGTAAATTTATGAATTGGCAAAACATTTACACTCGACTCTCGTTAATTCGAAACTCGAGGGACTCTTAAAATATTACGAATTATCGAGTGTTTGAAATATCAAATGGTTCGAAATTTTTGAGAGAAAATAATTAAAAATTCGAATTATTGAGTATTGATCAATTATTATTATTTATTAAGCTATTCTTTAACATACAAGTACGTGTACATATTCATAATGAGAATTAATTCATCTTTCGAAAAAACTCTGTTATATTGGTTTGCTTCAAAGCACATTGCTGCTGCTCAGACTGCTCAATAACTTTTTTTAAGAGAAAAAATGACTGAAATGTTTTTTCATCACTTTCGTTTTGTAGACAGAATCTCTGTAAGATATCGAATGGTTAATATTTTTTTATCTGTGTATATACACACATATAAAAAATAGCTATTGACTTTTTTTATGTAACCTCATACGTGGATAACGTATTATATAACAAGGTAGTCGGACAAAATCTTCCAACAAGATATTTCGCTCTCTGCTTTCCACATGTGTATATAAATATAGAAATATTTTATGGATAACGGATAGCAAACGAGCAGAAGGACCACCTGATGGTAAGTGGTTACCTTCGCCCATGGACACCTACAAAACCAGAGATGTTGTAGATGCGTTGCCAACCTAGAGGATACAGATGGAAGGGGAGGACAATGTAGTAGTCCGCTATCGGAACCACCACATTTTGGGGAAAACCTGGCTTACATGCCATCGAACCGGAACACATCATAAGATATTTGGCGGTTCGTCTTTGACATGATAGTGGTCGCGAGCCAGACGGAGGACGAACCTCCTACCACCAAACTAAATTAAAACATATATTACAGAATATCTTGCTTCTCTACGTTTAGTTATTTTTCAAGTATATCCAACCATACTTAACATACAATCATATATATCGAAGCATTCCTCAAACTATATTAAAATATACGGTGAAAATCACTTTTGCGAACTGTCTATTATTTTTTTAAGTCAAAATAATTCATCTCATAATGGGATTTTTGATTTTCGTGACTTTTAAAGGTATTAAATGAAACTATTTTAACCGGATTAATCGCCTATATATTAACTTTATAGTAATTCATGGTCACAGGTAAACTGTCGGACTATTAAAATATACGCGATTGCTCCGGCTAAATAGTTTCATTCATAGCGCCTGCGACTGTAAACGCGACAGGTTGTGGGTTCGATCCCCACTCCAGGAAATGATTTTTTTCATTTCCTGGGTTTAGTAACTTGGCAAAGTGCGGCGCTGAGTTCCGTCACTCAGCACGCAATGCCTCAATTTGGCGGAAAATAGGGAACGGAGTGTCTTAACACTAGGTTCCCTCTGCCTACTCTGCTATATGCGGGATACAGCGTGAAGCTATGATGATGAAATAGTATCATTTAATCTCTTATCTCACAAAAACAATAAAGAAAATAACCCCGCACATACCCGCCAACACAAACATTATCAGCGCTCAACATAACATCTCCCCTAACTCCTTCACAAGAGAATGGGTATCTCTGTTCATTTGTAATGAGCTTCTTAAGATCAGCTCCAGCTTCCTGGTACAGAGCTTGTAGGAACTCATAGCTTTTGTTAGCTGGCGCCACGTAGAGACGATCGTGGCCTTTTATGTTGCGTTGTTCTGTGGGAAAAATGTTATTAATAATTAGATAGTTTGCAACCAAAAAAACTGGAATATAAAAAATAGTAAGCAATTTTACGTTTTAATAAGGTAGTTAGAGAGATCGTAGTGTCGAGACACTACGTTCTCCACTTTCCACCAAAAATCGAGACATTATACATTGAATGGCGGAGTTCAACGCCGCATTGTTTATAACATTAGAATGTTGAAAAGATAAGCATTTAAATATAATCTTTTTCACATAAAGGAGGAGGTTGTCAATTTTACTGTATTTTTTAACTGTTACCACATGACTTTTTACTGGATGATTCTTTTTATATAAGAGCTAGTGATTTTGATGCTTTTGATGTAATTCCATATATAGTATTTTTTTTTTAATTTTTATATTTTTATGATATACTTACTTTCAGCTTGTGTCAAATCGTTATAATAAGGCTCGAGTGCTTTAAACAGTCTGTTTTCATCTACAAAGGGTAACAGCGCCACGCCTTGCCACGCGAACTTCTTGCCGTTCAGGTCGATTTTGAAGTCAGTGGGATAAAAATCGATGATTGGAGAGAACTGGGGGGGCAAAGAATATAAATATTATAATAAATTGTTTTCAATACATTAATATATGAATATTTTTTTTTCATTTTATGGAATTTTATGTATTGGATTAATAAAATAAATATTATGCACATTACTTTTGGCGCATATTTATTTTGGCACTTTTCAATAATCAGATAAAAACTAATTTCCAGACACTCGGCCTTCACTTTCCCAACTCGAAACTTTGGGAAACGGAACTTAACGTCGCCACGCAGTTTTATCAAGACCAGTTTTACGTTGCTTAACTTTGTTTTACGAAAGGGTGGAAATAAAAATAATTTAAACAGTGGGGATCGTACCCACAACCCATCGCATTTCCAGTAAAACCAACTGTACCACGATGGCCCTTTCTAAGTAGCTTCATTTAATAATTTGAATTCGTTACCGGGTCGCTCATAAGCTGTGCCCACGGTCTGGGCACGTGCTGCGCGCTGGCTGCCGGGAACACGCCCATCAACTGCTCTAATGGCCGGAACTAAATTACCATACGTAAAATTAATATCATAGATTAAAAAAGAAACAATATAAAATAATCATATGTTAATAAAAGAAATATTTATATATTACATGCCAAAAATAATTTTGGATAAGAGCTAAAGATCTTCTTTAAGCAGCTGATCGATTTTTATCAGAGACAGATAAGAACCACAGCAAGGACTGGTTTCAAATAAAAAAACCGCATCGAAATTGGTTCACCGATTCCATCAATCGCCACACAGACTTCAACGTTGAACATATAACACTCCTTCTTTTACATTGGAGGTTAAAAAATAATACACATGAAGAAAAATTATATAAATAAAACATAATTGTTAAAAAACAATAACAAAAGTCTATATTGACGTATGACATGTGTATATATGTTTCTTTATTACACCGAAGAAATCTAGGCAAGCATCGAACCAGCCCTCAAACCACCGCGTGATAAAAAAATCATTGGGCCATAATGACAACTTAAAATCTCAAATATTTACCAACAAAATTAATCAAACAATTTTCCCCATTCAAAATTCGAACCCGAGACTCACCGGCTGTGTCCCCTTCTCGAATTTAGTAGACAGTCCTTGTATATTAACAAAATCCGATGCAAATGGCGCGTAATGGTACGGGAAGTACCATTTCCAGCTGGCACAGCCCTGGTAGTAGTATCTGAGTACCCAGCATAAACCACGCACGTATTGTAACGCTACGCGGTATCTGGAAAAGAGTGTTTTCATTTTATTTTTCTTGGAAGGAGAGAGAGAGAATTGTTGAGTGATTTAATACCTTAATTCGCATACCAGTTAACTAAGTTAAAATATTCAAAATAACTAATTATTTCTTTCCACACCTATCCTGTGTAATAAGTTATAACAATCTCATCTCTCAATACTGCTCTCACTTATGGGACGGCTCTGACAAGTACCAATTACAGGCTTTGGAATTGATTGAGAGAACGTGCTAGGTGGTTAATTGATGACGAGACCCTCGTTGATAATTCCATTTCTAATCAAATGAAAATATATAATATTATTTAATATTTTCATTTCCTCGATCTGTTAACAAGGCAAAGCGCGACGTTGAGTTCCGCCACTCCATCACGCAATGTCTCAATTTGGCGGAATGTTAAAAGAACGGAGTTTCTTAACACTAGGGTCTCTGGTACCTTCTGCCTTCCCTGCTATGTGCGGGATACAGCGTGAAGCTAAAAAAAAAAAGATACATATGTAATCTTACCTAAACTCCAAGTTATCCCTGGCCACTTCGAACTTGCTCTCATAGTACCTCTCCTTGAAGCCCTCCTCCCACAGCCGCACCTCATCGTGCTTCTCATCATCATCTTCTAAACCAGCTTCAGCGGCTGTACGCTTTCTACCACGTTGTTCTGCTTCTTGCTGTTTTAGTATACATATATTATTATTTATTTTTTTACCTTCACGCTGTATCCCGCATATAGCAGGGTAGGCAGAAGGAACCTAGTGTTAAGACACTCCGTTCTCTTATCACAATTCCGTTCCCCACTTTCCGCCGAATGGAGGCATTGCGTGCTGAGTGGCGGAACTCAACGCCGCGCTTTGCCTTGTTACCAAACCCAGGAAATGAAAATACTAACATTTCCTGGAGTGGGAATCGAACCCACAACCTGTCGCATGCTTGTGCCTCTGCGCCACGACAGGCGTCCATTATTATTATATTAATATGGCATATATTAAGTGTTACTAGGTTGATAAATCGATTTGCAAATACAATTTTCTAAGAACTCTTTTAAATATTAGGCATTAGTGAATAAATTACTAAATCCAAAAAAAAATCAAGGAAATCAAACACTGTCTAGTATAAGAAAAAGTATTAAAGAAAAAAAATAATATTCATTTTCAACTTATCTATAAGAAAAAAAAAAAAAAAAAAAAATATTTATTTAATATTCATTTTCAACTTATCTTATACACGTTATCCCAGAAAACTTTCGAGAATTTTCGAGAATTTTGTGTGTTAACGGTTATTACCTAATTAGTGATTTTATAAATGATAACACGCCTTGGGAATGAAATGCTTGCTCCAGTCTATTTCAAAGGTACCATTGTCACAAATAAATATTGTAAAGCATTGAATTATGACATAAAAAAAGAAGTCCCGCTGAGTTTCTTGCGCCGGTTCTTCTCAGGTCTGAGGCATTAAATTTTGTGAACTGGTGGTAAATTATTTGACATTCAAAAAATGAAGCCTGTAACTTCTTTTTTGAACAAAATTATTTGACTTTGACTTTGACACGCTACATAAAACTACATATAAATTAAAAATCGATATATATATATCTCACCGCAGCAACAGCTTGCATGCCAGCTAGACGTATATTGGCAGCTTCCTTACGCGCGTTCTCTACTGATTTAGATGCTGCACCAAGTGGCTAGAAGAAAAAGGAAAAGACATAAAAAAAATATACAAAAAAATACAATCAGAGTAGTCAGAGAGAAGCTAGTGTCAAAATACTCCTTTAGCCACTTTCCTCACGAATTTTCACGTTGCGAGGGAGAAAATGATAATATATGTACGAGGCTTGTCGCTTCGTCGCGAGGCTATCGGTTCGATTCCCAGCCCAAGAAAGGAGAATATTAAAAAATATTTAGTATTTTTTCATTTCCTCACTCTGATAATAAGACAAAGCGCGGTGTTAATTTCCGCCACTCAGCACGTAATGCCTCAATTCACCGGAACGACGGGAACGGAAACGTTGAACGGAGTGTCTTAACACTATTTTATCTGGTATCCTCCGCCTACCCTGCTATACGCTGGATACAGCGTGAAAATAAAAAAAAATTCCTCAAGTGAAAATCGAACCCACAGCCAATACCGTTTACAGACTGACTTATTTATACTAATAATAATTTACACATTTCTTACCATAGGTGCAAACTGAGTCTTCGCCAAAAGATCGAATTTAATATTTTGCTGTTTCTTAGCCTTCTCTCTTGCCTTGAAGCTGACTTCATTTTGGTGCCGCCTCCTGAAGATCTCATCTTCCATGCGACCTAACTCGTCCATTATAACCTGGACCCTGTCTAGATTTACGTCTCCCGAATCTGTTATCCAACCCTGAAAGAATACGTATTATGTTAAGAAAAAAAAATTAGAAAATGTATAGATATTTTACGGTAGCGGGACTCGAATCCGCGTCTCTTGAAATTTTAGTAAGAAGCGATTGTTCTTTGAAATTGTCTTTGGATAGCAGAAACTTGTAAAAATCTCTCTACAGAGATACTAACAATAAAAATAAGTTGTAACAATCATATAAGAATTTCGACATAGCCGGATAAAAACGCATGGCTTAGTGGTCAGGGCACTGGAACGGTAAACAAAAAGGGCAGATACTAATCTCGCTGTATCCCGCATATATATCTATATCCCGGGTAAGCAGAGGGAACCTAGTGTTAAGACACTCCGTTCCCCACTTTCCGCCGAATTGAAGCATTGCGTGCTAAGTGGCAGAACTCAACACCGCGCTTTGCCTTGTTACGAAACCCAGGAAATAAAAAGATCCATTACCTAGAGAGGAAAACGAACCCACAACCTGTCGCGTTTACAGTTGCACGTTTGTGCAACGACAGGCGTTTTTATACCTTTTCCGAAAATATTTTTAAATATTTATCATTACATTATAACCAAATTACACAAAATCTTCGTAAATTGTAGCCAATATATAAGCTATATTACTGGACATTTTTATCTAAATCCATTGAGTAGTTTTCGCGTGAAAAAGTAAAAAACATCTATATTACTAACTTACGCATTTACTTATAAAAATAAGATATTAATATAGCAAATTAATTATTGAAAGAAATTAAAACAGCTTACCCTAGTTTTATAAACGCATTTTTTATACAAATTGACCAGTCTGTCCACAGCTCCTTCTCTTATCTCCAAGCTAGGTAGATGGGGTAAGAAGTCGTTACCCACAAAAAAGCACATAAAGACCCAGTCATCTAACGCCCTTTCAAAATCATAATTAAATGGCAGATTTGGCATTTGCAGTTCCTGGAAAATAAATATCCTTTTACTAAAAAATATCAATATATAAAACATATAATAAATTACATTTCGGCGAAAAGTGAGTAACAGAGTGTCTTAGCACTAGGTTCCCTCTACCTACTATATGCGGGATACAGCGTGAAGCTATGTACTCGTATGTATGTAAAATATATCAACATGTTAGTAACCTAATAATTTTTTTTGTATTTTTTTGCTTCACACTTTGTCCGTCATAGTACCGTAAGTAAGTCGTTCTCCAAGTTAAGTAGAGTTCGAGACGGTGACGAATAGCGGAGTACACTGCCACGTTTTACCAGACCAGACCGAAAAAATGAAAATAATTTAATTCGTTTTGGCTTCAATTTCCACTCGGGGCAATGGTTATCACCCGAGAGAAACTTGAACACAAAACAAATTTCGTGCAACGTGACGTCAGAGGTTGTGTGAGACATCGCCTGCCCATATGACACAATGGCCTCAAGAAATGATGGAAATACCTTCTTCATAGAAAAGATATGCATACACACAATATGAAATTGACACAGTTAAACTAGCTATTTAAGGATAAAAAGTATAGAAAGCCAAGTTCTTTTTCAAATATATAAAAATTATAGAAGCTATTTCACTTACTTTTTCCAAATACTCCCGCAGCACACTCAATCTAACAAATATAAAGCTGTCCTGGTTTCCAAAAGCCGGGTCAGATCGAACCAGTGACGCGTCAGGCGTAGTGCCCGTACACTCTTTCATTTCGTGGCCTGGAATTAAAAATTTTTATAATTACTATCAATCTAAAATATCTAGTACATGATCACTGTCCTCGTACTTCCATATAAACATTGCATTGTACAAAAAAATTTAAACTAATTCACAACAATATTAGTAAAAATCATAACAATTCCTATACATACATAGCTTTACGCTGTATCCTGCATACTGCAGGATAGGCAGAGGGAACCTAGTGTTAAGACACTTCGGTCCGTACTTTCCACCGAATTGAGGCATTGCATGCTGAGTGGTGGAACTCAACGCCACACTTTGCCTTGTTACCAAACTCAGGAAATGAAAAATTCCATTTCCTGGACTTCCAGTTCACTTTGGAGTGGAACACCATTTCTACTACACATTTTTTTATTTTTAAACTTAACTAACATCTTAATAACAAAATCTTTACCTAATTGTCCACAAACATCACAAGGTCTAGGCTTGTTAGGTTTAAACTCTTCCCTAATAATTGTAAAGTTAGGTTCATGTGTTGCGAGTCCCAACATAATTAAATCAGCATCGGCACCACACAGCACATGCTGTGTGTTTGGGTCATGGTCTGGTTGAGCTGGAAATAAAGATTATATTAAAGTAATATGAATATGCTATGCAATATTAGATGGAGAGAAGGTTCACTCTGTCTTCCCTGATATGTGACATAAAGCATAAAGCTTAATTAGAAACGAAAAAAAGATTATATATAAAAATATGTGTGGAATAGATATGTGTAAAAATTGAAAGTACATATGATGAAGACAATAAGCCTCAATAAAGCTTAACATCAAAATTTAAAAGGTGGTGTCAAACTGCTTAAACTGTAGTATTTTTAGTATTTTATTGCGATAAAGCCTGAATATAACTTTTTTTCCTTTACTCTAATTTTTATCTCTAATTAGGGAACTTCTTAGCAATAAAATTTAAATCAACTTTTTACAAAGATAAAATTTATCTTTTTATTATTTAATTAGAGTATTTTTTTACAAAATGCAAAAAAAGTGTTAATAAAAGTGTTTTCACACTTTATCTCACATAGCAGAGTAATCAGAGAGAACATTCACTCTGTTCTCCACTTTCCAGTTAATAATTTTACATGCCAACTTTAATATAAAAAGAAAAATTTAAACTTTTCTATTCATTATAACAAACCTCTCTGCCTCCTAATATAATCCATAATCTTATGCTCCCCTTCACCAGGAACATTGGCATCAGAAAGTATCACTTTAATTCCTTTCCAGCCAGGGTCATTGTTTAATCTAAAAAAATATATTTCTAAAATTAAAATATTATAGAAATAAAAAGCCAACTGATGTTTAAATAAAGATAATTTATGTGATTCTGGCTACCCCTCAAATCCTATCAATTCTCTTTTCCATAGGAATTTTATAAAATCAACTATAACATGCTACACTTTCCAAGGAACCTACATGACAAATTTAAGGTTTCTATAGACAGTTGTTTCACTTGAACATTGTCTATCAGTTACTCAATAATACAAGTCTTTTATATATATATAAAAATAGTATGTGATACATAAGAACACTTTTTTACCTGTCATGTATATAGTAATGTAGGCATTTACTCAATCGGTCCATAAAAGGAGTTCCAGGAGTAATACAGTTAGAGTCGAAATGAGCTTCTTTGGGCCTCTCAGGTGGCAAATAAGCTCCTTTAGCCTGCAATTCAGATCTGATTCGGGCTACTTCTTCAATTTTTTCCTGAGTTTCCTTTGATGCCCTGAATCTTCTTGATCTTTGTTGGTTCATTTTAGCTCTGGGTGCCTAGCAAAAAAATATAATAATATTCGTAAATAAAATTCATTAAATATTGACTATATAACAGAATTTATTGTGGTCATTTATTGCTATTGTGGTCTAGTGGGGCAGTTTCTGTAACTGTAAATGCGATTTGTTCGCTTTCGTGGGTTTCATACTCACTCAGGAGAATAAATATAAGTAAAATATTTTCATTTCCCATTGTGGTAAACAAGGAGCTGCATGAAATCTACCACTTAATATGCATTGCATTGATTTTGGACAGAAAGTGAGGAATGGAGTATCTTAACAGTAAATTCTTTCTGGCCTGCTATGTGATGGAAGAAGTGTGAATTTGGCATAAAAAAGTTTGGCATAAAAAATGATACTACTTACAACACCATCAATAGCCATGTATAACAGTTTCCTGGGCCTCACAATACGGAACAAACGGTCAATGCACTCGAAGATGGCTACCATCATCTCATCCTCATCCTTGGGAGGCGGCTTATCCTCGGGATGTGTACACGGGTGGATAATACCATTCATGTCCAAGTACAAATTATCAAACTCCACTCCATTAGGGTTTGGTAAGGACGAGTCTACATAAACGAGCTGGCCATCTACGTCCGTTGGCTAAAAGTTAATTTATTAATAGTTTTATTTTACAATTTACATCCAAAGTTGTAACTTTTAGGTTATGATCTTTACCCTCTGTTCAACACATTCCACAATAACGCTTGGATATTTGCGGCTAAGCCAACGAAAGAATGCTGGTACTCCCATATTGGAAATTTTACTTTAATTAATTTTGATTAATATTTATCCGATGAATAATAAATATTACTGTCACGTATTCATAATTCAACACAAACAAATCGACGCAGGTGCCATCTCCAATGACTAACCACAGATTCTTTAAGTCTGAATTGTATTGGATTCATTGTAAAGTATCTCTACTCTCTCTATACTATCTTCGCAATGTACCGGTGAATAAAGTGTGTCCTATTTTATTATGATTATGAATACTTTTAAAATAAATTCATTTTAAATGTATATTTAATCATTTTTCGCATTTTTGAAAATTAATATCAATATATTTCACTATACATGCCCCGTTTCGCGTCAATTGTTTCCTAAAACAATTGACGCGAAACGGGGCACATCCTAACACAACATTAGACAATATGGAATATTAAAAATTTTAGAGAGTATAAAGTATAACTAATACATCACTTTATTGATACAATATATTAGAATTTAAATAGAAGTGAAAATTGTGTAGTAAATAAATAATAAGTTTGGGATTAAATTTTGACTTAAGATTTCTGATTTAAAACGTCAAAAAATTCAAATATTTACATATGTCATATAGATTTTGTTGACATTTGTAAATTGTGTTATGAATTATGAAGAGTTTTTGTGTAGTAAATTATTACAGAAAATTTTTGAAAAATGTCCAAATACGCAAATATTGCAGTTCGGAAAACGTCCGAGAAAAAAATATCAGCAAAATACGTAATATCGGCATATTAGCTCACATAGATGCAGGTTAGGTTATATCATATTCTAGTGCTAATTAATTTAAAGTAAAGCTATATAAATACTAGTCTAAATATGAATAGATGTAGATATAAAATGGATATTAATATTTACAATTTAATGTAGTATGCTTTTATTTCAGGTAAAACTACGACAACTGAGCGTATGCTCTTCTACTCTGGAACGATCAGGTCTATGGGTGAAGTCCATCATGGAAACACTGTTACCGACTATATGGAACAAGAACGTCAGAGAGGCATCACAATTACATGTATGTTTATTTTATTATTTAGCAAAATTTGTATAAATAACATCTTGACTTTGAATAAGTGGAATTTATTTATATTGTGTAATGTAATTTGCTATACTGTTTCTGATAGAAGACCATTGTTGTGCAGTAGAACCGAGTTTGACTGTAAATGTGAAGGTTTGGTTGTGGGTTCTATCCTCACTTATGAGATTGATTATATTTAAATTATTTGGATTTCTCTGTTTTGTTAAGATGAAATGTTTTTTACTCCATTTGACACACAATGCCTCGATTTCGGAATGCAGATAATAGAGTGTCTTGACACTAGTTATTGTCTGAGTACCTTGCTATGTGGGATATAGTGTAAATAATATTATTAACTACACTCATATATTTGCATGCTGGTTGGCGGAACTCAATGCCACCCCTTGCCCAAACCCAGGAAACGAAAAATTCCATTTCCTGGAGTGGGATACGAACCCACAACCTGATGCGTTTTACAGTTGCACGCTTGTGCCTCTGCGCCGCGGCAAGTGTTATTAATATTATTGACTAACATGAATTTATTATTTTATTACAGCTGCCGCAGTATCTTTTCCTTGGAGTGGATATCAAATAAATCTTATTGATACTCCAGGTCACATAGACTTTACAATGGAAGTAGAACAAAGTTTATCAGTATTAGATGGTGCAGTTGTGGTTTTAGATGGATCTGCTGGTAACTTTCTTATTATCTACCATTTTAACTACAGTTATAAAATTACTTCATATGCTCAATATTAGTATTGAAAGTATTTGTATGCCATGTGCACCTAAAAATAAATAAATAAATTATCATTATATAAGTTGCAAAATTTTTCATGACCAAACAAAATATTAGTTCAATACTCACTTTAGAAAATGTCCCTATTTAAATTATTTTCATTTCTATAGTCAAATAAGACATACAACTTTTCTGACTACTTACTTATCACCTTACATGCAGTTTCTGTAGAATATGTAAAAAATAGTAAGTAGAGTTGGAATATATATTACATCTATAATAATTATTATTTCAATAATAATAAAAAAATTAGATTGAAAATGTGATGTATGTTAAGAAAAATATTAATACTTTTACCAAAATTGGCGATGTACACAAAATGAAATGTGGATACAAGAAATGGGCTTAAACTTGCAGCGCCTATAACTCGATAGCATTGAGTCCGCAATTCTTTTACGGGACAATGTATGCTTTTACAATAGGATCCCAAAAAATGTCTGAGAATTTTCCATTTCACAATTTTAAGTACTTGTGAAAAGTTGTTTCTGTGTTAAAGGTTAACCTAATTAGTGATTTTCTAAATGATAACACGCCTTGGGAATGAAATGCTCGCTCCAGCCTATTCAAAGGTATTATTGTCACTAATAAAAATTGTAAATCATTGACGAATGAAAAGTCTGAGGCATTAAATTTAGTAAACCAGTGATAAATTATTTGATATTAAAAAAATAAAGCATGTAACTTCTTATTTTGAATAAAATTATTTGACTTAGACTTTGTGCTGAGTGACTGACACAACATATAGGTAAAGTTACTCAACATAAGAATCTGAAATCAGTATAGGGGAGCACATTGAGAGGGTTTCTCAAAATTCCTACAAAAATGGGATGGCGCTAATGTAGTTGTGGGATACAGCTGTTTAATAATAAATTTATAATTACTATATTTAAACAGGTGTAGAAGCCCAGACACTCACAGTATGGCGCCAAGCAAACAACTACAAAGTGCCCCGTCTACTGTATCTCAATAAAATGGACCGCAGTGATGCAGATGCTGCGGCTTGCGCTAGATCTGTGGAGGACAAGTTACAAGTTACACCACTTATGTTACATAAACCTTTGGTACATGAGGATAGATTGATAGGTGAGTTAATATTAATAAAAAAACCTTCTTCACGCGTCATCACGCATAGCAGGGTAGCCAGAGAGAACTAAGAAAATACAGCCAAGAAATCCGTTTCGGAGTTCCGAAGTTTAGAAGCTGAACTTGATGCAACGTTTTGTTTTGCCACAGTAAGGAAATGAAAACAATTTATAAATGATAATTCTCCAAAATCGGAAACCAGCCTTTACAGGTTTGCTTAACATTGGGTAAACATGTTTTAACCATAAACATTTCGCCTAATGTCTCGAAATTAGACACTAAGGGACGAATGGAATATCTTGACGCTAGGTTCTTTCTCACTACTTCTTTCTTTTTTTTATTTATATTTATTCTGAACACTACGGACACGTGGTCCATACCTTTTGTCAACTTTCACAATATCTTTATATCGCTTAACTAAGCTTAGAAAATAAGATTTTTTTTTTCCCAAAGAGAGTCCATTAGTATTTTAGTTGCTTTCTCACTACCTCACTACGCATGATATGCGCGAAGCTGCATATTAACCAATATTTCAAAGTATAGTAATTAATAAAAAGATTAGAACAGATAAATAGAAAATTTATCAAGTAATGTATATATTTTTTTGCATTTATAGGGCTAATTGACCTCATAACCTTAGAAGAAGTCATCTGGACTCAAGGCCGAGGTCAGAATTTCATACGACGTCAACTGACAGAAAAATCTAATGGGCATCTATGGGAGACAGCCATGGAGGACCATAGGAAAATTATAGACACCCTCTCCGCTTTAGATGACGACTTGGCTAACATTATAATAGAAAAGGAATCTTTAGACAATATGGATAAGAAGGAAATTGAAAACGCAATAAAGAGGTGTACCATAGATATGAAGGTCTTCCCTATTTTGTGTGGCAGTTCTTATAAAAATATAGGTGTTCAGACTTTAATTGATGCTGTGATCTCGTATCTCCCGTGTCCTTCCGAGGGGAGTAAGTTGTACAAGTGTTTTCAAAGTGACTTAGCGGCCAAAGTGTTTAAAGTGCAGCATGATGATCAAAGAGGTGTGTTGACTTTCTTAAGGCTGTACAGTGGGGAGATTAGTAAGGGACAGAAAATTTATAATTTGGCCAAGGAGAAGAGTGAACAGGTTTGTTTGTTTTTTTTTTTTTTTATTGATAACGGACGGCAAACGATCAGAAGGACCACCTGATGGTAAGTGGTTACCTTCGCCCATAGACATCTACAACACCAGAGATGTTGTAGATGCGTTGCCAACCTAGAGGATACTGATGGAAGGGGGGACAATG
This sequence comes from Philaethria dido, assembly GCA_033558755.1. Taxonomy (NCBI): domain Eukaryota; kingdom Metazoa; phylum Arthropoda; class Insecta; order Lepidoptera; family Nymphalidae; genus Philaethria; species Philaethria dido. Next base: position 126,909 of record JAKGSA010000516.1, read on the forward strand.
TAGTAGTCCACTATCAGAACCACCACATTTTGGGGAAAGGATGGGTGGGAAAGGGGAAAATCTGGCTTACATGCCATCGAACCGGAACACATCATTAGATATTTGGCGGTTCGTCTTTGACATGATAGTGGTCGCGAGCCAGTCGGAGGACGAACCTCCTACCACCTAACAAACAATATAGTTTTTTTATTTTGATAGTTTTTTTTTTATTTTCACGGTTCACGGGAGTTAGAGACAACCTATACCGATACCATAACAAGACACTTTTATGAACTTTCTGCTGGATTGTTTTATATTTATGATTCATTTTGCTGGTTGAGTGGTGGAACTCAACCCTCGGAGAGATGAAAATAGTTTTAAAAACGGTAATGAGTGGCCATCGAATCTACAATCATGTTTACAGTTAATCTGTCCCACAGCGCCAAGATAGTCACAAATCGAAATATAAAAAAAAATGATTACTGACATTTTTTACTTTTTATGTTAAAATTTAATAGAACATAACTTAGACTTATTTTAAATATATTGAAAAAATAGTATAATTAAAAAATTTTAGACAGGTTTGCTGTACGTAGCTTTGGCAGATGAGTACCGTCCGGTGGAGAAAGTGACGGAAGGTGATATTGCTGTTGTCAGCGGACTTAAGGTTAGATTATCTAAGATCATTCTACTAATGTAGGAAGCGATTGGGTTTTATGAACTTGCGTACATTAAAGTATTAATTATTCTCACTCAAAAACGTCAATTTGTAACTAATTAAAATTAAATCAGTATATTTATACAGATTCCATTACTTGAATATATATATTTTTTTTATTTTAAGGACTATAATAAGAATCAAAAAAGAAACGCCTGTCGTGGCGCAGAGGCACAAGCGTGCGACTGTAAACGCG
>JAKGSA010000516.1:128203-208510 GCA_033558755.1 Philaethria dido
ACAGCGGTGAAATAAAAATAATTTGAAATGAAATATAATTCCTAGGAATCGAACTCACAACTATCGTGTTTACAATCAGATGCCCCCACTGTTCCATGATGACCTAGCAATTATTGTAAATATATGTCTTGTTAGTATATGATTTATTTATCAAACAGTGGTATCATTTGTTGTTAAAAGATACTTGTATAAAAGTATCTTTTTTACCAAATATATTAAATAAATTCTAATATTTCATGCAAAATTAAAATACTTATGTTGTAGAAATATAAATATTTTTTTTGTATTATGTCAAATAACATAAAAATCGTCACTGCCACCTTCCTTAATAACAGAAAGTCACAGAATTAAGACATTTATATAATTCAATATTTCTACTGATATAACTTACACAACTGACACCCCACCAGGAAATACAATCCCGGAGCCAGTGTTCCTCTGCTCGATAGAACCGCCCAGTGCGACCTACCAGGGTGCGTTGGAGACGGCCCTCGCTGAACTGCAGAGGGAGGACCCCAGCCTCAGGGTCACCACTGATGATGATACTGGGCAGATGGTGTTGGCTGGTAAGTGGAGAGAGAAGGAAGTGAATGTAATAACCTTTTTGAGTAAGCCATATTTCAATCATGCACACTTTTTATGCGACGTTGAGTTCCGCCACTCAGCTCGTAATGCCTTAATCTGGTGAAAAGTGGTGAACGAAGTGTTAAAAGAGAACGGAGTGTCTTAACACTAGGTTCCCTCTGCCTACCCTGCTATATGCGGGATACAGCGTGAAGCTATGTATGTATGTAAGTAAAATCTTTTTCTTTTTAATTAGGTATGGGAGAACTCCACTTAGAAATAATAAAAGAACGAATAATTCGTGAATATAAAATCGATGTGGAACTCGGTCCAGCTCAGATTTCCTACAAGGAGACGCTGGTGGGCACCGCCAAGCACACGCTAGCGGTGGACAGGAAGATTGGCAACGCCAAGCAAATGGTGAAGGTGGTGATGTCAGCTAAAACCGTGAAGGGGGTCAGTCAGGATAAAGTGTTGAGGTTGGTGCAGGTTGCTATTTAAATTTTTGTGTGGTGGGTAGGTTAGCTAATGACAGGATTCATTTTTTTACACCTGTCGTGACGCAGTGGCACAAGCGTGCGTCTGTAAACGCGACAGGTTGTGGGTTCGATTCTCACTCCACGAAATGGAATTTTTTATTTCCTGGGTCTGGTAACTAGGCAAAGCGCGGCGTTGAGTTCCGCCACTCAGCACGTAATGCCTCAATTCGGTGGAAAGTGGGGAACGGAGTGTCTTAACATGTCGGTTCCCTCTGTCTACCGTGCTATATGCGGGATACAGCGTGAAGCTATGTATGTATGTTATGTAGTTCCTAAGTGAATTTAATATTTTAGTTGCATTTTGTTACCAATATATTAATATTATTTAATACTTATTGTTTCTAGGTTAGACAAGTCAGCAGAAAGTGCAGCTAACCTGGCACATCTACACCCGAGATACCTGTCCGCCATACAACAGGGTATCGCTACTGCCTTACTGCGTGGACCCAAGCTTGATTGTCCCGTGGGTATTATTTATTCTAACTTTGCCCTTTTTCTGTATTGGAGGGTAAAAGAGAACTTAGTATCTAAATACGCCATTTTTTATTACCACCCGAAATCGTTACGATTCTTTTACCGAAATAATTAAAAAATATATATTTCGCCGATTGGGAATCGAATCCGCTGACACTTTGATAGATTATTTTTTAAATATTTTGAAAATATAGTTGTAATATATTTTCAAAAAATCGTCTTAACACGTCATGGATGATTGTTTAATCCAATTTTATTAGCCAAAAAGACACAGGTTCAATCCTGAAGATACAAAAACATTAAATATTATCATACTAATAATATTATAAATGCGAAAACTTGTAAGGACAAATGGAAGTTTGTTATTCTGTTACACAAAAACTACTGAACGTTATTAGATGAAACTATACACTAATATAGCTTATATAAGAGAATAACACATAGGCAACAATTTCTATAGATTTTGTGTATTTTTACCATAATATATAAAATTTTTTTTCAGTTAGTGGACGTACAAGTGACGCTCCACTGGTTTGAAGTGGGTCGCGGTACATCCGAGTCGGTCGTCGCTGCCACTGTGTCACAGTGTCTAAGGAAGGTAAGTGTAGGTTTTATTATACATTGTAAAAATATTTTTGTTGTATTGTAGACAGAGAAAATCTAGTGTAAAAACGAAAATCTAGATTTTTCACCCGTTTTTGTGACGTTCATTAACCGAAACGTGACATAATTTGAATATGTTTTGCAGTGGGAATCGAACTAATAACTATCGCGCTTACAAATAGACACGGCACCACTGCGCTGCTATAGTGTCGCGTTAATTTCATATGTGAATGTGCATATAATGCGATGTGAGTGAATTTTTTTATTTGCATATATATATTTTTTAAAATAATAGTCATTAGAATTTCTTTTATTTGTAAGATGAATGAATTAAATCGAAAAAAATCAAACAAATGAAACATCTCCTTCACAAAATAAATAACATAAAAACAGCTTCACCCTGTATATAGCTGTATATAGAATATTTAAAGGGAACCAGAGAACCTAGTGTTAAGACACTCCGTTTTCTTATAACATTTCTGATCCATACTGTCTCAGTCCTATCGCGGTTTGAGCCACAAGCGTGCGACCGTAAACGCGACAGGTTGTGGGTTCAATTCTCTCTCCATAGAATGAAAATATTTATAATATTTAATATTTAGTACTTTCATTTCCTCGCTCTGGTAACAAGGCAAAGCGTGGCGTCGAGTTCCACAACTCAGCACGCAATGCTTCGATTCGGCGGAAAGTGGGGAACGTAAGAAAAGAATTTACAAATTAAGCTCAATTGATTCAGATTGATTAAAAATAACTAAAAAAACAAGTTCACGCTTTATCCCGCATAGCTGACTCTTCTCAGTAGAACTGCCTTCCTCTCCGGTGGTAGCTTCCGTTAGGACTGACACGACTGACACCTTTGTAAATTGACGATTCGAAAGTGCTTATAATAGCCTACTTGAATAAAGATTTTGATTTTGATAGCAAGGTAGTCGGAATGAACATTTTTCTTTTATTTGTAGGTTTTTACAGAAGCTGAATCAGTACTGCTGGAACCGGTAATGTCTCTCGAGTTAGTGGTCCCCGAGTCATATTCGTCTCGTCTTCTGACTGACTTAGCAAGACGACGAGCTGACATACAACATATACATTTACGGAACAAGAATAAGGTGATTATAGTGACGTGACTCTCTGTTTAGTTTGTTTTTGTTTTTTTTTATGTTTGAATTTGTAGAGTGGTGGTTGGTGTTTAACGCCTGTCGGGGCGCAGAGGCACAAGCGTGCGACTGCAAACGCGATAGGTTTTGGATTCGATTCCCACTCCAGGAAATGTAAAATTTTGTATTTTCATTTCTTGGGTTTGGTAACATGGCAAAGCGCGGCGTTGAGTTCCGCCACTCAACACGCAATGTCTCAATTCAGCGGAAAGTCGGAAACGGAATTGTTGAAAGAGAACGGAGTGTCTTAACACTAGGTTCTCTGGTTCCCTCTGCCTACCCTGCTATATGTGGGACACAGCGTGAAGTTAAAAAAAAAAAGATCACGTGGCCGAGCACCACGTCACCGACCCATTAAAAAATATGAACTGTGAAAATTCCACGACTTAGTGCGATACGCAATGGATCGCAATCAATGGTAGAAATGCCTCTGTGCTTGCAAGATGTCCACCAATTACGATCATCAGTCATGATGGATACGATCAAGAAGAAGATGTCAAATGTCTTTTAATATATTATATTTTAATATATAAAAACATTTTTTTTATTTTCCTCAGGTCATTGAGTGTCTAGCGCCATTATCAGAACTCCTCGGCTACTCCTCCACGGTGAGATCTCTGAGCTCAGGACTCGCTACATATACCATGGAATTCCATTCCAACAGGCAAATGTCACCACATGATGAGGAAAAAGCTATAAGAAGTGTTACTGGGTTCTAATCTTCTAGGTAGTAGCGGTTCAAATCCAAAATAAGGTAGATAGAACTGATTGTAACTCATTATTAGGGAATTTCTTAAGTGCAGAACTCAACGCCGCGCGTTGTGGATTAAATATGGTTAATTATACATTCCCATGCACGGGATTTTAGATGATAATTAATTGTAAAAATAACTTTTGATGAAAATAATAAGTTGTAAATAATACCAAATTTTTTGTAAAATATAATATATTTGTAAATTGTGTACAAATATATTTAATAGAACAAATTAATTCGTGTTTTTTTATCTAAATCTCTAAATCTATCCAAAACGTGAGTTCATACGAAATAATTTTTTGCTATAAAAAATTAAATACATATAAACTAGCCTTACTAGAATAAAAGCAAAAAATTAAAAATAGATGGGTATTGGTTTCTTTTTTTACGTTAAAACTTACTAAACGGATCTAAGTGAAACAGTTTACAATAATATAGGGCATATATTAGATTAAAAAGTGTAAAAAATGTTTGGTTCTACGAAGGGGAAATTGATAAATAACTTATTCATATGTGACAATACACATGTATTATACAATATTTTTAACGCCTGTCGTGGCGCAGAGGCACAAGTGTGCGACTGTAAAGCGACAGGTTGTGGGTTCGATTCCCACTCCAGGAAATGAAATATTTTAATTTTCTGGGTTTGATAACAAGGCAAAGCGCGGCGTTGAGTTCCGCCACTCAACACGCAATGCCTCAATCTGGCGGAAAGTGGGGAACGGATTTGTTGAAAGAGAACGGAGTGTCTTACCACTAGGTTCTCAGGTTCCTTCTGCCTATCCTGCTATATACGGGATACAGCGTGATGTTAAAAAAAAATTGAGACACAAACTGCAAATACAAAGAGAATCGAATGAAACTTAATGAAACAATTCAAAATCAACGGATTTATTGAATTTCATTTAAATAAACAAATTTGTATTAACATAATATTTTTATTCAACTGCAATAAAGAATGAAAGGTGTTGTTTAGTTAATAAAAACAGATTTAACGCTGATTTTACAAAAAAGTACAAAGAATACATATAAATAAATAATAAATATAAACTAGAAGGTAACTTGGAACAAGTTCTGCAGTTCGTCTAACAGCGCGTGGTGTCGGTACCGCAGTCGCAGCTCGGGCACGTTGGTGCGCGTGATGTCGTTACCGCGCGCGCCCTCGCTGCTGTACTGGGTTCCTATCCAACGCTGTTTCATCTGTGTTTTTTAAAACGAGAAATATTTTATTGAAATACGTTATTACAGGCGCTTTTTGTTCTTGCCTTTTTTATCTAGAATTCTATTTTTATCATTACGAATTTATATTTAAAAAAAAAATGCCGAGTCGACAAACTTCCAAAATTTAACTTTAAGGAATTTAAAAAAATATATGTTTCTGTAACTTTAGGCATTTATAAAGTAGTTATTTTTCTCATTAGCTCTCACCAGAACTTTGATGCCGGTAGTTTTTCGTGGTCAATGTAATCAAATACTACTGATAAGGACTTGGTTGAATACAGAACATCCGGTGGTCAAATGTTCGGCAACAGACATGTATACATTCAATAAAAATAGTTACTTTTTATTACAAAAACTTGCCGCATATCCATTGTATTTTTACTAAACTGATGATATTTAGTTTATTTATTTATCTCATAACTCCTCTCTAGTGAGACAAATTTATATTCAAAATATTGTTATTACCTCATGAGGAAATCCAGACATGAGCACAGAGTTACGCGCCAACTCGCACATGTCACATGAACTGAGCTTCCACGCTTGCGCTGCTATACTGTACTCTTCCATTAGTGGTTCCTATATTTTAAGGAACTCATTATTTCATTTCTAAAATTCAGGCATTATAGACAGCCCTTCGTCAGGGGCGGTTCTAGTGAAGTGCCCGTGTGCAATGAAACCCCAACGCCCCCCCGCCCATAGGCCATTCGCGTTTGATACCTGCCGCCACCACGCTGGCCGCTTCTGTCATATCATTGTTGTATCATGATGTTCTAAGACGATGCTCTTAGCACGCACATTACACTATAGATTAAGCCGCCCCTGGTCTTCGTAGTGCTATGGAATAGCGTGACTGTAAACGCAACTGGTTATGGTTTTGATATTATAACTCGAGGAAACGACGCAACGAAATTTAAATATCGATTTTCATTTCTCCTTTATAATAAGACAATGCTCGGCGTTGAGTTCCATTACTCAACACGCAATATTTCGATTTCGGGCGGAATGTGGAGAAAGCGGTGCCTTCACAGTAAATTCTATGACTATTACGCAGAAAAAGGTATAAAGCTGGTTTTTTTATAGCTTACATTTTTTACAGCTAACATTATAATAATACCTTAGTATAATGTAATATTTGGAGGTCATCATGCCGCAGTGGGACAGCGTCTGAAGATAAACGCGATTGGTTATGGATTAAATCCCACTCAGGGGAGCGACTGAACACTAGATTCTCTCTAGCTACTCTACTATACGAGAATAAACATAAACCTTAGTGTAATGAAACTGTAGAGGGTCATCAGTACTGAGGGTCACTCGGAGGCCACGTGCAAAGAACTCCGGGAGGGGATTACGGTGGTAACGTAGAAACAACGAGTTGTTGCTGAGTGGAGACATCGCTATGTATATTTGCGACAAATAATACAAATATTGTAGCACTGGCACCTGTTAAATTATTTTACAGTAATTAATCTGTTATTTGGTTTTATTTATTTATATTTTTATTTATCTATTTTTTTTAATATTTTTATTCCTAATTTCTTATAAATTTGTTAGGCACGATTATAATACATCCTTATAATTGTGGCCATTTTAACGCAGTAGGACGCCTGTCGTGGCGCAGAGGCACAAGCGTGCGACTATAAACGCGACAGGTTGTGGGTACAATTCCGACTCATCATGGAATTTTTCATTTCCTGGGTTTGGTAACAAGGCAAAGCGCGGCGTTGAGTTCCGCCACTCAGCACCCAATGCCTTAATGCCTCTCAATACACAATGCACCCAATTTATGCGGAAAGTAGAGAACAAAGTGTCTTTACACTTATTTTTTTTTTGACTATCCTGCTATATGAAAAAGAACGTAAAACCACAATAAAAGAATATCTATATATTAATACGTGAAGGAAAAACTTTGGATCACTTTTTACGAAAATTAAGTGAACGGAGGAGAATGAAACTTGGTACATATATAGCAAAGGAGTGCACAATGATAATATCTTTTTAAAATAATGGATATAAAATATATTAAATTAACAAAATAAATATTACACACACTACCATGGTTTGACATGCATGTTTATATAAAGTGACATATACATTGATAGACGCGTTGTTAACGCGTCACCGGGATCTCTAGTTTAAATAATAAGTAAAACCAATCGTACTTTTCTCAATACGAGGCCATGTGATATATTCTCAGCGAGTAGGAAACCAGCGCAGAGGTGCACAGCGGGCCCCGCCTCTCCGCAATGAGGACGAAGTACGAACGTATTTAAACCTTGCTCTCTAAATAAATAAAAAGTATAGTTTTTTTAAAACAAAAATAAAATAAACATGCGTAAAATTATTTGTTCGTATAATTTAGCATAGACATCAGGTTCACGCTATGAAAATATATTATTATCATTGGATTCGGACACGAACGCATAGTTTAGCGGTCAGAGTGCTCGGACGGTTTCCAAAAGGCGGGGTTTGAGACCCAGTGGGTTAATTTTTTAATTCCTTTTCTAAAATTTTCTTTTACTAAGCGTGTGATTAACACTTTAAAATATCAAAACTATTGCCCGCTACACGCCGAAATTAGAGATATAAAGTGTTGAATGACGAAATTCTACAATGCACATTGTCTTATCAGAACATATCTATAACATGGAAGTAACCAAAATATAATTACAAATTTCTTCCAGTGAACCTACAACTTTCACAGTCAGACTTTCTCTATCTCACTACAATTGACACTCTTCAAAATATTTTTATTATATATCTTGGGACAGAGGCACAAGCGTGCGATTATAAACGCGACAGGTTGTAGGTTCGATCCCCACTCCAGGAAATGGAATTTTTCATTTCCTGGGTTTGGTAATCAAGCGCGGCGTTGATTTCCGCCACTCAGCACGCAATGCGTCAATTCGGCAGAAAGTATATATAAAAATAAATGTTTGTGTGTATGTCGTCTATAGAATCGTGAGCCATGCATTTGATCATGTGATGATCTTTAGCAAAGTTGTTATGCATGAGCCTACGAAGGTTTCTGAGTAGGTACGACCAATTTTCGACAAATGGCGCCACACATTTTTACCGAAAATAACAAAATCAATGAAATTACTCAAAATGATTTGAATATTTGTATATGTTTTTTCTTCAAATTTATTTTTGGTGGCGTAGCAACGTGCGCAGGGTACAGCTAGTTTCTTTATAAATCTTAACCCAATGAGTGCCACTTACGAGATATCTCGTGATGCGTGCAATTTTAGATTAATTACAAATGGCCATTTCATTTAAAAATATTTTAAAAATTCAATGAAAAATTACTTTAAATGCTATTACAATATTATCATTCATTTTCAGTAACTTGGCAACCAGGGTCCTGCCCTGGTTGCCAAGTCGCTTTAAATATATTTGGCAGTCAATGAGTTAAACAAATTCTAAAAAAACCATACATTGTAACAAAAAACACAACATACTTGCGTAATTGGTTAAGCGTGGTCAAGTTAGCGTACATGTAGTACAAGTAGTAGGCGTAGGGCGGGTTCTCCTCGTCGTCCCACTCGTCCGGTGTCTTCATGTTGCCTGTTAGGTTCGGGTTCTCTGGTTTGGATTCATCGTCCACACTGTCGAAGCCTATCACGTGCTAAGTCAAAAGAAACTTCTCAGCATTTATAAGTTAAGAGAAAAAACTTAAAAAGAAGTTAAAAGAAGTGGGGAACGGAAATGTTGAAAGAGAATGGAGTGTCTTAACACTAGGTTCTCTGGTTTCCTCTGCCTACTCCGCTATATGCGGGATACAGCGTGAAGTTAAAAGAAAAAAGCAACTTAGCTTAGCAATCTATGGATTCACAACTTTAAAACTTCAAAAATTTTTTATATTTTTCTTATTACTATTTTAACTAACTTTTATATGATTTAAAGTTATATTTAATACAGATGACCCAAAAAATAATCTCAACATTTCTACTATTCGTCTTATGCTTACAGATAAAAATTTGTGCAATTCTGGATTGGAGTTCGGATCCACAGACACTTTGAACAGCGGGTCAAAGAGATTATTGAGGAACTCTTGGAAATTCTTCAGTATTTTATTTGCTCTGTAGATATCGCTGAAATTCCAACATAGAATTAATAAAAAAATAGTACCACCCAAAAAAATTAACAATAATAAAGCTCTTACAAGTTATATAAAAGATTTATTGCTTTACACTATATCTCGCATAGGATATGTAGAGAGAACCTAGTGTAAAAACATTTTAACGGAGCACATGCTCCGTTCATCAATTTCGATTCGAATTCAAGATGGGGTAATGAGTGGCGGAGCTCAACGCCACACTATCTTGCCAGTGTCGAGGAATAAACATAATTTACATACGACTATTTCACCAAGTGGGTATAAAATCCACAATCATCCCCAGATTCACTCAGGCACTACCCCACTGTATTACGAAGGCTTGGACACCGAGTTTGAAATATGATTGTATCGAAATATAAAACCGCTTGCGCTATTGACTAACCAACATACAGACGAAACTACTGGTCAAAGAATAATATAGGCTCATTACAGAGTGTAGGAGAGCACTAAGAGAGAACTTCTCTACATTTCTACAAAAAGGGATTTTAGGACATAGTTATTATTTGAGTTAACAGCTAATATATCTATAACCAAATAATTTCACACTCACTATAACACCGGCACTTGCTCCAGCTACGTACGTCTGAGTGCATGCGGTTTCGGACTGCCCTCGCCTCTAGCATGCAGGCTTCTTAAGGAGAGTAGGGGAGCACTAAGAGAGGATTTTAGAGATATCTATAACAAAATCAAATTATTCTCACTATAATCTGGGCACTTGCACAAGCCACCGCACATGGTCGGAGTGCACGCGGTTGCGCAGCGCCCACGCCGCCAGCGCGCCCCACTCCGCCGCGCGCTTGCAGTAGATGCTGATGCGAGGCTCCGCGAACGTGTATTTACTGTCTTCTAGGCTACACATTATTTCCTAGAGTAAAAAATGTAGACCGAGTTGAGGTATAGCTTTAGATTTCCTATTGGAGAGGGTTGCGAATAGCCGAAAGAAAATTGTTAATTTGTTAAAGGAAATGAAGTTAAAGGGAAGTGTATAAAGTATAATGACCACACTCATTAGATATATACAAAAGTTACTGCCAGGTATTTTTAGTTTTTGCGGGATAAGCAAAAGTGATATTTGAAGAAACATGTATGTATGTAGAATAAAAGAAACCAATCCATTGAGTGAGGTCGAAGCCTACTATAATTTGGAGGTAGTTTATTACGCCAAAACAACGTCAATAGTGACTTTAAATTATGAAATTCATATTGAAATCAATACTTAGGTGCTGTAGGGCAACCACGAAAACTAGCGACAAAGTATTCGTACCGTTATCGAAAGCATTTTGTATGGGAAAACTTTAGTTCCTCTTACGTACGGTAGGGGCGCTTTTCAATTCACATACATATTTTTTCGATAACGATACAAATACTTTTTTTTGAATTTTTCTCGCCCTACGGATCGAAAGACGATAGGTAATTTAAAAACAAGTACATTTTTAACAACTTATAGTTGTTTCTATTTATTTTCGGTATTAAGGTAAATGTCAAAAGGAAATGTAACCTTGATAATGCTCGCAAAGTATGCACCATTCATGTAGTTGTCAGTTTTGAGGAACACCTCTCTCAATCTGCTTTCTCCCACCGGATTGTATTTAGCGTTGAATCTATCAAAGCGGTGGAACGTGTTGCGATCCTAAATAACCATCTATATATAAATAAAACTTTTCCTGTGATATCGAGTGACTGACAGACAATGCACGGAAGAAACTATAGAGCGGAGAAATATGGCACTTGTCATGTAAGTGTCATTTTTCTGCACGCTATTTGGAAGTGTAGGGGAGAAAAAATGTCCTGACTATTTAGTTGACAGCACATCCTTGAGAAACTAAACCTCAAATAAAAAACAGCTCCACTATTTTTCGCATAGCATAGGATAGGCAGAATAAATCTAATGCTTTTAGCACTCTCCACATTCCGCCTAAGTCCTGAACATTAACTTAATTGCATATATAGTGACGTGACTTAACACCACGCAAGAACTCTTCAAAAGCTATACGAGGTGTGTTCAAAAAGTAAGGTGACTTTGTATTTTTAAGAAAAAAAAAACACTTATAACCTTTACGCCTCTCCCAACCAAACAAAAAATGCTATACACTTGAAACTTGGTACAGATGTTCGGGAAGAGTGTACCAACATAACAAAATAAAAAAATCGATAATCGAAAGTACGTTGCCCGCCAAATTTGAAAAGTCACCTTACTTTTTGAACACACCTCGTATACAATATTCTTTACACAGTAGTAATTAGCAATGGTGTACTTATCTCTATAAGAGAAATCATCCAGCCAACCCGTAGATGCGGATGAAAGAAAAATATAGCGGGATGACAGATCCGTACAATAAACAATTAAAACAAACATCAATATAACATAGTTAAAATATAAATTATTATTATATAAAATAATAATCATAATTTATATACAAATATACACGCAATACCTCAATTTGGCGGAAAGTGGGCAACGGAATTGTTGTAAGAGAACGGAGTGTCTTAACACTAGGTTTTCAGGTTCCGTCTGCCTACCCTGCTATATGTGTGATACAGCGTGAAGTTTAAGTAAAGTAAAGTATATTAGAACTTATCACAACTAACAGCATGAACATCCAGAATGTCCACATTCAGGTCGTACGCGTCCAGCTGCATCTCCTCGAACACGGACTTGAGCGTCATGGGCACGCCGTCCCGCAGCGCCACCACCTGCTCCGGGTTCTTGCGGAGTGTGCGTTTTATGAAGCAGAGCAGGTGCTTCTGGTTCATACTGGACGCCGCGTGGATGTGGGTGTCCACTTTCCTTAGTGAGAGGAATAGTGTTTGTCCGTTTAGTTTTTTTTATGGGGGTATTTAAAATGAATAGGCAGTAGTCAGTGAACTAACAAGAACAATCTAAATCCTTTTTTTTAATGTAGCTTCGTGCTTTATCCTGCAAAGCAAGGTAGTAAGTAAGAAACTAGCGTAGACATTGCGTGTTAAGTGGCTACCCAGAGCGGGAAAATAAAAATAATATAAATATAATCATTACACCGAGTAGGATTCGAACCCACGACCGATCTTTTATGGATAGACACTGTCCCACTATGCCACATTGGCTTATTTTTTAAATGATTGGTAATATTTTCTCTTATCTCATTCTTTCTTCTCGCTTAGCTCATATCAATTTGTATTGTACGAGTTGTGTTTTATGTGTTAGGCAAACAAATATCATATAATTGTTTTTAAATCTTAATACTTCTCATATTTTCTTATCTGTTTACCTCACATTATAAAAATCTCTATGAGGAACAGCCTTCTGTAGTGCCAACTCATGTAGTTCGTTGAGCAAAACATGCATCCTGTACTTAGATGAAAGGTAGCTGAGGCGTCTGTAGCAGAATGACTTCCTACAACATTCGCCTGTCATTAATTGAGAAATATGTAGAAATTAAAGTATAAACTATTAAAACAATATTACAAATAAAAACTAAATTATAAATAGGTTTTGGCCACAATTCACAATATACTCGTAAGCTGGCGACGGCATTGCGTAGCAGAAAAAAAGAATTTAGATTAAAACAAGCAAAAGCAAAGAAATCTTAAAGTTTTTACATTTCCCGCATATCAGAGTATGTTATGCGGGCAATGTGAAAACATGCAGACCAGAGAGCATAGTGTCAAGACACTCCGTTCTGCATATTCGGCCCGATACCAAACATTAATATCGCATATATCTTAAGTCACATACCACTTAACTCCATCTGCGAATATTAGTGTAAAAAAACAAAATTTTCCATTTTGTAGTCCACGCAAACGTAGTTGACAGCTACAACGTGTTAGAAACAAAACTTGAACAAAACATATTAGTGCCAAAATCTTACAGCGGTCCATCAGACACCATGTCAGTTAACCTTGCCATGTCCTCAACATATTTTTTGAAGGGCACATAACGATATGGCATGGGCTTATTATCAGTGGCATCTATTTGGTTTTTATATACGCGAACTAGGCCTTTCCTCCACTGGCACACGTAATGGCGGTCAGGGGGGTTGATACATGAGCAAGGGTCTTTGATATCTGTGATAAATATAAGCATGAAATTAATGCTTGCGCAGAGGCACAAGCATGCAAGTGTAAACTCGACAGGTTGTGGGACCAGGAAATAAATATATTAAATAATATTTAATATTTTCATTTCCTCACTCTGGTAACAAGGCAAAGCGCAGCGTTGTGTTCCGCCACTCATCACACAATGCCTCGATTCGGCGGAAAGTGGGGAACGAAAAAGGCAACAGAGTGTCTTAACACTAAGTCCTCTGGTTCCCTCTACCTACCCTGCTATGTGCGGGATACAACGTGAAACATTAAAACGTTAGTAATGTTAGTATTCAAAAGCCTATTATTCTTGAGGCTATCGTGGCACTTCGACAGCGTCTGACTGTAAACATAATGGCTTATGGACTTAATCCTGACTCTCAAGAATGATTACCTGTATTTAAATTACTTTCATATTTTCACTCTAGAAGGATAAAGCGCAGCGTTGTATTCCGCGGCACGACATGTAATGTAATGCCTCAAAGTCATGTTCGTGTGGAAAGTGGAGAATGGAGTCTCTTAACACTAAGCTTATTCTGACTACCATGCTACGTGGATAAAGATTAAGGTGTATTTTAAATACCAGAGGAAGAATGTAGTAATTCTTCTTGACTGTCGATGGAAACTTTGCTCAGTCCTGGCAGTACTGTTGATAGCGGGCTTGCAAGATTTACTGAAATTTAAGCGATAATTCACTTAGGATGGTAAAATTAACATAATATGAGCAATTTAGTGCACAAGTCATGAAAAAATGTAACTTTTAAGACAATTTTTGGGCTATTCTTTTTATCGTTAGATAAAGTATATATCTACGTTCATGCATTCTACAATTTTTTTTATTATAAAGGGAGTTTAAATAAAAATCTATTACATTATTTTCCTCACATGTGAACCGTTTTGTTTTTTGCAGTAAAGCGATATTTGCACTAAACGTCTCTTGTCCTTATACAGAATTTTTTTCATGATAATTTTGGTAAAGATTTTCAACAACATTAAATACGTGAATTAGGTGAAACTATCATTTTCTTACACATCAAAATAAATAATATAAACATTTCTTTTAAATAAACATACGTCGAGTTTCAGAATGCTGAAGGGTGTGCCTCTCAAGACCTTGATCTGACGAGAGGTCCTCCGATGAACTACGACTTGCCTGGATATACTGATTTACGGCTACAGCTGGAACAGTCAGTCTATAATTATATATTATATGTTTTGACCATAATACAAGCTATAAACAAAATTAACAACACAAGATCCCCCGCTGCTTTCAATTTTGGTTCTGACGTTGGCCCTAATTCAATATAGCAATAAAATTCACCTAATTATGCAAATGCCTTTAAAATATTGTGATATTTTTTAATGCCTTTAAAATATTGTGATATTTTTTAATGCCTTTAAAATATTGTGATAGTTATGGTTTTTTGATTTCAAAAATATTAAAGGCGCCGTCAAATTACCACTTTGTGAGTTGGACACTTTTGTTCAAAATAGTGTCATTTTTCTATAATGGTTTGGAAGTAATTAATTGGCAAAACAGCGGGACAGATACTGACCATTTATTTTTCTAATTAGCGCTATAAGTATAATAATATTCTATTTACATAATTTCTATATATTCTATTGTATATATATTGGGTAATTCATTAATAATGTAGGTACGCACTGTTTAAATCAGTTATCATTTTAAGAAGCCGGTTCGTTTCTTGGATCTAACCTTAACTAAGCCATAACAGCCATTATTTATGGTGATAGGTTAAAAGGATTTACAATTCTACGTCTGGCGAAATCTTAGCCCAAGACTGATTCATTTGTCATTTGATCAATCAAATGACAAATGAATCAGTTTCACGCTTGTCGAGTGGTGGAAATAAAGAGACCGATTGGGAGTCGTATCATCGTATTCACAGCCAAACGCTATCCCATAAATGTAATAATGTAATTTATTAAATAAATAAGGCAATTTTACAATCAAACCGCAACAACGCCCGACGGAAGTCAAGAGACTCTTCAACATCATAGTCATCGTTGGGTGGAGGCTGGTGGTGCATCAGATAGTACGCCAGGTCATCTGGGAAGGACTGGTTGGAGACTTCCATGTAACGACGCCGGAGGTTCAGCACGTTTATTATAGCTGTGGCTGAGCTTTCTAGTTCTTCTAGAAGCACCTATAGTTTAATTTAAGAACTAAATCATAGGTCTGGTCAAATTAAATTAAAAGTATTTGAGTCGCATGAATTTTCTGTGTTAAACACATAGCTTCAAGCATGGTATCAAAAACGTGTTTTGGCTAATCACATAATTTTGAATGAAATTTGGAGGAAATTGGGTACTTGAGGGAAGCCTATTGCCCAAGCTGGTCAAAGTTGTACAGTTGGTTGAAATGAAACTAAATAGTAACTTCTAGAAGATATTTATAAAAAGCAGGTCAGGCTTTTCCCTGCATAGTAGAATAGTCAAGAAAAAACCTAGACCAGACAGTACCTGTTGAATGGCGAAACTCAACGCCCCATTTTATCTTATTTCAGAAATGAAATATCTTAACAAAACCAAACGTATCTAATAGAAACAAATAAGACCTAATAAAACCTGGTCGAAGTTTTAGAGAGTCAGAAATTTATTTAGTAGGTATTTAATATCGTTTTCATATATACTTACGCCAGTCACATGAATACCGGGTATGGTGTGTCCGTCTGTCTTTTGAAAAGGTGTACTGCGACGACGGTTTTGATGCGCTCGGGTAGACCCCGCTACGTTACGAGCGCTGTCACTACGTATTGTATAGATTTATTCAGAGGCGGCTTAACCTATGTGCAGGGTGTGCAATGCGCCACAGGAAGCGCCGCGGCGGCCCCTGTGACTGCTGAGAGCATCGTCTTGGACCATCATGGTATAACAATGATATGAACTAATAACATACTGTAGGCTATACCTACTTATAAAAGAGCATGTTGAAATATGAAAAAACTTTATTGTTACGACGGCAAAGTTAATAATTATAGCCGCGAGGGGAGGGTCAGGGCTAGGGGGCACCAGGGTCTCATTGCACACGGGCGTTACACGAGCTAGAGCCGCCGCTGGGTTTATTTTTATTCATTTTATTATTATATTTATGATTATAAAAGACAGGTTCACACTGTTTCTGAATAGGTGAAGAGAAAACCTAGTGCAAAAAGACTTCGTTTTTCATTTTCCACTCAAATTGTAATTATAGGAACCACTGCAAAGTATTTGAACTGAGTAATTTAACAAATTAAAAAGTAATTAACAAATTATTTGCGGAAGAACTTTAAATAATGTTGTCATTTAAAACTGTTATTCAAGGCACTTTATAATTTTAAAAATATTTTTACAAGTTCCTCTTCACCATCCAGACACTCGTATATTTAGGTTTTAATAATAATTATTTTTTATATATTAAAAAAACAAAACAGCTTCATACTATCTTACACGTAGAGAAGTAGTCAGAAAGAAGCTAGGGTTAGAACACTCCGTTCTCCACTTCTTATATAAATGAAATAAATTATAAAATCCAGCCGAGTTTGTAGTATTTCACGTACCAGCGAAATTTATCCTGTTTGTCGGCGCCGAACATTTTGAATGTTTATTTTTTCATTGCAACAAAAATTTTAATCATTGCTGAGTTATTACACTTGGCATTTAGAAATAATGACAAAGAAAGTGACGAAAGAGTTCCTAGCGTATAAATTAAAAATATATATATTATGAATATCTACAAAGAGGTTTCATTTGGAACAAATATAATATCCGTACTAGGCGTGAATAGCTTGATAGGTAAGTCAACTTGAATATACTCGTATATATTTTTTAAATATTAAAAGTATTAGCATTGCTTCTCTTATTTGTTACTGACTAAAACAAAAATTTTTAAGCAATTCAAATACGTAACTTTAAAGAAATTGCAGAACTAAACGGAACAAAAATGAATTACTTACCTACTTTAAAAATGCTTACTCAAAAAAGTGTACTTTTTCGATTTATCAACGAATTCACGCCCGATATACATACACATATAACTATTTCTAATAGTTCCATGAATTATATAATTTATTTTAGTTATCATTAAAAAATATATTAATTAATAACCAAAAAAATAGACTATTTGTTATCCATTACTAAATAAAAAAATTAATATTACCAAGGATTTTAAAAATAAAACGACAACTTTTATTTCATTCAATTTATTAACATATCAAAACAATCTACAAATAAAACGTCATACAATATAAGATTTTACTATAATCTGTACGTATATAGAATAAAAATATCCCTTTCATATAAAAAAACACATATTTATAAAAAAAGTTGAATACAGTATAAACGTTATTTAAACAAGCGAAGGTCGTTTAATGCTAACTATGGGTGCAGAGAAATTAGGTGGAGGGGGAGTAACGGGTTGACTCGGTCTATTCGGTAAAGGCACTCCATTTTGTTGTCCAGGTAGCTGACGAGCCTAAAAATATCATCAAATATTACATCTAACCATAATAAAATAATAAATATACATAAAAAATGAAATAAATCCATATAAATATCCACAAGCACAGATAAAAGCACATAAAATTATGTAAAAGCATATAAAAAAGACATAAACAATGATTACCTGTTAGCGTGACGTCACAAAAATCCGAATGTTTCAATAATTTATTATTATATTATAATGGAAAAAAATAAATAAATGGGATTTTCACTAATTTATAGGATTTATGTTAAATTAAAGAGATATGCTATAGAAAAATGTTTGTCCAATATTATTTAAATACTGTTTGCATTCTCATTATATATATACATGCTGTACTATCGCTTTATTGCATATGTCAAAATTACTTCTATATTTAATATAGTGTTGTAATCATAAAAAATAAAAAAATATATTTTAGAATAATAGAAGTTAAATTTAGCCAGTAAATAATATATATTCAAAAAAATAAATTAACATAATATTTGAGAAATTCATTTTTTAATCTGACCATATTGTAGTGGCCTTCTCTATGTTTAACTAATAACTAAATTGGCTTAAAAACGATCAATGCACGTAGATTGGAAAGCAGAGTGTCTTGTCACTATGTACTCCCCATATGGCAAAAAATAATCATAGATAAATTAATAAGATAAAAGTAATTTTGACATTGGCAATTTAGGCGTGTACCTTACTGCGGTATAGGCGTGCCACTCCGTTGTATCTACATCATAGAAATATTATATATTTATTTAAGCTTTAGCATTTGCGAGTTGAGGGTCGCAGATTCAATTCATATTTGAAAAGCTAAGCATTATCACATTATTTGTATTTTTACTAAAAAAAATAAAAAAAATTAGGCTGTTTATCCTAAGGCATTTTTTTCTTTTATGCCTTATTTACCTTTAGGTTTCATTGAAAAAAATATAAATATTATTCATTTAAGGTCATGAGTGTTTAAAAAAACAAACAAACATGCCAAAAAAATCATATTAAATGAGTCCAAAAACAATTGCTATTAAATGTACCTCTTTTTTAAAAGCTTGAAGTATTTTATTAGTCTCTTAACAAAATATTTGTTTTCATTTTAAAAAAAATTAAAAAAAAATGACAAAAAAATATTTAGTATGTATTTCGGTTCTACTATTGTAGTATATTTGGTATAGTTTCAATGATAATAAATGCATCACAATAAAGGGACAAACGCTTGCAAACGTTTGGACAGTTTTCAAGAGGCGCGGGTTCAAGTCCCGCTGCGCTCAAATTTTTATACGTTTTCTGAATAATAATATTTTGATTTTGATACTCTATATTTATCTCATTCTCTCGTCGACTTTTCTTAAGTTACCCATCTGTGTGAATCGCACACACACACATGTTTTAGTGCATAAGTATTAAAATTAAATAAGTCAATTTATGTGAGCAACTTTATTTCAAACAAAGTATTAACTGTTCTTATATAGGGTGTGTATATATGTGTAAATACAAAATTAAACTTGTTATATATATAACATACATAATGAGCGTGAATAAGTTAATAAATCGAAAATATATATATATATATATATATATTTCAGGGCAGATATTTTAAATTATGATTTTATTTGTAATTTATGTTTCTGTGTCATTTAAATACCTTTTTTACCTGTGTTTTAATTTCTAATGCCTACTAACATAAAAAAAGTTTATGCAAGTCGACATATTAACTTATTCACGCTGTATACGCATATTATGTCATGATTAAGTACACGTTACATAGATCTTAAGATTAGTTTTAAATTGTTATGATTTTAGGCTTCCTACAAAACAGTATTTGATCAAAATAAAAAAAAATATACCTTTTCTATACTTTCAGGCACATATAAGCCACATGTGATATTTTAAGTAAGTAAATAATATATATTTAATTAGTTTTAGTTGGCTAGTGTGTAGGCAACCTAAAACGTACCAAAAATAAAGTCTTACGACTACAAACAACCCACAACACAAATGCAACCAATAAAAAGCATATAGATACAAAAATCACAAATGATGTTATATATGTTCAACATTAACTATTTATATGAGCCATTCAGAATATAAATCGATTAACTCCACACGTTTTAACAAAAAAAAATGACTTCATATAAAAATCAATAAAATGTAACATTATTACGAATAATTCAAAAATTACTTAAGATCTTTACTAAATATAAAGAAGCTTTAGCTAATATAAAGAAGCTTTATCTAAAAAGTAACATAAATAAAAATATGGTCGAATTCAGAACCACTTTCTTTTGAAAAGGGTCAAAAATTGTAAAATAACAGATGAATTCTTGTTGGTTATAATTTTACATACTGTTATATGAAATATATCACACCTTTACAATTATAGGGTTCTACATAATAAAATCATGATTTAGATTATTTGCCACAAAACGACTTTGATTAAAACAAGAATATAATAGAATGTAACTTAAAAAAAATAATTTCTTTTCAAAAATCTTAAATGTACAAATGTATATTGACATTTACCAAAAATTGTTACTTTAAAAAAGGTCACTATAATTCTAAAGGTGCTATATACTAGTATCTGTATTTATGCATTCTATAATAATTCTTTAAATTTATATTATAAAAGGAGTTATCAAATATTCCAATACAACTCAATTTTTTGGTTATTTTGGAGTTAATTGACATATGCACTTAATGGCCCATATAAAAAAAATGCATGTTTTTTAACCGCCTGTATAAAAAAAGTACAAAAATTATAAATGCTTAAACAAAACCTATTTATATAAAGACATAGTATTATGTTGTATGTATGAAGAAATCTTTGATTTAAAAATATTTTATAGATAGTAATAGAAGATTATTTTTTTAATTAAAAAATAATCCTCCTTAAAATATTTTTTTAATTAAAAAGTAAACTTAATCAAAATATTGTTCTTAGCCTCATAAGAAAAAGGCTATTACTTTGTATGAAATTATTGTTAAAATATTTAAAAAAAAAAACCTACAAACAGATTAAAAATCACTTTAAAGATGATGTGACATGTATTTTTTTTAATATTACAAAATATTATAATTATAGAAAATCTATACCTAATCTAAGTGAGAATATATTATTTAATATCTAACAAATGAATATAAAAAGCTATAGAGATATTTTGATTATAACAAATTAATATTCATATTTTTCTTTTCACTCTAATATATGTTGATAGAAAGAGATAGATAGTATGAATTATAAAACTATCCGTAGTAGGCGTGAATACATTGATAAATAAAGAAAAACTTTTGATGTATATATTTTTTTAGCTTCACGCTGTATCCTGCACATATCAGGGTAGACAGAGAGAAACTGAGAACCTAGTGTTAAGACACTCCATTCACTTTCAACATTTCCATTCCCCACTTTCCTCCGGATTGAGGCATTGCGTGCTGAGTGGCGGAACTGAACGCCGCGCTTTGACTTGTTACCAAACCCAGGAAATGAAAATACTAAATATTATTTGAAATTTTCATTTCCTGGAGTGGGAATGTAAATTCTGTTTATATGTTATTTACATATTTTGTTACCTATGCTTGATTTGCTCAAATATTTTAATTAGTTTATTCACCTTATAAATAAAGCAAACCTAATGTCTATTAATTTTTTGGGTTTACAACCTATCAATTTATTCACGCTTATCATATATCTATATAGCAGTTCATTATATATCCACGGTAAAGTGCCAATACTTCGTAACTGACATTTTTAATAAATTCAGTTTTAAGCTATTGCATAGCTTTTATCGCGGGCCTTTGAGCGTGGAGACCGAATCCAGAAATTTCGTAACGAAAATAACCTAACACCTGCCACTCCGACCGGTACAGCGGTGATACTTTTTAGTTTTGCCATCTATCGATGAATAGCAGAACATTTTTAATTAAACTTTTTATTTTTCTTAAAATAATTATTTTTTTTATTTTTATATATTTTTTCTTTTATTAAAGAAAAAAAAATGTTTTCTTATCGGTCACAACGCTCAAAAAGTTGATTACAAAAGTTGATAAAAAATGGTATGCAATAAGATTTACCGCGGCAGTCTCCGAGTGCCATACGTTAGTTTTTTTTTTTTATTTTTATCGTTTTAAATGCACTATTTGTGTTTTAGTGAAATCTCCTTAATATATTTTTAGTTGCAATGATATCTATATACGTACGTACTATATACGTAAAGAAAAAACTTCGGATCCCTTTTTACGAAAATTAAGTGGACGGAGGAGAATAAAACTTGGCACACTTATAATTTATTTCGAAGGAGTGCAGAATGATAATATCTTTTTAAAATAATACATAAAAAAAATATATTAAATTAATAAAATAAATGTTACACACACTACCATGGTATACATTGACAAACAACGCGTTGTTAACGCGCCAACGGGAACTTTAGCAACTAACCAGCGCGTCATTTAGAACGATAAAAATAAAAAAAATGAATTTATTAAAAATATCCGTTAGGAAGTATTAGTACTTCACCGTCGATATGTAATAATTTATATAATATAATTTGGGTAATATTGTCAGTCGCCTAACACACTAAATGGAGGTCACAGCTCAATATTAACATGTGGATGGCACTTAGATTAAAGTCACCGAATTATATCACATTATAGGGAAACTCTTAAATTTACATTCCTTAAAACAATGTTGCATTTTAAAAAAAGTATATATATGTATATTACAAAAAATAGAAAAACTTAATAATAACTAAAAAGATAATTGAAAGGCTGACGTAACATATTTTTTTGTTTATTTTTTTTTATTTACGTCAACGAAATAATATAGACTAAAAAACTAAATATTTTATCTGTATGTATAATTTATAAATGAAAAAAAATAATAATATTAGGTTATCTATTATTATTTTTAAAATGCCACTTTGATCTAGGAATAATACGATAAATATATCCAGAACTGACTTTATGAATTAAAAAATGATCAATTACAAAATTGCATTCATTATTTAGTTGAAAATTTTAACAATACTAATTCGTCTGTATATTTATAATATTATCTGTCATCTCAAAATTAGGTTTCTAAAAATGTTCAATTTTTTTTTATTAAGACATTTAAAAAAAATATCTATTACGTTATAGAAGCTTCTAGATCCCTAAAGTCAGTTCTAAACATTCAATTGGGGCAACCACGTGGTGCGTTAACACTTAGGTAAATGCTAATATTATTAATAATTAAACAAATTATTAATTATAAAATATAACGAAGCGGTGTTTATCTGCGGCTCGACATTCCCTCCTGAAAGTTATTATTATTTCACTAAAGACATCACATTGTCTCTTTCTTATGTATGGTGATAGAAAGAGATAGCAAGATTGATACAGGTTAAATAAGAGTTAACATTTAAACCATTGTAATGCCGTCTCTTTCAAGTATAAGTTGATAGAAAGAGACAGCATGTGTCGCATTAAATCACATACAACCAAGCGTTAGACCAAAAAACATAACATTGACCAAAGATTAAAATTAAAAATAATTATTGACCACAAATAATTGTAATTTTAGTGCAAAATTTCTCAAACAGCAAATTTTAGTCAAAACCATTCTTTGAATTATTTGTAAAGTATTATAATAGTAAATAGTGTTTGATGATTGTAAAATTTAATAATAACATGTACTGTACCAGAAACAAAAAAAAAATATTTAAAGTACTTTAACTTTCATATAAATGAACCATTATAGAATTTAACTTGTAAATCTCATTTAACTGCTTACTCAAAAAATTATAACCTCAGACCAACCCATAACCCTGAAACATAATTTCCCAATAAAAAATAAAAAATGAATACATACCTTAAATATATTAGTAAGTTCATCAAGCAGTGTCTCGTATCGGAAGGAGATGCGTATGTCGGGCACGTTGGTGCGCGTGATGTCGTTACCCGCCACACCTTCTTTCACATAGTTGGGTCCTAGCCAGTATTGTTTCATCTGGAATTAAAAAAAAAAATGGAAGGAATGGTGGTACAATTTGGTGGGAACAATTTTAAATAAACAAGTAACAGCGTAGAAAGGGAGAGCCTAGTATTAATACTTCTTTTTTTTCCGCTCGAATTTAAGACAATGCGTGTTGAGTGGTCAATCTCAACGCCATAGTTTTCCAAGTACATTAAAATGCTATATTATAAGTATTCTCCAAAAAGAAGCGGAAAGTGCAGAACAGAGTGTTATGACACTAGATTCTCTCTGACTACCCTGTTTTTTTTATGGATGACGGATGGCTAACGAGGAAAAGAACCACCTGATGGTAAGTGGTTACCTTCGCCCATGAACATCTACAATACCAGAGATGTTGTAGATGCGTTGCCAACCTAGAGGATACAGATGGAAGGGGAGGACAATGTAGTAATCCGCTATCGAAACACACACATTTTGGGGAAAGATGGGTGGGAAAAGGGGAAAACCTGTTAATAACAAAAAAGCGTATAGCTACAAAATTAGATGTATACACACAATAGTTGTGAAATCCATCCCTGCTTCTAGTAAGCAAAGAAGATATTTAAATTATTTTCTTTTATCAGCTCTGATAAGAGAGATATTACTTGCTAAATGCCGCTTAATGCTAAAATAATAAGCAATTAACATTCAAACATTTCTATAATGGATGGAATGGGGAGAACAGAGAGTCTCAACACTATGTCCTCTCTACCCTGCTATATGCGGGTATAAAACTAAAACAATTACCTCATGAGGAAATCCAGACATGAGCACAGAGTTACGCGCCAACTCGCACATGTCACATGAGCTGAGCTTCCACACTTGAGCGGCGATACTGTACTCCTCCATTAGCGGTTCCTGAAATTACAATAAATATTTAAAATCTTACTAATCTTACTAATTAACACAAAAGGTTTTTAAAATAATTGTTACTTTTTTACACAAAAACTATTGAATAGAAGATGCTTGTAAAACTGAAAGACTGATAGACAATATATAGGGCATATACTGATCACAGACAGAAGAGATTTAACGTGTAGGCTCTTTGTTGAATGTCGGAACACAGTAAGAGAGAATTTATTTATATTTATACAAAAACGAAAAACACGGGATTTTAGGCTTTATAGTGCACGCAAACGAAGTCACGAAATATTAGCTAGTGCATACATATTATATTATTCTGGAAACACTTTTTCATTATGTTTTTCATTAAGACATAACAGGTGTACGCAAACTATTATATGAATTATATTTGCTAACTTAAATGAATTGTAATTAATAACGTTTTTAACCTAATATTCTTAAACATACCTTAGTAAAATGAAATTGCAGTGGATCATCAGTACTAAGGGTGATACACAGCCCCCTCGCCAGGAACTCGGGTAGCGGGTTGCGGTGGTAGTTGAGGAACAACGAGTTGTTGCTGAGAGGCGACATCGCTATGTAGATCTGTGCCAGGTAGTATAGGTACTGGAGGACTGGTACCTGGAAGGAAATTGCTATATTTAGCTTTATACAAACATATATAGCACTGGCGAAGAGTGAAAATTTTATATAGGTAAGCCAGTATATATAGGTCCGACCCAAACGAAACATTACAATGGCGGGTTTATACATTTTCAAAGTATATATTTTTTGCAGTATCTAATCTCATGAATTATTTGTTCAGTATTTGTCGTAACCTGTCCAGCCTGCTAATGAAACCGCCTCTGATATGTAAGTGTATTATAAATTGTAATTTACGAAAGACAAGTCGATGGGAATCGTGCTGTATAGACGCTTCGCCACTGATTCATACTTAGCTTAACGCTATAACCCTAGCGGATAGATTTTTTAAAAATTTATTTTAGCTGTTTTACATCATAAAAACTAGTAACTTATCGTAATATGAACCTGTGACCCCAACGTACCTTCCTCAACAACAGTCCATGTGAGATGTTCTCAGCGAGCATGAACCCGCATACCAAATGCTGTACAGGTCCCGCTTCACCACAATGCGGTCGTAGGACGAATGTATTTAGACCTTGCTCCCTGTTAGATCAAATATTTGTTTAATTATTTCTTAAATTATTTTCACACTTTTAGAAAATGCTTTGTGCAATTTTTATTGCCATAGCGTGATTTAAATGTATCCCGCATATAGCAGGGTAGGCAGAGGGAACCAGAGAACCTAGTGTTAAGACACTTCGTTCTCTTACAAAAATTCCGTTCTCCACTTTCCGCCGAATTGAAGCATTGCGTGCTGAGTGGCGGAACTCAACGCCGCGATTTGCTTTGTTACCAAACCCAAGAAATGAAAAATTCCTTTTCCTGGAGTGGGAATCGAACCCTCAACCTGTCGCTCTTACAGCCGCACGCTTGTGCCTCTGCGCCACGACAGGCGTTATAAAATAAATTGTAATAAGGATATAACAATTTCGTCGTAAAAACCTATGGTTTAGAAGTCAGAGTGCTTGGACGGTTTTCAAGATCGAGTAATTGTAACTTAAATAGGTGGTGGGTTCAATTCCTATGTGATTGTTTGTTGTAATATATTTATGTACCTAAACAGTATTCTGGATAACAAAAATTTGATTATTTTAAAATAGATAGATACGACAGGAACCTTTGTTTGAATTTTGAATATCCATTTTAATTAACATATTATTAAAAATTGTTTTTTAAAATATTTAGACACCGTTCTCTGCTTTCTGTATATTAACACGTTCCAAAAAGTGTAACGATTTTTATTTGAAATATTGCCACATATACTATTCTACAAATAAAATAAATAAAAAATGAAAAGAGATCATAAATAATAAGACATACCTGCGGAAGTGATTGAGCACGGTAATATTAGCGTACATGTAGTAGAGGTAGTACGCGTAGGGCGGGTTCTCCTCGTCGTCCCAGTGCTGCGGGAAGCGCACGTCCGCGTCCAGCATCGGGTTCTCGGGCTTCGACTCGTCGTCCACGCTGTCGAACCCCACCACGTGCTGGGGAATTATTATATTTATTTATTTATTTAATACTTTATTACACCGACAAAAATATAAATGCACATTGTAATAAAACAAAGACAAGAAGAGAATACAAGTTTGGTGTAAAGGCGGCCTTATCACCACAGGTGATCTTCCAGGCAACCCCTACTATAAGTTAGACCAGAATACTAAAAGATATAGCTGGTGTACAAATGATTAAAATATTTCCTTAATATAATAAACCTACTTAAACTTTACAACCTAAATATTAAATGCGAGCTTACATAAATAACTATAATTATTAGAGGCCCTGTTTACGCGTAAATAACGCGTTGTTAGTAACGTTTACGTCAATTTATATTAAAGTATATGTCAAACATATGGTAGTGTGTGTAATATTTATTTTATTAATTTAATGTATTTCTGATACTTTATTATAAATTCATATTTATTTTATTTATCTATATTTATTATTAATCTAAATGTTTGATGCCTTATTGATATACCAAGTTATTCACACTTGGTTTGAATGTATATTAAAATTATATTAATTTTTGTTTCGAAGGTCATTATTACGCAATGACATAATCTATGACTATAAACGTGAGAGGTTGTGAATTCGATCCCCACTCGGGGAAATATATTTAATTATTTTCATTGCCCAGCTCTGGTTCGTCAAAGGCCCTAAACTTATCACGGAATGTCTTGAAGGAGGGAAAGTGAACCTGCTCTGCTACTTTTTTCCTAAAAAAGGTATAGCTACGTAAAATAATTTATTATTATTCTCTTAGTGGAATCGAATCCACAACCGTGGCGTATATAAGAAACTGCCCATTATGCAACGCTGGCGCGTCATATAGGAGTATTAACAATACTTTTTACGTTATTCTTTAACAAAAAAGTATTTAAACTTACAGTAAGGAACTTGTGTAGCTCAATGTTACTGTTAGGATCATTGGTGACTTCAAACAGCGGCTGGAAGATATTGCTGAGGAACTCTTGGAAATTGTTCATGATTTTATTAGATTTAAAGATGTCGCTGGAAGAAAGTGTGATTACAATCAGTATATACATATAGTATGAATAGAAATAATTATTTAAAATTTTATTTTTAATTATAACTAAATTTATTTCATTTTTTTTTTATTTTAGACCAATTCAATGTGATGAACGTGCGCGCATGAGTGTCAATGAGTGGGTGCGTGTGCATGTGTGCATGTTGGGTAGAAATAGGTATACATGTATGAGTGAATTTATGTATATTCATATGGCGATGTGTGCATATTGTATAAACTTACACAATCATATATATAGCTGCATATATGAATATAGTCGTGTGCGTACATACAGTTGTATGTGTATATAAAAACACATAAAATACTCACTACAACCGCGGTATCTGTATAAGCCAGCGTACGTTATTAGAGTGTACGCCGTATGCGATCGCCCACTTGGCTAGTTTGGCCCACTCGCCCGGACTCTTCCCGTATATGGATAAACGCAGTTCTGCGTTCTGGTACTTGCTCTCTTCTAGATCTGATGCTACTTCCTAATATTGAAAACAATTGAATTTTATTTTAAAGAAGTACTATATCGATATCAATTGGCCTACTATTATTGATTAGTATTTTCTTCTAAATTTTAAGCACTTTCAAATTAAGCTAATTAACTATAGTTGTATGAAATGCAACTGAAAATTAAAAATTTCACACTAAATGTATAATTATACATTTCATCATACAATTCTTATTCAAATTTAAACCTAATTTAAATAAGAATTATTAATTTTTTATAAGTTTGAATGGCAGAATTTAACATGGAACTTTTCTACGACTCAACTGGAGAAAAAATTAAGCTATAAATATATAATTATTTTTATTTCCTGCTCTGATTATATAAAGCTTTGATAGAACAAAGCGAAGAGCGAAAATTTTAAAAAGGAAATTTTTGACACTAGGTTCTCTCTGTCTGTCGCTATGCGTGATAAAAAGCAAAATTTATATACCGTTAGAAATCAAACCCACGTCAATAACCAAATATTTTAAAATAATAATTTAACATTAATAATTATATATTATTTATTACCTTAATAATCCTAGCAAAGTATTTCCCATTCATATAGTTATCAGTTTTGAGGAACACCTCGCGCAGACGACTCTCTCCAATGGGGTTGTATTTGGCATTGAACTTGTCGAAGCGGTGGAAAGTGTTGCGGTCCTAGAATATTAAAATGTTTAATTAAATCAAAATAATATTTATTCAAATAAACTATTACAAGCACTTTCGAATCGTCATATAAGATACAAATGTCAGTATTGTCAGTGCTACTGGAAACTACCACCGAGTCAGTCCTGCTGAGAAGAGTCGTCGAGACACTCAACAGTTATTCATTTCATTTTTTTTTAAAGTTAAAAAGTAGTAGTATTTTTCTACACTTTCTTAGAAAGCTACATGTGAAATTTCCATGTCCATATGCTGATCATCATACAATCTTGCGTCGAAATTTAAAAATAATATGACTAATGTCTCACCGCATGTACGTCCAGCATGTCCACAGTCAGGTCGTAGGTACTCAGGTTCATAGACTGGAACACCGCCTTCAGAGTCATCGGGGTGCCTTTGTGGAGAGTCACTACCTATAAATATATACCTATTAATAAATAAATTTAGTTACATATTGCTTATTAGAAGTCATCGTGGCGCAGTGGGACAACGTTTAACCAACATGTAAATGTTGGTTGTGGGTTCGATTCCTACTTGGGGAGAAGATTATGTTATATTATTTTTATTTCACCACTCTGTTAAAACATATTTTCAATTTCATCTTTATGGAAACATAAGAAGGAATAGAAATAAGTCTGAATTCTTGAAGAACGAATAATAAATTCAATTAGGTAAATTTAATCCTCCACTGTCAGGTCCGAGGATAGACCGGTTTTGGTCTGTTTATACTTTAAGTCTGGTTATACTTTAAGTTTTAACAAGACTGGAGAAATGTAAAATATTTATAACTTTCATTTTTATTTTCTGGGTTTGGTGACAAAGCAAAGCGCGGCGTTGAGTGCCGCCATTCAGCACGCAATGCCTCAATTCGGTGGAAAGTGGAGAAAGGAGTGTCTTAACACTAGGTTCCCTGTGCCTACCCTGCTATATGCGGGATACAGCGTGAAGCTATGTATGTATGTATGTACTTTTATTTTCATTTTCGTAGTAGTGGTAAACTCATTTTGATAAATACATAGATATACCAAAAATACCCTTTAGATGTTAAATATTGTTTTTTTATAATAAGAGTCTTATATAAGTAATCTCACCTCATCAGCGTGGTTCTTTAGCGTCTTCTTAATAAATCGCAATAGGTGTTTCTGATTCATGCAGGACGCTGCGTGAATGTGTGTGTCCACTTTACTGTAAAATTTATAAAATGTTATATTTTCTACGTGTATATTATTCAGACATGATAATTAAGAAAAAGATAATAAGGAGAAGGAAATAAATTATAAAAAGTATATTAAAATAGAAATATATAAAAATTTGAATTAAGCAGAATTCGAACCTGCGTCTCTTGAAATTCGCCCAAGCGCTGTAGCCAATTAAGCAATATTATCTTATCGAACTTAATCGAAATTCTAATACTAATTACACAACGAATTTTCGAAGGTAGCATCTGTTTTCTCAAATTTACGCTACAAAAAATATTATTCATATCTTTAGTGAGTAAATAACACTTTAAAAAAATATTAAAATAAAAAATCCGTCTAATTTACGTAACTCAGCTAAATCGACAGATGACAAAAAGCGTACGTTAGAATCCAGCTTTTTTTTCTCCAAAGGTTTCCTTACTATAAGTATAACACTTTAAAAAAATATTAAAAGACACAATATTTTTTTTTAACTTCACGCTGTATCCCGCATATAGCAGGGTAGACAGAGGGAACCCGAGAACCCAGTGTTAAGACACTCCGTTGTCTTTCAATAAATCCTTTCCCCACTTTCCGCCAGATTCAGGCATTGCGTGTTGAGTGGCGGAACTCAACGCCGCGCTTTGCCTTACCAAACCCAGAAAATGAAAATACTTAATTTCCTGGAGTGGGAATCGAACCACAACCTGACGCGTTTACAGTCGCACGCTTGTGCCTAGGACAATATATTACCGTATATTATAAAAGTCTCGATGTGGAACAGCCTTCTGCGAGGCGAGCTCTCTCAACTCATTGAGGAGTACATGCAACTGGAACTTGCTGGATAAATAACTCAGACGACGGTAGCAGAACGATTTCCTGGAAAAAAAGAAGGGAAAAGTATGTTTTAAACATAATTTCATGAACGGCGTGAATAGGTTGATAAGTAGATTGAATATACATGTTTTTTTTAATGTTGATAGATATTGAGATTGCTTTATTTATAAGATGAATAAATTATTATATCAATAAAATAGGCAAATTTATTCATATACAGCATACATTTACTGATAAAAAAGTAATATGTATGTTGCTTTGTACAGAAATGTGTGTGAAATAGTGTATTAGCATTTTAAATGTATAATGAGACACACCAACGTTTTTAGCTAACAGCATATCTAAGTAGAAGGTAACTGAAGAAAACAGAACCTGTTATTTTTTTTCTATGTTCAAAAATGAGTGAGATATGTCGCGTTAAAGTGCAGCCTCGGTCGTGCTACTGTGTGACGTCACGTGCACACTTTCATACATGTACGTGTAACAACACACACACATACACAACCGCCACACGCACACATACACAACCGCCACACGCACATACAACCGCCACACGCACACATATCTATCGCCATGTGACGTCACGAAACGATATCGACGGAATTTTAAGACCCTATAATTTCTGAAATCCTATCCCGATTTTGATGAAACAAAAACTATTGTTATTTGCAAGAACAGGCGCACTTAATGCATTTACTTTTTCAATAAGATAAAAATTATAGGTGTGTTGGTAAAACGTTAGCTTTCCTTCTCTATATTAGCATCAACTATTTCCTACTCATCCATCCCCATAATTTTCGCAAAAAGAAGTAAATATATAGATAATAGTTTTAGTAATTACAACTTCACGCTGTATCCCGCATATAGCAGGGTAGGCAGAGGGAACCTGAGATCCTAGTGTTAAGACACTCCGTTCTCTTTCAACAAATTCGTTCTCCACTTTCCGCCAGATTGAGGCATTGCGTGTTTAGTGGCGGAACTCAACGCCCCGCTTTGCTTTGTTACCAAACCCAGAAAATGAAATTATTTCATTTCCTGGAGTGGGAATCGAACCCACAACCTGTCGCTTTACAGTCGCACACTTGTGCCTCTGCGCCACGACAGGCGTTACTTAGGCGACAGTAATTACGGTATTCTTACAGTTTTATATAAATATAAAAATACACATAAAAAAATATTAAATTTCTTCTTAAAAATATTAAAAATATTAAATTCTAAATACTCACAAGGGTCCATCGGCAATCATATTACACATAGTGTTCTTATCCTGTATATACTGTGCCAAGTTTATATATTCATAGGGAACTCTCTCCTCTCCATCTTCAGTGTTCCTATATAAATTGAACACGCCATTATCTGATTTGATGATGTAGTTCTTGGCGTCGGGAGTGGGACCTTCCCAGGGGTCCTTGTTGTCTTTGAAGGGAGGGTGGACTATGTGGTCTGGAAAAATGTTTTTATTGTTAATTTAGAGTTAAAAGTCATGGGGTACTTTCCCAGATATTCCTTCTAATATGCAAAAAAATATAAGGTTGTATGTTTGTTAGTCTATTACGAAATACTATTAAAAGAATTTAGTGATCAACAAACCACGGTCGGCTTAGTAATTTTTTTTTTTAACTTCACGCTGTATCTCGCATTTAGCGGGGTAGGCAGAGGAAACCAGAGAACCTAGTGTTAAGACACTCCATTCTCTTTCAACATTTCCGTTCCCACTTTCCGCCAAATTAAGGCATTGCGTGTTGAGTGGCGGAACTCAACGCCGCGCTTTGCCTTGTTACCAAAGCAAGGTAGTAATTTTATGAGTTTATTTATATTAAAGATACATATATACTACCGCTAATATATTAAATTCTACCACATTTTTTTTACATTTGGCGTTTTTGTAATCCAATGATTATAATATTATTTATCATTTATATAATATATCCACTATAGCATTTCATTTTTCCCTAACTAAAATAAAATCTATTTAAATACAAAAATAACAGTAATAAATATATCCTACCAGCAATATGGTTCCTCGCTAACTTAACACTGGGCGTGTGGTTGGTGGAGCCGTCAGAGTCCATATTCCTAAGGAACCTCGAAGTGATAGTGGCGAAGCTCTGTTGGGACATGTTCATATAGCGCTTGCGGATCTCTAATGCTTGCACTAAGTATGAGGACGCCTGTTGGAGATCTTCTAGAGGTACCTAAATGCGAGAAAAAATATCTATTATTTTTGTTATTTTTTTTTTGTATTTCGTAAATTTGTAATTTCTATAACAGTCATTATTATATTCGGAATTTTTATAATTTTGCGCTATAAGTTTGAATCTAATACAATTAAAGCTCACACTTTTGGAACAGGTCCAAGCGGTTTAACCTGTTTTTAGTACATTGGTTAATCACTCACGACCAGTCCCGTCGTGTCCTGACTCCTGGATATTGAAATCCAAAATGGTTTTTTTAACCAGATCCTTAAACAAACATAAACTACAGTATTTACTCACATTGAAATTAAGAAGCCGTCCTCTCTGCTATCAATTTTTCTACAATAGCGCAAAAATACACTTCATATGTACCAGTTATTTTAAATAAGCCTGGTCTGTTATTCTTACCCCAGAAGTATCTTCTCCACTGATGGCCACACGCTGGAAGTGCGGTAAGATGACGTCGAAGTCATCATCGTCCCCTCTCAACCTGGCCGCCTCCTCGAGAACAGCAGCCGCACCGCCCGCCTCGCTGCCTGCGAACGACCGAGCTGATTGCCCACATTCTGCTGCCCTGAAGGAAAATAACTATTTTGTTAATTGGGAATGATGGTATTTATATTATTTTCATTTCTTCGCGCGGCGTTCATTTTCATTTCTTCGTGCGGCGTTCATTTACGCGAATTCAGACGGAAAGTAGAGAAAGGAACGTCTTAAGATTTCGTTCTGGTCCTCTCCTGTCTACCTAGCTATACGGGAAACAATATATTGTATTTTTTTTTTATTTTGGAGATCGTGAATACATTTTAAACCTACACAATACAGTGAAAAAAACTAAGAAGCTTTTTCTGTCCTATATTTTAGTTAAGTTACTTTAGTTTAAATTTGCTTTTACAGTAAAAATGTCACTGACACATTATGAGATGGGTCTAACTGAACAAAATGGAATAATAAAAAATAATTTCTAACTCTCAAAAGAAATTCAATAAACGCCTAGAGATGGAAGTAATGAGATAAAATACCTAAGCAAGGAAATATAATACGGGTGCCCATCACGTTGAAGATAGAAGAGCTCAGAGCAGTGCCTGGAATTTGCAACCAAAGTGTAAGCTTCTTTAATTTACATAAAAGCTGGCCTCCACTGTCCAAGCTCCTCTCAATAGCTAACCAAATTTGAAAAGCCGCTTTAGAAATACGTGCTAGATATGAACTGGTAATTAACAACCTGTAATTAAGGTGAAATATCGATGTTCCAAAACAAATATAATTTGCAAGAAAGTACCTCAAACTATAAAGTTTATGTATTCGATTTAGGGTGTTGCTAGAATAAATAATATTAATTATTATTTGCATAGCAAAGTCATTACTGACAGCCCTGCGAATAACTCAAAAATAGTTTTTGAGTTATTCGTAATAATTTAAATTAATTGATGCATTATTTTCTTTTTTGTCAAAAATTTAATTATATAAAAGTATCGATACTAGCAAATCAAAGCTCGGCATTGGGTTTCGTTACGCGTGTCTAGAAAATGGGTGGAAAGTGGAGGAATGCTCCATTTTAGCACTAAATTCTCAGTACAAGTATATATATATACTAACTGCATAGTGCGATACACGTTTTTTTATTACCACTCAAGCCTAAGCCATATTTACACTAAATAAGCTGTGTCATAACAATTCCTGACAGTGGGTGGTGTGTTGATAATATCACATTTCAGAGTTGCCAAGTTAGTGCCTTCTCTGTAGGCAGATAGCGATTTCTAGGTATTTAATCACCGCCTACATATTATACTACTGTTTTTAATCTTTCTTGCGCCTGTCGTGGCGCAGAGGCACAAGCGTGCGACTGTAAACACGACAGGTTGTGGGTTCGATTCCCACTCCAAGAAATGTAAAATTGAGTATTTTCATTTCTTGGGTTTGGTAACAAGGCAAAGCGCGGCGTTGAGATCCGCCACTCAACACGCAATGCCTCAATTCGACGGAAAGTAGGGAACGGAATTGTTGAAAGAGAATGGAGTGTCTTAACACTAGGTTCTCTGGTTCCCTCTGCCTACCCTGCTATATGCGAGATACCGCGTGAAGTGACGTTCTAATCTTATAGTTCAATATATAATGGAAATAGGCAAAATTTGCTTTTTGGAATATTTATTATTCAATAAACAATAAAAGTATATATATTTTATAATAAAATTACTCACTTTTATATAATACATTGACCAAACGACATAAGTCTAAGTAGAATATAAGTTTTTGTTTTATTAATATTTACGAGCGCATAAAAGTTGATTAAATAATTAACAAGTACGTTCACTTTAATTAAGCACTGCAAATATTACCACACATAACATAATGATTTTAATACATAGTACATACCTTCTAGACGTCCATTTTTTACATTCAATTTTGCTTCCGAACATGATTATTATTTAACACTTTTAAATATTTAATTTTCTGACATTTAAAGTATTTATAAAACTTTATAATCAATCACAAAGTTCCCGCCATAACATAGATTATTTAAAAAAATTAAAATTTAGGCAAGAGGTCTAACACGTTCAGCCTACAGCTACTGTCACATTAAAATTAAGTGAGCGTTGAACACGAACAACCCCCGTGGTAAGGGTTACCGAAGCCAAGGTTTATCCAATTACCAAACAAAACACTGGTTATTTATCCCACTGTTACACAACATCACTAATATGGTCTTAGTTAGTAATCCAACAAAACAGGTTTAACTAAATCTAGGATTATCGACCGTTTACGTACATTTTATTATATTTAATTTCTTAAAAAAATTATAAATCTTAACACAGGAATATGTTTTGCGTTTGAATTATTTTCAGATTTTTATAAAACTATAGATAAAAATAAATTGAGACGTTCATCTTTTTTTAATGTCTAAACAGCTAAGAACATATTTTCCCTAGTAAGGGTTGTGCCACGTCAAGGTTGATCCAATTAGCAGTAATACCGACGGTTATAAGAGTACACGCGCGTACGGATGTAGCTCATAAACTTATGTTATAGCTTCCACACTATAGACGTGGAGGACGTGTCAACGTTGAAATTCGATTAACACTGTGTGGGCGATGGTTTTTGTTGTGTTTGTAAAATGTTCTTACGATTAGTATGTAGGTATACTTCACGAATTTAGCTGAGTAGACCGAAATACCACATAGTTCTTCTCAGTTATCTTATTATGCTGAATCTATAATGTACAAACATCACGTGTTTTTTCTCATGTTGGGCAAATTATATTCAAGCAGAAAGTATGAACATACAGCTCTTATTTTTTTGTTTAAATATAATTTTTATCTACGTTTTTTTTTTACATTTTAGTCACTTAACTAGGTGACGGTAGTGTAACGTTAACTATGGAACACAAACCATCAAGAGAATTCAATTTGGTAATTAGTTGCCCTTGTTATTTAATTAAACATAATTAACTTAAAAAACATATTATGTTACTAACATCTAAATCTATTGGTTGAATATGATTTAACATTTTTGGTCAACAAATTTGACTTAATACAAACATTTTCAATTTTATTTACTAATAGGATAATTGAATCGGTAAGTGCGGAAACAATGTAAGTCCGGATTTTCAAATTTTGCAGGAGGGAGAAAAAAGTATAACTTGCCTTTTTTCTTAGAAAAGCTAGTTGAAATCGATTACGAATTTTTGTATGTTTTGTAACTTACGTTGTTTCTGCACTCACCGATTCAATTGGGACACAGACATTTGATTTGACAGATTACAAATTTTCATACTTGCTTGATTTAACTATACCAGGGAAATGGAAATATCTTTAAACACTTAAACACATATTATAATAAAAAAAATACTAGTGGTGTTCCATGCATAATAAATATAAGGAAATATTCTATTAAAATATTTATGTAGATATATTTTTATCGCGTCAACTGCTCGCGGAATAGTATGGACATTTTTTTTTGTCAGTCCAAAACGATAAATGACCGACGTTGCGCAGTGCGGTAAATATGTGTCTAAACACCACGGTCGAGTGCACGTTAGTGGTAGAATCAAATTAGTCGTTATTTTTTGCATATTTAATTTCAATTCCTATAAAATGTGAATTGGTACGTGTCAAAAATTTATGAATAATTAATATATGGTCACATAAATATTTAATTGCGTTGTCAAAATAAGATATAAAAACTAAGCATTGGTATGTAAATTTGTATAAAAAGTGTATACCTTGTACCTAACATTAATAAAAAGCTAAATTAATTCAATGAACCGCACCTTGCAGTGGATTTCGTGACCCAATATTCATTATTTTAAAAACGATGTCAACAAATTGTTTAACGCTACGCTTTTTTCAGCCTAACCCATATAAGTATATTTTTATTTTTGTTAACACACTAAAGACGTATGTTTCGTACCTTTTGTTTGAATAAAGTTTGTCTTTATTAATATTTTTTTACATTTCATTACTTAAGCTTATGAGACTCGCAGAATCTAAATGTTTCTTAAGAGAGTTCTGTTTTGCCTTTGGTATCTAAATAAATATAATTAACCTAAAAGCATTATTTAACCTACAAACATCCAAAATATTATGTAAATTGATTTTTGATTAATAATTTTAATCTATAACAAAACTCTTTTAAGGATAGAAAAATATAATAACTTACTTGACATTTAATTGTCTTTGTATAAGTAGCTTCTTCTCTATCTGCTCTATGGGGAACTGTGGAACCTCATAGGGCGCCGATAACTCATTGGGGAGCTCCCGAGGGGCCTCCGCACCTACAGCACTCGTAGGACTCTCGCTACCTGTAAATAAAATTATGTTTTATTCTCTTCTTTAAATATCATAAAAAATATTTTTAAAAAACGTATATTAATTTGAACGCAACGAAACTCGAACTCGCGCTTCTAGGAAACCGGCCAAGCGCTCTAGTCTATTAAGCCATACGTTATGGTCAAGATTTTACGATTCTTGCAATTAATTTTCGTTGTTGTCATCTCTATAGGGAGATTTAACAAACTTTAAAACTATTAAAATATATCATTAAAATATTAAAACTGATGTCAGAAGTTAATATTTAAATTAAAAAGAAAATTGAGAATGTACTGCAATAGTGTTGTGCTTGTACTTTAATTCAAGAAAATTAAAAAATAAGGTATATTTTATATTTTCAACTTTTTTTTGTCTAGACTATTTTTTTTGCCTATCCTGAATTTATATTACGTATCACATTTATAAAGAGCGATTACCATCTGACCTTCGACTCTTACCGAGTATATTGGGACTAACTAACCTTGTAGTTAGATTGACAGAATTGTTTTTTTTTTTTAGTGAATATTTTGCGTCTCCTTTATAATATTACACAATATTTTATATATACATACTATGAATATTTGGAATAAAATTCATAAGTAAAATTTAA
The DNA here is from genome assembly GCA_033558755.1 of Philaethria dido. Lineage (NCBI taxonomy): Eukaryota > Metazoa > Arthropoda > Insecta > Lepidoptera > Nymphalidae > Philaethria > Philaethria dido. The sequence continues at coordinate 166,966 of JAKGSA010000516.1, forward strand.
TGAAATTATGCGAGTATAATGCTATAAGAAATATAATAATATAAGAAATATTACGCAACTTACTACACAAAACAATACCTTGCCTTAATATTTTATGAAGTGAGGAGAATAAAAAATACATATTTTTAACTACTTCAACTTCAATTATTTACTTAAATTGAGACAGAGCCTATATATATCATAGGTTTTACACATTTCTTCAGGTGAACGTTCATAATAATATTCAGATTAACGCATTTTGCACCATATTACGGTAAGAACTGAGATAACCCAGAGAAATAGAAATGTAAAAATCCTCTTTCCTCCCATATGCCCCGCTGACCTCTCAACTCAACGCTGTTCTTTATCTCACCCATATATGTTCATTCCCTAAGTGGAAATCGAACCCACAATCATCAGTCAGAAACTATTCAATTGCCCCACAATGTCCTCTAAAATGATGATTAAACAAATCACGCATTCAAATGTGAATCTTGACAAGTATACCCATAGTATGAAGACCATATGCAAATAATTCAAGGTACACATCCATAATCTATTCCTAGCCTCGTAGTAGTTTATAGGGAAACAACATCGAATAGCTATACAGTAATCTGCGAGTCTCAACTCTCAGGTCAAGGCTCACTATTCAACATATTAAAGTAATGAAGTCCCACTGCAGAGCGCCCGCTTATCTCTATTCTATAGATATAGTAGTGTTATCTTGATCATTTTATCTAATACTACATTCCGGTTCGAATGAAACCCATTATAATGATAATATTATAGGCCTTGATGTTATTAAGGAATATTTAATTAAAGTTTTTTTTAGTATTAAATATTTTTATGTATCTAGGATTCATGTTTCTCTAGGTGTTTTATAAATAGTCACTTTGATTTTAACTCGCCACCTACACAGTGATGTTAGGCTTTGAATTTTGAATAATTTGATTCAACGCTAAAATATATCAAAATATATACATACATACATAACTTCACGCTGTATACTGCAAATAGTAGGGTAGGCAGAGGGAACCTAGTGTTAAGACACTCCGTTCCCCACTTTCCGCCAAATTGAGGCGTTGCGTGCTGAGTGGCGGAAATCAACGCCGCGCTTCGCCTTGTTACCAAACCCAGGAAATGAAAATACTAAACTTACATTTCCTGGAGTGGGAATATATCAAAATATATATTAAATATTACTCTTCTTATTTTATCCTTTCCTACTTATATTACAAAAGTAAAAAATTGTGAGTATGTACAGATGTTTGTTACTCTTCAACGCAAAAACTACTGAATGTATGTCTGAATTATGTAGATGAAACTTTCCACTAATATAAAAGACATTGTAATTTAGCCATGATGTACATACATAGCTTCACCCTGTATCCCGCATATAGCGGGGTAGGCAGAAGGAACCTAGTATTAAGACAATCTGTTCCTCACTTTCCACCGAATTGAGGCATAATATACCTAACGATAAATATCCAGTATTTTTATATTTAAATGTATCCTTCATCGATAAAAAATATTATTATATGGATAAAAAAATTGAAAAAATCGCCAAAAGTTTGAACTTAACAGGATTTTGACCTGCGCCTCTTGGATACTGTCCAAAACAATATAGCCAACTAAGATGAGATGAGATGAGATTCATTTAGGGTTGTTACAAATTTTATTCTTAATAATTAAACAAATTAAAATATGTTATTGAGTTGAGTGGCGGAACTCAACGCCGCACTCTACTCAATGTTAGTAGAATATACTAATAATGTAAATCTTAATATATTTGAAATTTCGTTCTTTTGAAATTTTATTACACTGAATATTCGTTATTATACATTTATATATACATATGTGTAATAACTTACATTCCATATTAATTGCTATTGCGTTGTGTTTACAAAATAACGAGCTTTCTAATTTTAACGTATTTACGTAGTGTTAAAAACAGCTATCGGAACTCAGTAACATAGTGTCTGCAAGCACGACTGGTTATAGGTTCGATTCCAACTCGGGGGAATGATGATACTCCACAGAATGCGGGAAAATGTCAAGTCAAGTCAAATGTCAAGTCGTATGTGCAAACTGATGCTGTCCCACTGCGCCACGATGAAATTAATATTATTATTATTTTTTAAATTCACTCTGTATCCCGCATATAGCAGGATAGGCAGAGGGTACCTGAGACCTAGTGTTAAGACACTCCGTTCTCTTTCAACAAATCCGTGCCCCACTATCCGCCAGATTGAGGCATTGCGTGATGAGTGGCGGAACTTACCGCCGCGCTTTGCCCTGTTACCGTACCCAGAAAATGAAAATCCTTCATTTCCTGGAGTGGGAATTTAACCCACAACCTGTCGCTTTACAGTCGCACACTTGAACCTCTGTGCCGCGACAGGCGAATATTTATTTCCAATAAATTAAAATTTAAGCCTCTCACTCATTAGAAGGGCAGCTATTTGAAAGATAATGAATTGGTAATTATTTATCAAGATGCTATACAGAATGATAACAAACAATCGTAGATGGTGCTAATTAATATGAAACCAGCAACACAATACCATAATAAAATGCGCACATCGTATCAGCATCTCATCGACAGACACTTCACCAAGGGACATGGCTTTATTTATATTAATCTTTATATATAAAAATGAATGTTTGTCTGTATGTACTTTATAGAATCGTAAACCATGCATTTGATCATGTGATAATCTTTAGCAAAGTTGTTATGCATATACCCACGAAGGAGTGGGTGCGACTAATTTTCGAAAGATGGCGCCACACATTTTTTTCGAAATTAACAAAATCTTTAAAATTACTCAAAATGATTTCAATATTTGTATATAATGTCTTTACTTCAAATTTATTTTTGGTGGCATAGCAACGCGCACAGGGTACAGCTAGTTTCATATATTTATTTGAAATAATATTATTCAATTTTATTATCTATGATGAATACGATTTTTTCAGCATATATATCGCGTATCCCTTACGCATAGTAGGGTTATCAAAGAGAACTTAGTGTCAAGACACTCCGTTCTCCATTTTCCGCCCGAAACTGTAACATTAATGGCATAACTCAATTCATAATATAGAATTTAGTAAAGTCCACACATTTATTTTAATAATTATATAGACTATAAGAACTCTTCATACCTATCTAATTATAATTATATTTAACAAAATCAGATTCACGTTTATATTTCTTATAGAAGACAGGAAAAACAGAGCAAGATATTAAGACACTTCATTATACGCCTTTCATCCGATTTCGAAACATTGAATGTTTAGTGGCGGAACTCAAAGATGCTTTGTTTACTAGAACGAGAAAATGGAAATAATATCTATATATAAATAAGTGAAGCAAAAACTTTGGATCCCATTTTACGAACATTACGCGAACAGGGGAGCAAGAAACTTGGCACACTTATAGTTTATATAGAGGAGTGCAGAATGCTAATATATTTTTTTAAATAATGCATAAAAATATATAAAATTAATAAAATAAATGTTACACACACTACCATGGTTTGACATCCATGTTTATGACAACGCGTTGTTAACGCGTCAACGGAGACTCTAGTTAAAATAATTTCCTCAAGTAAGGATCAAACCAAAAACTCTCGCGTATACAATCAGACGCGCCACTACACCGCTATAGGCTAATATAAGATGATGATGTAAGACGAACGCCTTTCTCTTTGTTTAATAACTCGATTTTGCGATTATAGGCACAAAATAATCTACCAGTGTCACATATAGTAGGCGAAAGGCGAATGAGGTAGGGCAGTAAATTTTGTTGAATATTATGAACCGATGATGTATGGTGTATGAGTGTCTTAACACTAGGTTCTTTGGTTCCCTCTGCCTACCCTTGCTATATGCGGGTTACAGCGTGAAGTTAAAAAAAAATGAAATATAGACCATATTTCATTTTTTTTTGTTTGGTTCAAACACTAAGTTAAGACGAACGTCTTATCACTTAATTATAGGTACATTTTGTCATGGTCACTCCATTACGCTTTCCACTCTTTTTATCTCACTAGCCACTAATAGAGTGCCGAAAGCCCAATGAAGTATCAAATAATGCAGATTAAGATTAATTACAATGATTACACACTTAAGCTATTTAGATTAAAGTGGTATTCGCATTCCAAACGAAACTGATATAACTCAAAAAATTGTTATTGTAAAAATTTATGGTCCTTTGTGAGTCAGTTTTAAGGAATGTGGAAGTTAAGACATTTTTATTTAGGCTTCTTCCGTTTTGATAATAAGTCTGTTTTTTTATATATAAATTTAGTTTATTTGTATCAAAATCAAAATATTCTTCATTCAAACGGGCTATTATAAGCACTTTCGAATCAATTAACATAAAGATATCAGTATATTGTCTGTCCTACCGGAAGTTCGAAATATGTACAATAAGTATTATTTAAGGGCTCTTTAATAAACCATTAAGTAGCGCAGTGGTAAGAACCATGTTGCAAATTATACTACAATTAATTACTGAACCCTGAGTAAAACAAAAAACACTTTACACATGATTAAAATAAAGAATTTAAAACCTGGATTTCATTTTCGACTGAAATTACAAATATCGTCATCATCATTTTTAAAATGACAATAAAATTACATACAAAAGATAAGAAACAGTAATTTTGTTATCTATCAGTAATGTACAAGGCATTATAATGGCTCAGGTTGGGACGTGTATGCTAAGTGCTATTGTTATGATCAAAATGGAATTTATACTCGCACCCATCTTTCGTGGCGTAGAGGCACAAGCGTGCGGCTGTGAACGCGACAGGTTGTGGGTTCAATTCCCACTCCAAGAAAAAAAACTTTAGTATTCCAAGTAAAACTTTAGTATTTTCATTTTCTGGGTTTGGTAACAAGGCAAAACGCGGCGTTGAGTTCCGCCATCATCACGCAATGCCTCAATTCGGCAGAAAGTGGGGAACGGAGTGTCTTAACATTAGGTTTTGAGATTTCCTCTGCCCACCCTGCTATATGCAGGATACAACGTGAAGTTAAAAAAAGACCGTCATTCCTTTTATAATTGACTAGATAACGTTATATTAAGGCCAAATTACACAAAATCGTTATAAATTGTAGCCTGTGTTATTCTCATATAAAAGCTTTAATACCAATAACTAAATTGAGTTGATTCGAGTTCCCCACTCAACACGCAATGCCTCAATTCGGCGGAAAGTGGGGAACGGAATTGTTGAAAGAGAATGGAGTGTCTTAACACTAGGTTCTCTAGTTCCCTCTACCTATCCTGCTACATGCGGGATACAGCGTGAAGTTAAAAAAAAAACTAGTTCGATCTAGACCCGTTCAATAGCTTTTGCGTGAAATAATAACTAACATACATTCTCACAAACTTCCTCATTTATTATACTAGTAGGACGTTTTGATATACTTAATTCGAAGGATTCGTCTAGTTTTGCTAACCATAAATAAACAGATCTATAAATAACCGGACCGTGATGAACTAAATGATTAGTCACTAGGCTTTATATAGGTATATATTTTTATCTGTTTTAAAAAATGCAAGTAACGCATATTGATAAATGCAATGTTAAAATTATTATAACAAATTATTACTTTTATTATCATAATAAGGGCCAGTCTACTCGTACACAAAATGAAATCGCAAAGGAACGCAATGCGTCGCTAGACATTCAACATTGGCCTTGCGCCAGGATATCTCCCATTAAAGTAAATAGTTGCCCATTTTTTACTATGTAACTCATCGTAGTCTCCTACAGCCTCTTTAACGAGAAAACTTCACTATTTCATGCCGTATATATAATTGACTGTATGAGTTTTTTTTCAATTCGTACTTTATTTACATTAAGTATATTTGAAAAGATATTTTCACTTTCAAATAGTTAGAAAAAAATGAAGGGATACTTGAAAGACAAGTATAAGCGAGAATGTTATATTAAGAATGAAGAAGAACGTGCTCAGGTGGTTTGGGCACGTCGAGAGGATGAGTGATGAAAGAATGGTGAGAAAGATATATGAAGGAAAGGTGAGCGGTAAGAGAGGTAAGGGGAAACCTCGGTTGACCTTCGAGAACACAGTATCAATGATACTGGAGGAAAGTCACGTAAAAAGCAAGAGGACCCCCCGGAGGGCATGCATGAAGAGGTTAATGACTGTGGACGAGGCGAAAGAGGTATTCAGAGACCCTAGCGTTTGGCGCTCCGTTCTCTCTGACTACCCCGCTAAGGATAAAGCGTGAAGTTAGGTAGGTATGTATATTTTCACTTCTCAGCTCTAACAAGACAAGACGTGGTGTTTCGTATTCAGATGGAAAGAGGCGAACTGAGTGTTTTGACACTAGGTTCTCCCTGACTCCCCTGCTGCATGGTATAAAATCATGTTTTATTTCATTCGCTACGGGGATATGGTACGTGCCCTTTTGCTAACTACTACATGTTACATTTATTTTCGACATTACTTAAAACTTGACTTATATGTCTACATAAATAGTTTCTATAAGTTCCTAAATGACTCCAGTATTTTATCTCCATAATTTATACCATTTAAGTTGCCAAGTTAACTACGTTTATTTATGTCCTTATTATATTACTTTTGTATGTTTATCCCAATTAAATGTCAATATAATAATATGGAAATCAAGTCCTGAAAAATTGAACACTTACACCTACCAAATAATTATATTTTATTCTTAACAATAAATTAATTTAAAAATATATATTTTTGTAATTAAAATATAATATTATTTATATATATTTAAAAATATTTACGGTTTTCCTCCGGTGGTTCCTCCTGCGCGTCGGACGGCGCACGCGCACGCGCTCGCACATGCCACAGGTCCTTATCAAAACTGTACATCACTTCACAATTTGCACATTAACACTAGTTTCCTTTTACTGTTCAAGGACTAATTTAACTCTAGCTATTAATTCAATACAAGCATCTGAATTCAATTAATTTAATTTAAAAAAAATATATCTGAGGTCATCGTAGTGCAGTAGGACAGCGTTTAATTACGATTGTTCTGAGTTCGATCTCACTTGGGTGAATGATTATTTATTATTATTTTTTTTAGCTTTACGCTGTATCCCGCATGTAGCAGGGTAGGCAGAGATAACCTGAGAACCTAATGTTAAGACACTCCGTTCCCCACTGTCCGCCGAATTGAGGCATTGCGTGCTTTGTGACTGATTTATATTTAAATTATACTTATTTTTATTTCCACACTCTGATAATACAAAGCGTGAAGTTGAGTTCCGTCACACAATACGTAATGTTTCGATTTAGAGCGTTATTTTTTTTTTATGGATAATGGATAGCAAACTAGCAGAAGGACCACCTGATGGTAAGTGGTTACCTTTGTCCATGGACATCTACACCGCCAGAGATGTTGTAGAAGCGTTGCCGACCTAGAGGATACAGATGGAAGGGGGGACAATGTAGGAATCAGCTATCGGAAACACCACATTTTGGGGAAAGATGGGTGGAAAGAGGAAAACCTGGCTTACATGCCACCGAATTAAGTGGAGAACAGAGTGTCTTGAGTCTTGACGGCAATATAGGTTTCTCAGACTGTGGGGGAGAAATCATAACAATAATAATTATGATTTTCTTAAAATATAAAAAATCACGTAACATGAGTAAATTCAGAAGAGTGATAATTTACGATTATTCAAAAATATTTTAATAAGTAAGCTTCATTCACTTTCGATTCACTCGAATCGTGGCAATGTATGTACAATTTAAAAATAAAGAATAGCCTTTACAATAACTATCTATATATTAATACGTGAAGCAAAATCTTTGTACACTTTTTTACGAAAATAAGCAATAATAATAAGAGGAGCATGAAATTTGGCACACTTATAGTTTATATAGAGAAAGAGTGCAGAATTCTTATATTTTTTTTAAAATAATGCATAAAAATATAATAAATTAATAAAATAAGTGTTACAGACACTACTATGGTTTAACAACCATGTTTATATACAGCGACATACACGTTGCTAGGCAACGCGTTGTTAACGCGTCAACGCTCGTATTAATAAAAACAATAAATCTTTGTTATGTACAAATGAAAATAATTTAAATATGATCATTTCTTCAAGTCATTTCAAACAATTGACTTTACAAACAGTCGGTGTACCACGATGATGATTTATGACTTTTTTCTACCAATTATAATTAAATTTAGCCTACTTCAAAAAAGGATGAGATTCTCAATTCGACTGTATTTTTTATATATGTGTGACCGCATAACTTTTGACTAGGTAAACCAATTTTTAGGATTACTTTCTTATGTTAGCTACTTCTGATGTAGTCCCATTTAAACTAAGTTAAGATTTTACAAGTAGTTGATGTGTTATTCGTAATAATTTTGTTTTTTAGTACATTTTATTTGAAATCGATGTTCTTTTTTTATTCAAATTTTAATTATTCAAAACTAAATATTTAATCGTACATAGCAACTCCATATAAATATTATCACACCACGTACAGAGAGTTATCAATAAGGTTATCGTTAATATTGCCTCGTGATATGGCATCTTAAATTCGCATTTTATTATTAATAGAACTGTTTTGTTCGGAAAATTACATCAAATGATGCAATCGCAGTAGCGTGAGAAAAACTACTGTACATAACATAAATGGTTAGATAATGAGCTTCCGTTTACTTAAGTATATAATATACTTCACGCTGAGGATTTAGTGTCTAGACACTCTGTTGTCCACTTTAATGTTCAAATAAGAGACATTGATGACATGCGTGTCGAGTGGTGTAACATTGCACCGATCTTTGTCGTCCCAGAGCGAAGAAATAAAAATAATTTAAATATAATTCCCGCAATTGGGAATCGAACTCCATATATTCCATTGCTTCAAGTTAGTGTCATAATTCACCTTAATATATATTTTACTCAGTATACCTACATATGCTATATAAGGAACGGAAATTTTAACAGAGCGGAGTATCTTAACACTGGGTTCTTGGGTTTAAAAAAAACATAAAGCTATACAATTTGAGATCCAGATAACTAAAAAGTACAAGTGCCTCGAAGTATCTCGAATTCCTTTGTTTTTATAGTTAGTTATATATTGATATGTTTTTTATTGCGCTTAAAAACAATTGTAGAAACGAAGTGATCAGAACGGGGGCTTATCTCTAAAATTTCTTTCAACTAACCTGTGATAGTGGGTGGAAGCGTAATAACAATACTTATTGTGCAATATACAAAGAAGTATTTAAATAGAACGTAAATAAGAATAATATATTTAAAAATATTTTAACGGGAATTAAATCCGTAATTACTAATTTAAATTACTAATAGTTAGTAACAACTACATCAACATTCAGTCAATTCCTAAATATCAACCGGTGTTTATCAAAATTACTGCGTAAAAACTGCTGTTTATTTTATCTAAATTAATTAAAATTTTAACAAAAAAAAAGAAAACCGCCTTCAAAAAACACAAAGAATACAATTATTACGTATAACTCAAAAACTACTCGTCTAATCCTAACTAAATTTGAATGGGACTACATCCATAGCTATCATATAAAAAAAAAACATTTTTTTTATTGATTTCAACCAGCAAAAAGCTATGGTAACATTAAAAAAAAACAGTTTTCTCTCGAACCTTCACTTTTGAAATCGGCTAAACGGTGCCTTATATTTGTTTAAGCCTAATATTTACATACAAGCTGTTATTAATGCTTATACCTACTGACTATCCATCACGCGCTTAATGTTAGGGAGTGCCAGTCAGCCACTCTACAGTCAATTTATGAACTTATTGCCACTTACCGAACTATATTAGCTTACAAATTAATTATTGATCCTACATAACACACCATTGTTTGCTATTCTGGGACAATAATAGACCTTTGTAGGCTTCTCGATGTTTAGAAGTTATATTAATCGTTTTGTTCACCGAGTTGTTTTAATATTTATTTTGGAAATAAATATACTTAACAAATTCAACTTTTTCTTTTGTAAACCTTAGAAGAATTTAGTGTTAAGACACTCCGTTCTTTGCTTTCTGTCCAAATTGGATACATTGTATATTGAGTGACGGAACTCAATACCGCGTTTAGTGTTACTACATACATACATAGCTTCACGCTGTATCCCGCATATAGCAGGGTAGGCAGAGGGAACCTAGTGTTAAGACACTCCGTTCCCCACTTTCCGCGGAATTGAGGCATTGGGTACTGAATGGCGGGACTCAACGCCGCGCTTTGCCTGTTACCAAACCTACGAAATGAAAATATTAAACTTTTAAATTTCCTGAAGTGGGAAACGAACCCACAACCTGTCGCGTTTACAGTCGCATGCGCCACGCCGTTCTACTCTGCGCCACGACAGACGTCGTGTTACTAAGGCGAAGAAACTAAAATAATGTAAATATAATTATTACCTCGAGTGGAAATCGAACGCACGACCGTCGCGTTTACAATCAAAGTCATACAATCAGTTCTGCGACAAAATGGCCGCAAATTAAAAAAAAATAATACAACAGTATAAAATGAAAAATACAAAACTCAAATATTATAAGAGACGAGATCTTTTGTGAAAATAAGAATTGCAGCGACAATAAAGGGTTGTTATTAGTGGATGAAAATGTCTATTTCGAGAATTCCTCGGGCGAAGGCTGCGATTGTGACGCAATAGTTTATCATTCGGTGTACCGTGTCCGTGCACTCGTCACGGGGCAAGGTTAAGTGATAAGGGGTCAAATTTACAACGCACAAACAATTGTATGTGATTTATGATATATAATGTTACAAACAAAATAACAGCTTAAAAAGTGAATCTAATGATCAAGACGCTGCGAACAGAGTGTCTTGGTCACTAGATTCACTTCGCTTTCGGTCTGAATTCAAGACACTACATGTTATGTATCGTAACTCAACTCCCTTGACTTACCAGAACGCAGAAATGAAAATAGTTAAACATAATCATTACCCTGAGTGTGAGTCGAACCCACATCCCATCACGTTTACAATCAAACGATGTCCCACTGTGTTTTATTACGTTACTTAAATTCTAAAATATTAATAATCATTCATATATATTTACGAAATTTTATCTAGTTTCTAATTTTAATAGGTTAATGTTATTTCAAGTGCGGACGCTCGTCGCCCACTATAACCGTGTTTATAAACAACTGCTTTTAAATTACACAAAGAATTGTCCTGTTTATGGCGTGATGTAATGACGAACACACAAAAACATAAATACAACTAAATTAACAATTTACACCATTCTGTTAAGAAAAAAAATTAAGAAATAAGCAAAAACGAGAACATTATTCATCATTTCACATTCATTGAAAGTAAAAACGTACACATTTACACAAACAGCTGTTACCTTATATTATGTTTAGTATAAAAACTATAAAATACCAAATAATTATTACAAAATATATGAAATCTAATGTAATCGTAAATATTTAATGGTATAATAAAAATATTTCGTATGTATAAATATATATGCCACGCGACAATGCAACACGGTGATGGCCGCTAGTGCGCAACGGCGGAGTAACGCGGACTGACTGAGGCAGACCGGCAGTGTACTGGCTACTGTGCCTACCTCGCTAGCTACCCGGTCTTGTCCCCAATAACCTTATTCATATGCAAAAATGCGAATACTTATTATGTTTTGAACTTTAAATTAAAATTTTTGAACTAATAGTACTTGATTTTAGATTTGATCTTATTTTTTAATCTATTTCGTCTATTCATAATAATTTCAAGTCGAAATGAACGAATTTTAAGTTTAAATGAATGAATTAAAACCTATAAAAGATTAATTTGATACACAAAAAATGAATTTGAAGTTCAAATGTTCCTGAATATTTATCTTTTGTTAATATTTATATGCGTGAATTAATATTTGTTAAAGCATTTATTATAACTTGGGTTGGTTTAAAAATAATAAGTTTACGTACATATCTATTGTTTTGTTTATGCTTTTATGGTAATCATCTCATTAAAATGATTAACTAAGTAATATTCTGAATATTTTTCTACACGATGTAAGTATATTAAATAAATTTCATAATTAATTAAACTAGCGTCCCTGTTGACGCGCTAACAGCGCGTTGCCTTACGTAGCGTTGTAACGTATATGTCACTTTATATAAACATGGATGTCAAACCATGATACGAGTAGTGTGTGTAACATTTATTTTATTATTTTAATGTACTATTTATGTATTATTTTAAAAAGATATTATGGTTTATCACTCCTTCGTTGTATAATCTATAAGTGTGCCAAGTTTCATGCTCCTCCGTCCGCGTATTTTTCGTCAAAAGGTTTTGCTTCACGTATTTATATATAGATGACAAAACTACCTCATTTGAGCAGGGTTTTCGTATAAAAGTTACCAAAAAATCACGATTACAATATTATCGTATATCAAAATAAGCTATAAACTCTAAAAAGCGCTTATTGACATTAAAAATACTACACTCTGTATAAATTTCAAAACATTGCGTAATATAATTTTGACTGTTAACCGCGGCGTTTAATTCCGCCAACGAATTAAAAAGAATAGATATTAGAAATACATAGAATATTTATTTAGTTTCACGCATTTAATATAATTGTAATTTAAAAAAGTTTTCGATATTTCTTTTATTTTTATATCATCTTATGGATAGAACCCATAATCTCACGTACTTATTATTGCATAATAAAATAAATTAAAAATACAACAACAGTAGAAAATATTGCAGAATTGAATTCCGCCACACAAAGTCTGAAATACGGGCAGAAAACGCCAAACGGAGTGTCCAGGGCGATGAAATAAAAAAAATAATTAATATATAATGTAATCCCTAAGTAAGAATCGAATCCACAGTCACTGGCATACTTATTATAAATATTGATTAAAGTTATATATGATGATGACATCACAATCGTTCCGTTCAAACACTAATTGGGTCACAAAATTATTACCTGTTATATTAATACATGGAGAAATACAAAAAATCTATATTCTTATTAATATATCATAAATACATTAAATTAGTTAAATAAATATAATTCGGCGGAAAGTGGAGAACGGAGTGTCTTAACTCTTGGTTCCCCTCTGCTACCCTGCTATATGCGGGATACAGCGTGAAGCTATGTATGTATGTAGTTAAATAAATATTACATACAGTACCAAATGTTTGACATACACGTTGCTATGGAAACATGTATTTGACTACTAGAAACAATAAATTTTTGTTTCACTTTCTAAAACAACATCGTTCGCGCAAAATTATATCATGTTTCGCCCACACATACGTATACCTTCGATAGCTCAGTTGGTAGAGCGGTGGACTGTAGAGGTGTATATATCATTGTAATCCATAGGTCGCTGGTTCAAATCCGGCTCGAAGGAATTTTTTGTATTTTTTTTTTATTATTAAAAAATTTGTATTATATTTTATATGGAACATTATTAAATTGTTAAAATATAGTTATAAAAATTTTGAAATAAAAAATAATAATTAAAATTAAAAAGAAAACGACTTAAGATAAAATGCATTAAAAAGAAATTTAATTTATTAGGACCACATCAGAAGACTAGTTATCATAATGAACAAGAATCATCAAAATTGAATCTTCCAGTAAAAATACAGTCCAGAACCTCTTCCCTTTTTTAAAAAACATAAAACAATAATAACAACAATAAAAAAATCGCCACAGTTATACGTCAGGCTTTATGCTATTGTTAGGGGTACATAAAGGGGTGGATAACAGAATATGAATATGAAAGATATTTTACATACTAGTGTTCCCGTTGACGCGTTAATAACGCGTTATCTTTAACAATGTATATGTCACTTTATATAAACATGGATGACAAACCACCAAATGTTAGTGTGTGTAACATTTATTTTATTAATTTAATATACTTTTTATGCATTGTTTAATAAAAACATTAGCATTCTGCCCTCCTTCTCTTCATAAACTAACTATAATTGTACCAAATTTCATGCTCCTCCGTCCGCGTAATTTTAGTAAAAAGGGGTACATATAAATTATTTGTAAACAGGTTTTGAAGTAGCTACTTCCATATCCCAACCATTTCATTCAAGAAAATAAAAATGAACCAAAATGTATACTTACGGGTGTCATCAAAAAAGGAGTCTGTAATAATGAGCGGCGACCGGGAGCCGTCTTGCACGCCTCTTGACGACATGTCTTCTGGTTCTAGCACATCTCATTAAAACTTGTTATTGTTAAAAGCCCTTGAGGATTGAAAATATTAGCGATTATGTCGTAGAATTTGGGAGCAATTATTCGTAATGTGGATATGTTGATAGGTCGTGCATATGTTTTAATATATAATCTTACACATATATACATACATACATAGCTTCACGCCGTATCTCGCACATAGTAGGGTAGGCAGAGGAAACCTAGTGTTAATACACTCCGTTCTCCACTTCTTAATCACATCTTAATTTTAGTTATTGTTTTATTTATTGGATGAATAAACGATTAATATAACTCGCTCTAGTAACAAGGCAAGCGCAGCATTGTGTTTCGCCACTCAGCACGCAGTGACTCAATGCGGCGGAAAGTTGGGGAATGGAAATCTTAAGAGAACGGAGTGTCTTATGTCTTAACGCTAGGTTCTCAGGTTCCCTCTGTCTATCATGCTATATGCGGGATACAGAGTGAAGTTAAAAAAAAATTATTAAATCATTCCATTGGAACACTTTTAGTTATAAAAGTATTAAAATAACATTAAAAAAGTACTTTACTGATAAAACTTATGCATCCGAAAAGTATACATTTTAAATTTATCAATTTATTCACGCTTGGTACGAATAAAATTTATGTATCAGCGATGCAACTTCCTGTTTCATATTTAATTTTTAAACGATTAGTCATATTGGATAAAACTGGTAACACTTCTTAGTCATTGAGTAATTAATAATTTAAAGGGCATAATATTATTTACTAAATGTCCAACTCGATTTCTTATAAATTATATTTTTAATACTTTCCGATTCTTCAGACGTTTTAGAATTGAGGTGTATAGGTTACATTTAAACATACTTTATGGGATTCCTTATATTTATCTGTCAATGTAAGAAAATCTTGCAATGTTCTTTTCACCCACTTTTTTACGTCCGATTTGTTTAAAATTTGCATACATGTCCAGATCCGATGACAGTACTATATTTTTATAGCAAGAATACAGGTTGTATTCTATGCCAGGACGACCAAAGTAATAAGAAAATTTTAAAATTGTGACCGTAGAAAGCTGAAATGTAGACTTCTTGGAAAGTACGAGACGAGATTTCCCGAAATTCCAAAACAAAACGGAGATCCAGGTTTTACAATCCTAGTCGCGGAATTTATATTTTATATTTACAATAATATGTTATAGGTATATGTAAATGTTTCGTTTAGTGCAGTGCCTACCCTATTACTTTATACATATCCAATATCCAAAGGTTGCTTGGAAGAGATCGCTTTAAACGATAAGGCCGCCTTATTGTACATTATTACTGTTTTACCATTAAATTTTTCTTTATTTATTTGTAACGTTTGTGCGCATAAATTTGTATTGTATTGATTGTCGCGGATAGCTACTTCTATACAAAAATGCAGCCTGTGGGTCTTATGTTCGTAGTACACAAATAAAAAAAATAAAAACAAAAATTTCGTACTAGCAACACAACACGTGGCGGAGTCGAGTAAACATAAGTGTTATTGCTCTCAATACCGTCGACCTTCGTGTAAATATATCGAAGTACCGGCGGTCCGCCACACTCCCGTGGTGTGCCAGACGCCAGTGACCAGTCCAAGACAAACTTTGCGAATTCATTATATATTTCCATAATTGTAACTTTCTTTATGATGAAGTCATGAGGTAAATGATCTTGGGATTTTTATGTGACTTCTTTTTATTATCCACAATATTAATGCATGTATTCTTGAAAAAAATACTTTTTTCTTTATTGGTCAACACAACTTCGAACGATAATTCCTCATATTTTAATTATTAAGCTACGGAACTGTATGTTGATATGCTTACAGAGATCTAACAAACTAAACTGTGTTTTAGTTGATTTAGGAAAGTTTTTTATGGTTTTAGTATTGGGCTAGCCGGTGGATCCCACAGTACCATCCATCCACACAAGGCAATTTTAGCCTCGCGCGCGGGTGGGTGGGTCTGCTTAAACAGTATCTCCCAACGCCACAAAAAGACAAACAAAAGTTTTCTAAATTCCCTAAAAATTGGATAAGATTTTTGTTTTGTTAATATCGTTTAAAATGTTTAAAAACTTTTGGTCCACTTTGTATAATCAGCGCGCAAAGCACCTGAATAAAACTTCATGGCAAAATATTTATGCGGCAACACATAAAAAAATACAGTCGATATGAAGACCTCCTCTTGCTTTGAAAATCGGGTGAAAAAAGAAATTAATCACGAACATTTCAATAGAAAACTGAATACAGACACACACAATGAGATATATACAGATAATACGACCATTCGGCATGTATTCCAATAAATGTAATCCTCTCAAATTGACTTGTCATCGATCTCAGATCGATACAAGGAAGTAAGATGCTGTGAATCATCTGACACTGAGCCAAATACCTATGTACATACGTACTTTACTCTCAAAATGACACTAAGGTAGGAAGATGATACATTGGACTAAAATAATAGAAAACTTAAACAAATTTAGTTTGCATTAATCATACTTGAAAGAAAAACTTTGGATTCCTTTTTATGCTATGCACGGAGGAGTATGAAAATTGGTGTACATATTACAGTGTACATCCAAAAGAAGTGCAGGAAACGAAGAGGAGGTATCTTTACAATAACTCTTTTTGTAAGCAATGCGTTTGTTTTCTTAGAAATTGAAGTGTCCGTGGCTACCTGCCCTTCCTCTATACCTAAAAGTACTAACAATGCCACTCTGAGACCACAATTAGTGTCTAAGTGAAATTAAATATATGCGTATCATATAGCTTTTCTAATGAGCATGGGGGAGATAGGCTCAAAAAATATGATATATCATTTAACAAATAGATTGATAACTACATTACCCTCCTTTGCATTGCGCAGTCGGGTAAAAAACAAATATGAAGACGAGACTTTGCAATTGTTATAATGTCAGTATGGAATGCGTTATCTTTCATCTACAAGATCAATAATGATATGTAATTTAAATGTTAGATTTAATCTGATAGGATTAAGATGTATTGCATTCTAATTTCAGATGAAACGTGACAGCGTACAGCTGCTGAAGCAAGTTATCAGCTACGTCATACATGTTACATATAAATATTATGAACTAGCTTTCCGCCCGCGGCTTCGCCCGCATGGAATTCGGTTATATCGCGCGACATGGTAAGGAGTAGCCTAGTAGTAGAGTAGTATAGTCTTTCCCAAGGTCTAGACAATTTGTTTTTTTTTTTGCGATGAAAAGTATCCTATGTCCTTTCCCAACTTTAGTTCTATCTTCATACCGAATTTCATCAAAATCGGTTCAGTGGCTTAGGCGTGAAAGCGTAACAGAAAGACAGACAGAGTCACTTTCGCATTTATAATATTAGTAAGGATGTAGGTACTAGGTACATATGTTCAAGAATTGATACATTTATTATTGATACTTTATTTAATTTTAATATAAGAACACCGTAGTGGCGCAGTGGTGAGACGTTGAGTTTCGCCACGGAATGTCAAGAATTCGTGCGAAAAGTGGACAATCTTGACGCTATGTTCTCCCTGACTACCCTACTGAGCTACTGAGATTGACTGGAAAGCGTGAAGCTTTTTCTAAATAAAACAAAAAAAAACATTATCCGATGCCATTGCGACACCCTTGAGGTCAACTTGGCGGTCGCAAAATTTGATCAATATCATGATAATATTTGTAATTTCTACGAAACGACTAAAAACTTTAAAAGAAATATAAGCATATAAATGATTCTTTAAAGCTATATTAATAACAGCATCGATTTTTATTGAAATATTTAACAATAAAATTGAAATCAACTAAATCATTTTCTATTATAGATATCTTACCTCCCACATTAAGTGGGACGGATGAAGAACAAATAAACAATATAATAAAAATCAATTATTATTTTTCAAAATACGCTAGATTAATTTATTGTTTTCTCCTGATGATGAAAAAGTATCTTAGGTACGCTATTTTCGTCGGTCACCGTTGCCAGACTCCCACGCACCGCTGCAAGAAGCGCCGAGTCAAAGACCTATCAATTATATACTTTAAATTTAATAGTTGAAACACTTGATTTCTTTGTCTTTTTTAAACTATATATAGACATTTTTAGGATTAAACAAAAAAAAATGGTATATGGTTACTTAAAAAAATGGTAGGCAGAGGGATAATACTTCCTTTTCTGCTGTTCGTTGAATAGCCGAAGGAAATGCAGTGCAGTGCTTTGTAATACCAAAGCGGTGAAATTAAGGTTAAGGAGTTTAAACATTTTCCCGAATCTACAATCAATCGCGTTTACAGTCAAACACTGTCCCTCTAGTGTAGTGTCTCCTAGTGCCGCTATGACCTCTATTTAGTATCTTCAGTCGAGGAAAATTACTTTTTGATTTTTAATTAAAATGATAATAATTTAAAATAGGCAGGTAAATTCTACGCCATTTAGCGACTTTAAAGTTTGCAAACAAATCCAAAAATAAAAATAATCTTTACGCAGCATTCTGTAAACGCGCACGACTCATAAGAAATTTATTATTGTAAACATTTATATTGCTGCAAAAATAATTTAACACAATATAGCTAAAAATACGTCTTTAAATGAGAGGAAAGTGGAGAAAACGAGGATTTTAGACTATATTTCCTTTGCCTACATTGCTGAAAGTTAAAAATCTACTTAGGTAGTTTATAGGTTATACTAATAAAAATGTATATGCACATACTACACATATTATAATACAAAAGTCACATGATAATAACTACGTAATCTGATAATTAACGGGCCAAGCCTGCAATATTATATGCTCTAATACAGTGAAACTAACGCAAGCAGTTTTATATCCTAACTTTTGCGATAACAAACACATATATGTATTTATGATTTACCATAACAATAATAAAGTAAAACTCATGACTAATATTGTAATAAATAGCAGTGACCTGGAATGATAAGAAAATATATGGTCCACCTAACACAGCATTCTAACAAATTAAGGCATTTTTTTCTAGTAGGATAAAAACCCCATGTTTTCAAAATATCAATCGATTATTGTTATGACATGACAAATAAATGAACTAAAACTTTACTTGAGCAAGTACATTGAGAAAGAGGTACTATTAATATTTATAAATGATTAAATACAAGGTAGTTTGCTTGAACGTCAATAGTTATATCTTTCAGTGGTAACAAATCATATGACAAATCGCCAGCAACTGGAGAATCGGAATATGTATTACAGTACCAGAATGGAATACAGGAAGTTGCATCGTACTCACTAATGTTTCGACGACATAATCGCTAACCTGTCTCAACACTGCACAGGGTATCTTTTGTTGGGTTTATATTTATTTATATATAATTTCACATAATACACGTTGTTCTAGAGAAGTTTAGCGAAGCACTGAGCGCCGGCCGCGGGCTGGCAACTACACAAATACCTAGTGTACGTTTTGTATTTAACACAATCGAGTCACGGCGTCACCGATCCATCAACCTTGACGGATCCCCCTTTATTTGTGATAGATAAGCGTGAAATTTCGCCAATAACACTTTAAAAGGGTTTTCTTTCTAGTTATTATATTTATATAATTCTAAGATTACAAAAAATTGGGGAACGGAAATCTTAAGAGAACAGAGTGTCTTAACACTAGGTTCTCAGTTCCCTCTGTCTACCATCCCCTGCTGCGTGCGCGAGTGCGAGATATGTCAAGCTAAAAAAATTAAGAAAAAATTCCATTGCGAACAATAACATTTCTTTTTGGTAAATCATACACTTTATTTCATAGACATGACTCAATGTAACACATTGTAGTGTAGTTGTTAATTTTTCACTTATATTCATTAATTTGTGTAACACCACACAAAATACATATTGGCTTACTTCTAAAATTAAAGTAATAAGTTCCTTTATATGCATTCTAGAGGTCAAAATGAAAGCTTTTTTAAAGTTCTCTATGTTTCTCAGTCCCAAGCATAACTCCTTTTAATCTATATTTTGCCATTTTTGATCTAGATTTTTTTCAATTAATCCTTAAAAAAATATTTATAAAGGTACAATAGGGATCATTAACACTTGTTATCAAAAAAATATGTAAACGAGAATGTACACATATTAACCGTTTCTTATCTTGTTTCTGAGGTATATTAAGGATGTGAGTTTCTTTTACTAACACTAGTTGCGACTCGCAACTTTGTTTGGGTGCCAAAATTCTACCGTCTTTCCAATTAGCGAAGCGTAACCCGCCACTAACGGTACAATCAATGCTTCAATTCGGCGGAAAGTGGGAAACGGAAATGTTAAAAGAGAACGGAGTGTCTTAATCCTTGGTTTTCTGGTTCCTTCTACCTACCCTGCTATGTGCCGGATACAACGTGGAGCACAATCAAAATTTTAAAATTTTCAAGTTTATTAAGCAAAAATGGTGATTTAAGAGTGATTCAGCACTAGGTTCTCGTTGTTTATTCCGCGTATGATTTAATATAACTCTAGTGTTTAACTATATTTAGTAAATTATTATTTAGTTTTCTAAATATGTTTTTCGTTTCCTAAGTGTGTGATTAACACTTTAAAACTTCAAAAATATCTCTAGTTGTTTAAACTTTATAATAAATATGAAGATCAAGACATGAATTTTTGCGTAGTCGTGTCAAAATATACAAAATATTAAGGTAATATAAAGTTTGATAAGTAGCATGGGTTCAAAGTTGCGACACAATCAGTGTCTAGAATCAGTGTCTGGTAGAAAGTGAAGAACAACGTGTTCTTAGGTCACTATACATTTTCTGTGAGTGATAATAAAACAAAAGACTATCTTTTGAAACAAAAACGTGTTAGCTAAACGCACGTAAAGTTAAAAAGCTATTATACACATGCAATTAAGCCTAAGCGCGGCGTTGAGTTCCACCACTAAACCCGCAATGTGTCAAATTCGAGCACAAGCAGCGATAGGTGTATCTTGGCACTATGGTCACTTTGACAACAAACTGGTTAAGTTTAAAAATAATAACAATCTAAAAAATAATTTTAGCGTATTATTTCTCAGCTTATATTTTAATAAAGTCAGTGTAACTTGTTTAAGAAGGTAAGTTTAATACTTACATCTTTTCACCTTTCATTATATTTTCCTTAAAAAATCTAAATAAAAATATTCATCCATATTTAAATAAAAATATTTCCAAACATGTATTGCTGACAATCAGCTGTTCCCATATTGATCCTATTACGAAGCTACGAGGGTAAGACATTTTACGCGGCATATGTTGACCATAACATCTACTTCTTAAAATTGTCGTATTATACAAAACAAAATAAAACATTTGAACAAAGACGTACTCATGTTTTTCTTATGAATGCGATTGTAAAAAAAGAATATAACAATAATAATAGCTATAATTGCCTAGTTTTAAATAAATTATCTCTAAATATAGCTTTTAATAGATTATATCAACAGAATTTAAAAATTAAATACATAACACACTCTTGATATGAACTTTAATTACTTTGTGTTTATTTATACTACTGTTGTCACTAACAACACTATTTATTAAAGAATAAAAGTCTTTTTTATAACATATACAATATATGAAATAACAAAAGTATTACAAAAAGTACCGACCTATACGTTTACTGAGATGCGGCGTACTTTCTGGATCCTCTTCCTCAACATCCACATCAAAAGAAAAAGGAAAACTCTTCGTGGAGCCGACGAAACCTGCGGCCATAGTAAGTATATGAAAATACTTACAAAACAACCGTCCGGTATACGATAACACCGCTACTGGAGCTGGAATTATGTATATTCATGGGCTACCAGTTACAAAAAAGTTTACATTGATTAGATATTTTTCAGTTTTTTATCTGTTCCTCGTTTTTCAGTTTTTATCTTATCTTCGTTACTTAGTTTCATAACAATAATGATTTACGAAAATTTACTATTTTATATACAATGTACACATTCGAGTAATGTTGAAACATTTTTTAGACGATAAAACATTTGTCAATTAACACAAAAATTAGATTCAAACCTGAAAATTGCAATATTTATACCAGAAGTAGTACCAGGTGTTTTTTTTTTTATCAGAGCTCGTTCTAGTATATCGTAACTTTATGAAAGATTTTAAAACAATTAACGAAATATAAATTTAGAACATACAATTAGTTAAATTGCTAAATTATGCATATTTTTTTTTTATAACACCTGTGAAAACTGGCCACTACATAACAATAATTTTGATCGACCCTAAATATATGAAATTTCAAAATTTTGATCCTGGCAACTTAAATGTTTTCGATTTCTACGTTAAACATAGATTGAGCCGCATCGGCCTTGCAAATGTACATTTATTAGAATATTTTATTCTACCTGAGAGACGTAACCACGTCAAATATGAATAACCAGAATAACTATTTTTCCAAGAAGCGCGGGATCGAATCCGATACGTCCAATGTCTTATAAGTTTTTAAAAATGTTCACAAATTCCAAGTTCAACATTCTTAGGACAGTTCCTTCGAATTACACTTTTTCCATATATTAATAAACCTTTTGAATATTACCTCAAAATATATGATTCTTAAAAATTTTATAAGACATCGTCATCGAAATGTGAACGATGGGGATCGACGATAGATAGCTTGTTCGTAGCGATCCCTGCCAGTCCTACATAAGTGTAGCACTTGTGTAAGACTGTAATAATCCATCGCAATATCTCTTCGGAGAATATACAGAGTCAGTTTGGCTGACCGAACCCGCAACAAAGAGATATTTAGAAAGATAGGTATAAGCGAGAATGTTATAGTAAGAATGAAGAAGAACGTGCTCAGGTGGTTTGGGCACGTCGAGAGGATGAGTGATGAAAGAATGGTGAGAAAGATATTTCATATATCTTTCTCACCATTCTTTGCAATTGCAAAGGTGAGCGGCAAGAGAGGTAAGGGGAAACCTCGGTTGACCTTCGAGGACACAGTATCAATGATACTGGAGGAAGGTCACCTAAAAAGCACGAGGGCCCCCCGGAGCGCATGCATGAAGAGGTTAATGACTGTGGACGAGGCGAAAGAGGTATTCAGAGACGCTAGCGTTTGGCGCTTCGTTCTCTCTGACTACCTCGCTAGAGATAAAGCGTGACGCTAAGTAAGTAAGTCATGTGAACTTATAAGTAGTAGAGTAATTTAGAATAGTGCGATAGTGCTTGTACTGTCCATGTTATATTTGTCGGTTCGATGACTTCGATTTTCGATTATCATTTCGCTTTACTGCGACGTTGGATGGCGCCAACACATAAGATTTCGAAATTGAACGGAAACTCGGAAAGTAAATAACAGCTGTTATTAGAGTGTCTTCTTAATATAGTCTCTCTATCTATCCTATAGGCATATACGCAAAACTATAAAGAAAATAAACATAAATTATATTTTTAGATTAAAGATTGATAATAATTCTTTATATAAATATGATTATATATTAAAAGCACCTACATAGCTGCGTTGTCTTTATTTTGCAGGTGTTGTATGCACCGTGATATAATAACAAAAAAATTGTTAGGCAACAAAAGAGAGATGATCTAAAAATAGCCAACAATGCCGATAGCCGACTAAGGTCGGATCTATGGCAATCCTATGTACGTTCGTACTGAATACACGGTTTATCGTGTCATATATTTACCATTTTATACAGTATCAAGTATTTTTTTTTCTGTAAGATGGCCAGGGAAAACTATCCGTCCTCGTTTTTCGTTTATTGTCAAGACATTGTCGTTCCTCCACTCCGATATATACATAGTGATCGAATGAATTAATACAATTTACTGTGTACTGATAATAACTTTATTATATGAATTAGAGCATGTTTATATATGTTATGTGTTTGTGTACTTTAACCTAAGTTTTCTCTACACAATTTATGTACAATACTAACTTTAAAAAACATATATAAATAAAATTATGATCATACACATGTGTGTAAAGTGCCTGACTATGTAATGCTATGTATATATACATAGCATTACATAGTCAGGTACTTTAGATGAATCAATATTTTACAATGTGTAAATGGATTTTAGATATTATGTAAGTGTGCTTTCCAACCAATTTCAAAAACTGAGGACGTTATCAATTTGACTGCATTTGTGTTACGGCATAAATTTTTACTGGGTGAACCAATTTTAATGATTATCTTTTATATGATTGCTAGTGCTTCTGATCTGGTCTCAATTAAATTTAGTTATGATCTGACAAGTAACTTGAGTTATTCATAATAAAATAATTGTACTTTTTAGTGTGTTTTCTTTGAAGTCACTTTTCATTTCTTGTTAAAATCTTAATTATTAAGTATTTACATTTTCTTGCAGCAAACTAAACATTAACTGAAGAATTTTATTTTTTTTATGATATTGCTCATATAATTTGGCTCCTAACTCCTTATAAGCCTGTAATTGTACTGTTTCTGCGTCTATTACCCATTTTGCCTTCCATATATCTGAGTTGCAATATAATTTTTCTTTAAACACTGCCGTAACAACAGCAAATCCAAAGTTGCTAGAACATGTTAGATCTTGAAATTGATGTCTCTCAATAATTGGTGCCCAGTGACAAGTGTGGAGTATGTTACCATCATAATATTTCATATATTTTTTAATGAAATTGCAAATTTTCTCCCTAGATTCAGCCAGTTCTTCAACATTCACAACATCCATATAATCTTTGAAATCCACGTGACAAGCCACTTCTTGTAACATTTTAATTAAGTCCATTTTAAAATGAGCAGTGTGTAATAAAATACCAAAATGCAATATGTCCTTAATATAACTGTCATTTCTTTTTGTTACCTTTACCAATCTAGAATTTACAACTAGTTTTGCAAACATAATTTGTATATTTTTATCATTACTACGAAATGCTCTAAAGGTTTTCTTTAAACATTTTTGATCAGGTACTGAGTGATATCCAGGAAATATCAAGTTTTCCATTTTTTTAAATGAAACACTTTCAAATGCATTTTTGACTTTGTTATAGGACATAGTGATAGTCCTCATTAGAATAAGACCTGTTAGTGCAAAGTAGTACTTTAAGCAAATTCTGTCTGACTTGTGTTCTTCCCATTTCTTTAAAACATTATTTACAAATGCACAAAATTTTGCATTGTCTTCGGGTGTATATTGTTTGATATCATCAGTATTTCTATTACATTGTGAGTTTTTTTTGTTAAGCCATATAATATCTGCTGTTACATTAGAACTTGAACTGGCAGATTCTGTTGATTCAGTTGAGTCAGACTGATTTTCACCACTTTTAGGAGTTTCTGCCTCTGAGTGTGCTGGTGTTGAATCTGCTGGTGTTGAATCTGCTGGTGTTGAATCTGCTGGTGGTGAATCTGCTGATGGTGAAGAATCACTACCTGCATTACTTTGCATACTGTCATCATTTACAGTATTAGAACTACTTAGATCACATTCAACATCTATGTTGGTTGTTTTACTTATAATATTATTTATTTCTGTACTTACTCTGTGCTCAGATGATATAAAAAATAATGTACCATTGTCTGAATAGTACTCTAATCTTTCATCCCATATAAACTCTTCATCTTCCCAAGTCTTGGGCATTATAGCAATTGTTGCAAATATAATGTCCATTACATTCATACCTTTTGGTATTTTACCAGATAAATAAAAATTGAAATATGTATTTATAATATTTTTTTGGACACTTATGTCTTTCACAAGAACTGGGAATTCATCTTGGTTTGATATTTGGTAGCATCTCCAGTCACTCCATTCATCTGACTCGTTGATATTATTTACAAATACTTTGTATGACATTATCTGTAATATATATTTACCTATATTAATAATTGATGCTGATAAATTAATGAATTAGTTCCTAAATCATTTAAACTAAATATAAAATCTTTATGATTGTATTTTTATTTACTGAAGGAAAAAACTACACAAGCTATTTAAGCAACTTAAAGATACTTAATGCTTACTGATCTAGAAAATATTATAACTTTTAAACACAATTCAACACACAAATATTAATTGACACACACAATTGCACATGAATGTTGTTGAATAGCAAAAATCAAATAGCAATTACCAATTAGGAAACTGTAAATATTTACCTTTTGTTTTTTAAAACATAGTGAATGACAACGTCCACAAGGTGAACACTAAGTAAATTTGTTGGTTAATTATTTATATATTATAATTATCAATAATTACTAGTTTTTTTAACGTTATACAAATTCTCTGTTCGTGTTCTTATAAGCAATTACTCGTAATCATATTGTAAGTGATTGTATTCAGGGGATTCACCTTCGTTATACGTAGTAAATATTGTCAGCAGAGGTAGTTTTCCAATTAGAGCAATAAAGCTCTTTATGCAGTATAGTGAACAAAGGTGAATGTTTCACTGACAACCCCTTCAAATTATTTAGCACTTAGAAAAATAATTAGTTAATAAGCTAATTGCTGTTTAAAAGCAGTAACTTATAGGTAACAAGCGCTTTCGATCCCAATTTAACCGACAAAATGAGAAATATTTTTTTTCTAAGTTGTCATTGACAAAAAAATTATTTACATTATTATTAATTACATTGCTTATTAAAATCTTTTCTAAAACTTTATACCTCATTTTTGAAAGGGAATTAGAAACGATTTTATATTTATTTAAGAATTGCACTAAATATAAATTACATCACTTTAATAATTATTAAGAAAAGGTTGATAAATCTATGAATATTTTTTTCTAAAAAGACTAAGCTTGTAGATACTGCCGGTAGATTCAAAAAGTAAAGTACGATAATTAACCATTAATATAATTCGACCTTGTGTGCCACCGATTCGTATTACGCGCTGTAATTGGAAAACATGAGAATCAATTTGTAAAATCGATTATTGTAGCTTTAGTCAATAACCCTAATTTATATTGGGATTTGTTATCAATTAACTGATTTCATATTTTTTTATAATTATAATAAAAACTTTCTAAACTTTCTCAAAAACTATACCAACCAACGAAATTATGAAATAAATATTCGATTTTCATTAGGCTTTGTAGAATCGATGAATAATTTATTAACCTTTTTTTTTCTTTTTTACAGTGCTTCTTTATAATAGCTTCACCTAACTTCCACTCCATGAACTCGGACCTCGATCCGTGCCTCAGTTTTGAAACCTAATTTCCAAGTGTGGGCTTAAGTTGACCTCCACTGTCCGAGTGTCTTTTTCTACCTGAGCATATTTGTAAATATTCTAATAATGTTGTCCTCAAATACATACTAAAAATGAACAAACTGCGATAGTTCTAAACAGGCCGAGATATTTTAGTAGTTTATAGAGAGATATTACTGTTATACCTCTCGGTTTACTTCTACTATGTACAAATGACCTCAATCTATTCCTGCTCATTTTAAAATTAAATAAAGTTTTAGCGTGGATTTTTTGACGAGCCTTGGTTTACACTGTTTTGATCTTTTGTTGGTTGTTATATTTCGTTGTTCTTACTACTGTCTTACTGCTTCGCGTACGATTTCAGACACATTATCTTTATGACGCGAGTATTAGCTGATATTAAAAGTCAGAACTTTTCCTATTGCCTCTCTACAGACACAGCAAGACTGTTGGTGCCTTTCCAAACCCCATCTTGCCAAATAATTTTAATGTGAAAAAGTAGTTTGAAAAGCATTATTATAGAAATTTAAGAGCACTTGAGACCAATAGTGAAGGCAAGAAAGAAATCAGTACGAGGAAGGTACTGGCAAATAAAAAATATTTTATTTGACTCTATAATAATAGATAAGGTATTTTTTATTTATTTGTAAGAGCAATCATTTTGGTAATCTTCGAATATGTTGCACGGTCTTTTTGGGTATGAAGACAAAGATTGCTTCTTCAAAACTGCAAGACCAGGCTTTAGCGTAAATATTGGTATTTATGAAGTAATGCATATTTTTTACACATTATTTATGGGATGCCATTAGAACCTGAGGCTCACTCCATAGTTACACTGAAAATATATATACGAGGTGTGTTCAAAAAGTACAAAGTCACCTTACTTATTTGAACACACCTCGTACTATAGGGATTTTAGGTCTTTGTTCATTTTGACTATGTAAGAGTACACTCTATTACTTTCATCATGTACCACACTTGTGGTAATTATCTTATATAGTAAATAGCTTATTTCTTGAAAGTATTATTATATAGTATTCTTTCTAACTTAATTTCAATATACATTTAAGGCAACAAAATGTCAATCAAGTATAGCTTTTTAGGTGTAGATAGTTAACTATTTACAGTAAAAAGATAATGATAAATAAAAATTAAAAGTAATTTATTATGATTTTAATCAACACAAGTTTTCATGTTTTATTTTAATTGCTATAAGTTTACTACTTCTATGTTCACTTTGCAGCCTGTTCATCAATGGGATCCAACTTAGGTTCTTCAAATTTGATTGCGGGGAATGAAGTCATATCCACACCAGATCCACCACCATATTGACGTTCAAGTTTCTCTAATTCAGTTTTCAATTCTTTTTCAATAGAAGGGCTTGGCTCTACTAATTTACCTCCACTGGAAATTAAATGTATTATATACAAATTGTGTTTAATTATATATTTTAGATTTTAAGTAGGTTCACACTTTTTTTGTAAAACAGGGAAGTCAGAAAAAACCTAGTGTAACTTCCTGCCCAAAATCAAGGTACTGAGAGTTGAGTAGCTGAGCACAACACTTCTTGTAGTCTTACCAGAACACGAAAATGAAAATAAATTAAATTTGATCCCTCTTGTTTACAGTGAGATAAAGTGGGACAACAATTGGACAATTACAAATATATAATGTTACAGGTACCACAGAGAACAAAATTAAGAATTAATATTCAGTTTTTAAAGGATATAAGTACTATGATATAAAATTAATAGTTTTGGATAGCATTATGATCTTTAGTTATTGTACATCCAATGATATTCAAAAATCACTCTTACATTAATGGTAATAACTATGGAATAGGAACATATCCAAATAAGAAATACTTACGCGCTCTTCTGTTTGTATTCCCTAATTTTGTCCAAGAATAATTGCTGGATAGGATCAGTAGCTTTCTGGGCTGCTGCTAGATTCCTGGTAAATACAACAGATGATCGTGCTGCGCGAAGACCTCCAAGTAATGATGAAGTGAGCATCTATTAAATGTAATAACCTTATATGAATTACATAACTTGAAAAAAAAAAATTTACACATAACGAATTAATAATGTAATGACCTAAATATGATATTGTTTATATGGCTTGATGCTAATTCCATTAATGTATACAAGTTTAATATTTTAATGCATACCTTTACTTTTTTTCGATAAAATTATATTGACAAGACTATCGGGCGAAACCGCACTTCACGGAATAAAAACGTCAATTGTCAATGAATTGTCATTATCATTTATCAGGGTTACCAGTTTAGTTTCTATATTTTATATTCGACTTTTATTGATTTATTTTATTGATTTAAATAATAAAAAGTTGCTGTAATGCATTATTAGTTTGTGAAAAGCAGCATTAATTTAACTCTGTAATTGAAATAATATAATCCAGATAAATAGTTCAAATTATCTAAGCTAAATTATACAAATCGATACAGTGCAGTAGCCAGTATTCTAAAATTACATATATATAAAATAAACAACTTATATTTTCATAAGATTCTTTAGTTATGTAAAAAAAATAAATTTGCTATTTTAAATAATTTATTTTAAGAATAATTAATAATTCCTAATTTATGTTACATTATGTGATTCCATAGATCTTTTATTGCAACTTACCTTTTATTCACTAAACTTCAATTTGCCAAAGTTCACTTCAACAAGTTCAGTTTCCCGCCATTTTCTTTTTTCTTTTACGAGAGCACGAATTTCCTACTTCTATTGTTTAAAACAAAGCCTTTGTTAAACGATATACTAAGAGTTGTCTGCCCAGCCATCTATTAGTTTTCATAATGGAAATGGGGGAATTTAATAAAGTGGCTAATAGAAAGAAAATAAATGTGGAAGTAGAGAAGCTTCGAGAAAAAGTTTCAAAGGAAACTGCGAAAATTATTAAACTAAAGGTACTTACTATTAAACCAAAAATTACTTTACATTAACGATTTGATTATTATATTTTATAATAATTATATGAACCATTATGAGAATTTTTAATTTTTTATAAATCAGTCAATATAAAATTAGTATTTTCTTTTTAACTAAAGTTATTTTAAAATCATAATTAGTCGATTTGTACATTGATGTTATATAAATTCTTAACAATTCTGTTAGAATTCAATTATTAGTCGTATCTATTTATCTTTAAAATATACTAAAAACTTTAATATATTTAAATAATTGAAATCTGATCTGATAATTTAGATCTAAGTCGTGTTTTATCTTATTCTTTAGCTGCATTTTCACAATTTTTAATTTATTAAGATTATTATTTTCATTTCTTCGCCCTAATACGACGCGTGGCGTTAAGTTACCCACTCAATATGCAATACCTCGATTTCGAATGGAGGCGAACGGAGTGTCCACTAGGACTCTAAAGTCGTGTCTGTGACTACTCTGTTGTGTAGGATAATGCGTGAAGCTGCTTATTAATTTTGAAATTTATTTGTTTAAGGTAGCACAAGACACAGCATATTGGGATTTAAAAGAAAAATTGCAGCAAGTGGAAGGTAACCATGAGAGGCTGCAACAGAACATGGTAGAAGTGCAAATGCAGCACGAGACCATATCTGGACAGTATCAGGACGAATTGCGTCTCCGTCCAGACACTCTTAATAAGTTTGTACTTTGTGAACCACTTTTTTAATTGTTGTATTAGTAAGCTACTGAAGTTTTAAAAGTACTGTCTTAATAAATAATTAAAATCTTTACTAATAATTAGGAATAACTCGAAAACCTCTTATCATATCTTAATCAAATTTAAATGGGACCAAATCAGAAGCACTAGCTATAATACAAAAAAAAAACATCAAAATCGGTTTACCTAGTAAGAAGTTATGGTAGCACAAACAAAAAACAGTCGAAAAAGAACCTCCTTCTTTTTTGGAAGTCGGTTAAAAAGTGTGCCTATTAGTAAATGTCGTAATGTATTTACACGTGGCAAACTTGGATAGGAGACAATTAAATTGCATTGCCTAGTAAAATAATTAAAATTTAAATAAAATAGACCGTTAACACAAAAAAAAATCGTGATTTATTTTTAATATTGGCTAATACGCTGGGTGGGACTTATTGTCATAAGAGAAATGGGATTTGATCTCACTCCTCAAAAAAAAATAAATGATTATCCTTGCAACGGTCTTGTATCTCAGGTAGTTTTTATTTAATTTGTGTGAACTGATCACGTGATAGTTATGGATTCGATTCCTAATCGGGAGTTAATATTTAAATTTATTTCACTCTCAGTGTCAATAACTCAGATTGAAAAGGTTAATCATTTTTCATCAAGGGTTTTAACGCGGGATAGTACTTTAAAAATAAAAAGAAATAGATGTCGACACCTATAGTAATATACCGTGTATTTACAGTACGGGTGCTGTGTGCTAGGTGCATCACGTTAGACATTAGAGAGGACTTGCTACCCAATTGTAGACTTTAATTCTAAGGGACCCCTTTAATTCTTTAATTAGTTTCCGTGGCCTCCGTGAGGTTTTAGTGGGTAGTCGGATGGCTTAGCATCTGCCGACTTAAGAGTCCCACATAAGAGTCCCCGACGGATGGATACCCATGAAAAGGTTTCTTCATGATAACAACAAAAATAGGACTCGTTTTGTTGCATATCAACGCTGTTAAACGCTGTTAAAACTTATGTCAATCTAACCTTTGTAATCTAACCAATTGTGGAAGGAGTTTGTATAAATACTTTTAGAAAACGTATAAAAAATTTAACGCAACGGGAGCCGAACCCGCGCCACTCGGAAACCGTTCAAGCGCACTGACCGCTAAGCCACGCCTTCTGTATTCAGCTGCACCGAAATTATTATACGCTTATTGTTAGCATTCCTAAAGCTTCAGAAATGAGTTTGTACTCGTATATTCGTGCATAGAGTGAACAGCACCCGCGAGATATGCGAAGTGCTAGAGGAGTACGTGGAGCGGCTGAAGGAGACGCTGTCCCGCTGCAAGGCGGAGCAGGGCGCGCTGGGCGCCGCCTACCGCCAGTCGGGGCAGCTCGTGCGCGACCTCGCGCAGCGACACCTGCTCGGGAACGACCAGCGACGGCTGCTCCTCGACACTTTGCAGGACAAGGGTGCGTAGGAAACGTTGCTAATGTTATGTTTTTAACACATTCTCATGTAATTTTGTCTTTAATGAGTTTCTAGGACTTATTTTTAATTCCTTATATCTAATATCAGTGTAGTTGCTAATACAATATATTGCAAGTTTTCATTTGACTTGCTGCGTTAGTTCATTTGTGTTAAATTTTGCAAGCAAAAATTGACTTATTTCGAGTATGGAAGTTGGAACTTGGAATGACCTGAAATTTGAAATTAATATTTATTTCTAATGACTATCATTATATATTATAATCAATACATTGGAAAACAACTTTGTATTGATTATAACTTAATTAGAACCGAGTTAAAAAAAGAATTTTATTAGCTTTCATAGTAATCAGGTGGTCTCATTCTTGCTAGATTATTTTTCATCTACCTTACAATGTTTACAATTGCCAATAAATAATCATAAAAACTGACAAAACAAATACTAACACAGTGAAGGTAGCCAATGAGCATCACAGCCAGCTTCTTCAGCTGTTCTCTGCAGCAAGACAACAAACTGAGGTGGAAATCCGTGACCTGAAGGAGCAGCTGGAGAAGGCACTTCGGCACAAGGAGGATCTAACTACCAATGTTATTGAGTTTAAACAGAAATTAGATTTATGCAATTTTGATATAGAAAAGGTATACTTTTTGTTTTCGTTAAATTTTATGTAAGTATAAGTTACCAGGTTTTCTTCGCCAACCTGCCAGTGCTAAGCGGCATGAAGCTTTTAAGCTGATTTTTTTATAAATATGTCATTATAGTTTTTTTCTAGTTTGATAGGCACAAAGGTTCACTCATGCACAAACAAAACCTTTTTGTTAATTTGTAATTTCTTACTGTGTCACTTTGTACATATATATATTTTTTGTTTTAATTTATCATTACTTTCACTCTATGTTATTTTGTTAATATATTTACAACTTTAGTACTGTCTTGTTAGGTACGCTTGTGAGATGGGCGGTAATAACCGCACGACACTGTTGATTTATACTAATCCCGGTTATTATCATTACAATTTTACTGATGTCCTGCTAAATGTTACTTGGAAATGAATGAATAAATAAATAAATAAAAAGGTCATAGTCATTAGTCGCATTATTCTATCTTAAGAAAGATTACACATATACCAGTGGCCGAGATGAAAGTGTTAGTTAGGCAAACCGGTAAATTTAGAAAATATATTTAGGGAAGCCGATATAGGATGTGAAGGTGTTTAATATTTCCACTATCGATTTATGGCGAGCTGCGATTGATGTCCGGAAACTTGTTTTTGCTATTTTATAACATTTTCCTGGCGACCTTTTTTAGGTCTCACGTACTTGTACTGAAAAGTTAAGGCAAACCAGTGGGAACTTTGTGTTGTATGGACGCATCGCCACTGGTATATAAAAGCGAAACTTAGTCATGTTTTATCTAATGAAGCAGGATACAAGAATATTTTCCTATTTTTATTATTTTTTCTCTTTTGCAATCAAGGATTATAGTGTGTTGAATGGTAGAACGCAACGCCACGCGTGGTTTTGCAAAGTGAAGAAATAAACTGGCAACGGGACTTGAACGCGCCTCTCAGAGAGAAACCGTCCAAGCGCACACGGAAAGTGGATCGGAAATGTTGAAAAGAATGGAGTGTCTTAACACTAGTTTCTCTGGTTAAGAATATATTTCTTAAAGAAAGCGCATCGACCCCTCTAGATGATATTATGATTTTATTTTTATTACATTTATAATTATTTATTTTTATTTCATTGATAATTCCTAATTTTGCTGCAATAAGTACTGCTTGTATAAAATAAAATAAATATATTAATTTCTCCGAGTAAGAATCGAACCTACAACCATTGTAATTAAATATTAATATTTTGAATAATATGAGATATAATTCAATTATGAAACAAATTTTACTAACAGTATATATATAATGTTTTTAATATAAAAACTTTTGACTTTATTGTAGAAACAAAAAACAATAGCAAATCTACAAAAAGATGCCATGAGAAGAACTTCTCTCCAAGAATTCAGCACACTTGAAGCTCGAAGCAAACAACACTATTGAAACAAGAGAATGATTAAACTTAACATTTTTGTGTTTGACTTTTTTTTTTCCCACATATGGAGGAAAGCAAATAAGGGACCTAATGTATAGACACTGTGTTCTCGACTTTTCTCGGCACACAAAATAATTTAAATATAATCATTACCCCAACTGAGAGTTGAACCTACAATCGTGTTTATAATCAGATTCTCACCCACTTTACCACAGTGGCCTTTTAATGAGTTAATATTAAAAAAAAACATTTCTTGGGGGACCTTTTCTTTTCTTTCTTTTGAGATCCTGCAATGCTAGATAAAATGTAAAAGCTAAATTGTTTTTTTTTAAACTTTACGCTGTCTCCGCATATAGGCAGGGGTAGGCAGATGGAACCAGTGAACCCTAGTGTTAAGACACTCCATTCTCTTTCAACAATTCCGTTTCCCACTTTCCGCCGAATTGAGGCATTGCGTGTTGTTGAGATTGCCTTGTTGCCAAACCAAGAAATGAAAATACTAAATTACATTTCCTGGAATGAGAATGGAACCCACAACCTGTCGCGTTTACGGTCGCACGCTTGTGCCTCTGCGCCGCGACAGGCGAGATTCAACTTTCAGACTTATTAATTTTTGTTATTGTTTAGTTTGAAAAAGGCTCAAGAAGCAAACTCTTCGCTAAAAGTAGCTCTGAGCAATCAAGAAGAATACACTAAGACAGTGTGCGAACAGAAAAACGTTTTGCAGAGAAACACTGATTTTGTGGAAAGAAAGAAGAGCGCTCTTCTGCTACGATACAAGACCTTCAGAACAAATTAGAGGTAGATATTTAACTAATTTAAAAAAAACGGGGTTGTATGTTAGACTGTATTTTTTATGCTTGGAACATTTTAGTAGGTAACCCATTTTTTGATAGCTATTAGCTTTGATATGGTCATTTGGCCATTTAAATTTAGTTAAAATCTGACGTCAATAGTAGTTTGTGAGTTATTTGTAATAATCTTACTAAGCACTTATCACCTTAAATATTTTCTATAATTTAAATTTTCACGCACTTTTCTTAGGAGAGTACAAATACAAATGAAAACCAGAAGAAATATATAGCAGAATTAGTTGACGAGAAAGAACGTTTATTGAAAGAAATAAACCAACAAGAACAGGTGATATTAAATTATTATTTTTGTAATAGCTTATTTTATCCTACATAGCGGAGTAAACAGATCTCTCTGTTCACTCCGCTAACCTGAGAACTCAGTGTCAAGATACTCCGTTCTCTGCTTTCCGTTAAAATTTGAGACATTTTGAGTTGAATGACGCAACTCAACGCCGCCTGTTGGTTTATCGTGTGAAAATGAAAATAACTTAAATATAATCATTCCATCGAGTGAAAATCGAATCCACAATCATCGTGTCTACAGTCAGAAGCCGTCGCACTGCGCCGTGATGGTCTCCAATAATATAAATTAAATATTAAAACGCCTGTCGTGGCGCAGAGGCACAAGAGTGCAACTAAACGCACCCGGTTGTGGGTTCGATCCCCACTCCAGGAATTTTTCATTTTCTGGGTTTGGTAACAAAGCAAAGCGCGGCGTTGATTTCCGCCATTCAGCACGCAATGCCTCAATTCGGCGGAACCCACTTTCCGCGGAACGGAACGGAGTGTCTTAACACTAAGTTCTCAGGTTCTCTCTGCCTACCCTGCTATATGCTAAAAAGTTTTTTTAAATTTAAAACATATTAATTTATTTTTCAGATTTTACTTTCTTATAAAGACGAGATTAGTAAATTAAATGAACAAATTATTTCAATTGATAAAGAAAAATGTGAGGTAAATGACAATTTAAACAAAACAACTGAGGAATTGAATGAAAAATGTATGTTTATAGAACAACTTAATGCAAACATAGAAGGTTTAAATAAAAAAATGGAAGAAATTGTAAATGAACATAAAGTAAACCGGTGAGTTGCGATAAGTGTTTATTTTTAAATAATTGATATTACTAAGCCCTCGCTTGCTTGCTAGCTTGGGGGCCACGGTGGATCTATGGTTAATCCACAGTGGGTCCACAGTGAATCCACAAAGAAACCACCGTGGACTCACCGTTGACTTTTAGCCATTGTGCCATTGTGGTTCCACTGTGGTTTAACAGTGAGTCCACAATAAAAACCACAATGGGACCACAGTTCAACCACTGCGTATCCATCGTAGAATCACAATGAAACCATAATGGAGCCATGATGGCAAAATGGTTTAAAAATCACAATAGATCCATCGTGTTTCCATTATGGTTCCATTGTGGATCCACAGTAAATCCACTGTCATCGTGGTTACACCGTAAATCCACTGTGGCCCCCAAACTGCGAGGGAGTAAATTTTTTAAAAATATTTTTTGAAAGTAATGATTATTTTCTTTGGGGCGCTCTTTGTAAATGAAATTGTTGTCGTTGTAAATTGAAATCGAAGGTATAATGTATAATGGTATAATGTAGAGGCAAAACTGCACATAGAAATATGGCAATAGTAATTCAAAATGAAGCGTATAAGAATTTCGACATAGCTGGATAGAACGTATGGCTTAGTAGTCAGTGTTTTAAGACTTTTCAAGAGCCGCGGGTTCGAATCCCGCTGCGTTCTAATTTATATACGTTTTCTATTTTTTTATTGTATTCCGGTTATGTAATATTAAATTCTTATAAGTTTTAATATTTATTATACAAATAAATAAATATATTTAGCGAGTCAATGGAAGAACAAATCAATGAATTGACAAAGACTATCGAGGCTCGTGATAAGGAGCTGGACTCCAAAGCTGACGCCATCTCCCATCTCATGTCTGAGCTGAAGATCAGCACAGATATCAGGTATCCAAATTATACTTTTTAATTTACTATATATAAATAAAAACCATTTCGTCGTGTTTTTAATAGATAATCATATATGTCTGTCTGTACACACTATGGTACTGGCTTATGCGCCATATTTGCATTAATTTCGTGTTTTCTTTTTTTTTTAAATGATGTATTTTATATTATTTTCAAATGTTACTTTTTATTATAAGAAAAGAGATGAATAATGTTTTAGTATCTTATCTAAGATTATGTTACTGTAATTTTTAATTTTTCAACTTAATACTTTTCCTAACATAGAAAGGAAGGCAGAGAGAACCTAGTGTTAAGAAGAATTTATGAATTACATATTTAGAAAACGTATAAAATTTTGAACGCATCGGGACACGAACCCGCGCCCCTTGGAAACCGTCCAAGCGCTCTGGCCACTAAGCCATGCGGTGTATATCCGGCTGCGTCGAAATTCTTATACGCGTGTTACAACTTATTTTTGTTGTTAGCATCTATGTAGAGAGACTTTTACAAATCTCTGCCACCCAAAGACCATTTCAAAGAACAATCTTTTGGCAAGAGAGAATGCTATTATATTAAATATTTTTGAAGTTTTACTTAGTTTCACTTAGAAAACGAAAAACATTATTCATTTTTTAAATATATTTTTCGTTTCCTAAATATGTGATTAACACTTTAAAACTTAAAAAATATTTATGGAATTGTTCATTGTGTTTTTAGATCTAAACTAGAGACGGCATTACAGAAGGTTAAGAAAGAGATAGATATAGAGAGGGACAATGTAAAGGAGAGGGAGAGGAAGATGAACGAGAACACTTTAAAATTGGAAAATGAAATTAAAGTAAATTTGAATTATTAAGTACATATTATACTTGCTTTATATTTGAAAATAATTATAATTGCTTTGACTTTTATCAATGGCGGCTCTTGCTCGTGTAGCGCCAGTGCGCAATGAAACCATATTATATTATAAGCCATATAATTTTATGTCCAATATTTTCCTGATGACCTTTGTTTTTAGCTCTCCACTTTGTTTTTTTTTTGCGAACTTCGTTACACTACGAGCTCAATATTTTCCTGGCGACCTCCTCTTTTTCTTTTTTGGTGTAGTATGGACGCCTCGTTACTGAAGACGATGCTCTTAGCTGTCTCAGGGGAGCGCCGCCCGGGTGCATTGCACAACCTGCACTATGACTTTTATGTAACCCGCCTCTGACTTTTATGTTAATGCAATTTTGTAATCCCAAGATCCCTGGAAGAATAGTATGGAGTCTGACTGCGAATGCAATTTTGTTGTGGGTTTGATTCCTATACGGGGCATGTCCCCCTATAGGAATCAAACCCACAACAAAATTATATTTAACATATTATATTTAAATGATTTTCTTATCACCACTCGGTAGACAAGACTCGGTGTTAACTTCCGCCACTCAACACGCAACGTTTCGTATTCGAACAGTAAGCGGAGTACGGGAATAAGCGTAAAATGAAAAAAAAATCTGGAATGTATTTCTGCTTTTTACTTTCAATAATTTCCTCCATGCGTTGTATATCATATAAGTCATTCAGTGAGTAACGGAAAAGTTTTATTAAAGTAATCTAAATAAATATTTGGACCTATTTACTTTTTCTTCATTTTTAAGTTTAGGCACAAGAAATACACATACTAAAAATATTTATATTTTTTTGAAAGTAAAGTTTTAAGTATAACTAATTTGTTTTAGGATAAAGAAGATGGGTTGTCGAAGCAAATGACGATTATTTTGGATATGAGAAACGAAAAGGTATGTGATCTATCTTCCAGTTTCATTACGTCGTTTTTATGATAGTCCAGCAATACTGTTTTGCAAGGTTATTTTGCATCTATCTACCTTATATACTTACCACCCACCTTATGTACTAATACTTAAATAATTAAATAAAATGGATATTAATATTTGGAAAGTGTTAAAAAGTGCTCTGATAGAACTGGACGTTTCCTAGAGGTGCAGGTTCGAGTCCCACTATGTTTTAATTTTAAGACATTTTCTAAAAACGTTTTTCTTAATGCCAAGTTACTTAATATGCTAACAAATGTGATAATAATACAACTAAAACTCATATACGGTCCCTGCAAATTTTTCTACCTGGTCCACGGTCATTAATCCCTTCAATGCCCTCCATGGAGGTTTAAAACTTTTTACCCTACCTCTAGTAACAATAAAATAATAATGTTATCCACAATATGCAGGACCGTCTCCAGGAGAAGATCCAGGGTATGCAGAATACCATAGACAACATACAGAAGGA
Source organism: Philaethria dido (assembly GCA_033558755.1). Taxonomy (NCBI): domain Eukaryota; kingdom Metazoa; phylum Arthropoda; class Insecta; order Lepidoptera; family Nymphalidae; genus Philaethria; species Philaethria dido. The sequence goes on from JAKGSA010000516.1 coordinate 206,654, forward strand.
GCTGACGGGGCGGCGCCCTGCTCCTGCGTGCTCCGTGCCCGCGCTGCAGCCCGAGCTCGATGATAACGCGGTCGTCATGACACCGAGACGTACAGTTAGTTACTTACACTTACTAATGTATCATTTGTTGTATTATTTAAATAAAAACAATCTATTCGTTATAGTTTTAACCGATTTTACAAAAAAGATTATCGAATAGAAGATTATCAATACGACTGTATTATTTGCTGGTTCTACCAATTTTAATGATTCCTTTTTTTTATGTGATAGTTAGTGCTTTGGATGAGTTAGCATTTAAATTTAGTTAAGCTTTTTTGGGTTATTCGTAAATATGATACTTTTTACATCAACGCATTAAATTTATTTGCAAGGTAAGAAAATATGCAGTAACACACATAAAAAAAAATACATTCTCTTCCTTTTAAACGCACTTAAAATCATTACATATGAGATATATATTTAAAACAAATTTAAGTACCTTAAGCAATCTTTATGTATACATTTCCACACAGAAAAGTCGGCCTCCATCACCCATAATGCAAAAGAGCGCGGAGTTCGCGGTGCCCCGCACGGACCCCGATATGGATTCCGTGCTGTATAATCTGTTCAGTGACAGCAGTGTGGAGGGAGATAATACACTTGATGTAAGAGTATACTTTAATTAGCGTCAGAATTAGATACAATCTTAGATGCTGCTTGTTGTACAGTTTTAATTTTTATGTAAGTATTTTCGTTTATATACGATGTCCCAAAATTAACGCAAGATTTGAATTAAATAGAAAATGCCATTTTAGTCTTTTAATAGCGAATGAATAATGAATATAATAGCAAATGGCGGCAAAGTCAAATCTTGCGTTAATTTTGGGACATCCTTTATTAATTAATGATGTATGAGGTATTCTTTATATAAATACATATATAAAAGAACCTTTTATCTGCGGCTTAGTTCGTGTTGATTATTTACATCAGAGGTTCCCAAACTTTTTTCTGTCATAGATCACTTGCCATGTTTTTCAGTTTCAGATAGACCCCCTGCTATTTCCTTGAAAGATTTAAATTTCTAACATTAGTGCAGTATCTATAGTGTGAAAAAGTAAAAAAATAACAACACAGTTTTACACATTTATTAATTAAATTTAAATCAAAATATAGCAACATAAAGAAAAGTAAGCAAAATAAACATTTATTTAATAGGAGGGATGAACTTGATTGTTTAATGATAAATTATCGGTGATATTAATCATAAAAATTTTATTTTATTTTTTTTTAATGTCATAATTTATTAATATAATTTGTATACATTTTTTTGAAATTTCTTTGCATTGACCATTATTTTCATTTCATAGACCTCCTATTTTTTTGTCGTCCACGTAAACCCCTTGCAGTACTTCATCCACCCCTGGGGGTCGATATAGACTACTTTGGAAATCACTGATTTCCATGAATGTCAGCGATAATTAAAAACGTTTCTCCAAATATCCTCTCTTTTTGGCAAAATTTCATAATTGTTAATTAGTTTACACGTTGAAGCGTTAGTATAACAAACAAATTTACTTTCGCATTAATAGTACTAAATACTTTAATAATTTTAATTGATCTAACACAGAGCAATAGTTGAGGCCATCAAGTAAAACAGCGTCTCAATATAAACATGATTGCGAATTTTATTTTCCTGTTTTGTAAGACAAAGTACCGCAAATTTTAGCGTTTAACGCGGAATGTTTCTCATTCGAACGAAAAGGGTAGTGCCTCGACACTATTTCTCCCTGTCGACTGTGCTATATAGCAAATATAGTGAAACTACAAATAATATATACGAGGTGTGTTCAAAAAGTAAGGTGACTTTGTATTTTTAAG
>JAKGSA010000517.1:0-86076 GCA_033558755.1 Philaethria dido
AGGGCTAGACGCGTTCTCGGCGTCTTGGGGATGTCGTACGTGTACAGAGTGTACAGAAGTGGGGATAGGATAGATCCTTGAGGGACACCTGCCCTTATGGGGCGCTTGGAAGAGAGGGTGCCTTCGACCCTGAAGCGGAAGGAGCGGTTTGATAGATAGTCTCGTAAGATATGCTCGAGTCTATCTGGCACCTTTGCTTGTTGCAGCTTAACAATTAAGCCGTTGTGCCAGACTCTATCAAACGCCTTCGCTATGTCTAAAAAGACTGCCGCTGATGACATATTTTTGGCAGCTTGCAACAAGTGTTCCGTGAGGCGGTGGACTTGATGCACACTAGAATGACGGGCTCGAAAGCCGAACTGTTCCGGCGGGATGATATCATTTGCCTCTACGTAGGCCTTGAAACGCGTAAGGATAATACGCTCGAAAATTTTTCCCACGGTGCTTAAAAGACTAATAGGGCGATAACTGGCTGGGTCTGTTCGGGGTTTACCCGGCTTGTGGATACCTATGACGATGGCTTCTTTCCATTGGTCTGGGAATGAGCACTCATGAAGGAGAGTGTTGAAAATGGTGACTAGAAGAGTCAGAATGTGAATTGGTAGGATTTTGAGGATCTTATTCGTGACTCGATCAGATCCTGGAGATTTTCTAGGCTTAAGGCCTTTAATTATTGATTTAACCTCGTCAACTGAGGTAGGGCGTATGGGTTCTCCTACTGGTGGTAACGGCGCCCATGTATCAACCTGTGTGTCCACCGCGGCGACGTGTTTAGGATCACACGGTTGTTCGGAGGGGGAGCATTGCTTTTCTAAATTATCTGCCAAACATTCGGCCTTTTCGAGGTCATCGGCGGCTGTCGTTCCATCCGAGCGTACTAATGGAGGCATTTCTACTACCGTGTCACTTTTGAATGTTCTCGCCAACGACCAGAACGCCAGGTGCGATGGCGAGACCGTAGCTAATCTATGATCCCAACTTTCTTCTCTGAGCTCCGCAAACCGGGAACGAACCTGTCTTTGGAGTCTCCAGAGTTCCCTACGGTTGGCTGGGGTTGGGTACGCGTCGTGGGCCCTAGTGGCAATGTTCTTTTTCGTAATTAATCGCTTAAGATCGCGCGGGGGAACAAATCGGCCATCGGGGCGCGCTTCGATTTCTTTGGAACAATCGTCTAATGTGTTTCCTAACCGCGAAGTTAAATTATTAATGGCCGCCTCCGCTACTTCTAGCGAGTCGAACCTATCGGGTGGGGCTCTGTTTTTGTTTATTTTACTTAATTTTTTTCATTAATTATGTTTGTGTTTCTATATATAGAGTCATATACATTAAGACAGTTATCATATATATTTTATTTTAGAAGTTATTCCTCTTCTATTACAGTCTTTAAACTTTAATTACACTTTTTGATTCGCTTTACATTAAATATGATTTTAAAGCAAACAGAAATCGATTTTTGTAATTAAGATTTTTATCGAAAAACATGGCTATCATATAAAAAAAAATATCAATATTGGTTTACCTAATAAAAAGTTATGCAGTACATATAAAAAAACAGATCAATTGATAACTCCCTCTTTTTTGCAGTCAGTTAAAATAAAATGTACAATATACGGTAAATATTTTTTTATTATTGCAACACGATATGTTTAGACATAACACAACATGACAGCTGTCAGTACATACATCAAAAAATTTCGATTTTGTCGTGTGGTGTGTTTGTAAACGAAACGTTCTATAATCTCTTTAATTTTAGTTGAAACGTGAAATGACTTAACAAGTAACTTTTTCTATATATAGTATTAAATAATATTATTTACAATGGAGCGTGGTAAAACAACGTCGACCGGTCGCGGCGGCAAGAGCAAAGCTCCTCAACATCCTCAGGATATATTTGCGTTAGGTGGTAAGTCCACCGTCGTTGTATCAAGGGACTCTGAGAAAAGGAATATTCATAAACCATCTACAAGCGGTGAGTCTAATGAGAAATATTTTCTTCATATTAATAATATTTCAAATTCAAATCGCACACAGTAGGAATAAATTTGGTAAATAATATTAAAATTAAATATTTACAGGAGTTGGGGAAAGAAAGAGGGAAACTTCAGGATTTGGAAGTCAACCTCCAAGCAAAAGAGCAAGAATTGGCTCTCCAGCTGAAGGTGTTAGTGGCACCTCTTTGGATGTTGATCCTGTTGATCTTGTACCAAATGTCTTACAAGCTCTAGACACACATAATTCTGATAAATTAGTAAGTCTAACATAATCTTTTTATTATATATATCTTCATTAATGTTTTCCATGTATTTTGAATATTAAAAAGTATTTCAATTGATATTTATTTACTTTGAAATGACACTTTGCTTTCCACATTTTGCCCATAATTGATGTACAATAACATTGTGTGAGTGGTAAATCTTCAGTCTAAGTCTTATCTTACCAGAGAGACAAAAAAAAAATTTAAATTTAATTATAAAAAAAATTGTACTTGCTACTTTCGTGTATGTATGTACCTATATCCATTACATTAAATGTATTTCTTATTTACAGCTGGGTCTTCTGACAGGCTCCATCAGATTACTAAAGTCTCAGCGCTCAAAACCTGATCCAATTCTTTGCATGAGTATGCTATATTTAACGAAAATAAGACCAAATATGTTTGCACATGAGACTGTCACTCAATCCCTGTGCACATTGCTGAAGAGAGAGCAGGGTGCGGCATTCAAGAGTAAAGGAAACCCACTGGTGTTTGTACTTGCCTGTAACATGCTTTATGCTGGACATAAAGATAGCAATAATTGGCCTGACACATTTATAAAGGTATGTATTGTCATATTTATGAGCATTAAAACATTAAAAAATAATTTTAGAATCATATAAGAATTTTAATGTACTCTTTGGATTTCATTCAAGCATGTTTTGAATTGATTCCAGCATATCTTGGATTTCATTCATGCCAATTAATCTGTATGCCTCTTATCTGTTAAACTATGTGGAAATATTATATCTTTGTAACTTCTTTTTGTTGCATCTATAGAAAGATTTTTACAAATAATTAGTATCCAAAAATTATTTATAAAACTTATCATTTGACCAAGAGAAAATATTACAATGTTTAATAAATAGTATTAAATATTTTAATATTTTTAAAGTTCTTACTAATTATTGAGCTTTATCCTTTTTTATCGTACAGTGTAAAGGATATCCATTATAAACATTCATGCCTAACGCATATATTTGGTATATTTTATAGGCTTCTTATAAGTTTCTGGATGGAGTTTACTTAAACATAAAAACAGTGATTTTTATTAAGTTCTTTTGAGAGTCAATCCTAAGGCATTATAATGATTAAAAGTGTATTTGTGATTCTAAAGTAGGTAAATGTAAGAGTTAGAGAGTTGAGCACGGAAGGGGAGGCAAGCAATCATGCTCATTTTAAAAGTGCTCCTAAACACTGCTACTTTCTTTTTTTTTTGGTTGACTCACAAGTACCTGATACTGCTTTAAGCTCCTCTTCCTACATCACCACCCAAACATTGAATCCATGAAATGCTAATGAATTTCTTCTCTTGTAAAATAAATTCTTTACATACACAAATTCAAACCCACAACCACTACCTTCATTAAAGCGCAAGCCAACTACAATACTATGCCATTGAATTTTATTAAATTTTTATACAATTTTATTACACAAAATAAAAAATGTAGACCATTGTGACACAGTGAGACAAGGTCTGGTTGTGAGTTCGGTTCCCACTTGAGGAAACTTTTATACTTATATTTAAATTATTTTCATTCCCTGCTCTGGTAACACAAAACGCGACGTAAGTTCCGCCACTTAAGGCAACACATTGAATTCAGGCGAAAATCGCCGAACAGGTTTTCTCTGGCTACCCTGGTATGCGGGAAGGCGTGTAGGAGAGTGTGTGTTGCTGCATAAAATAAATTATTACTTTTAGGTGTACATAGAAGATGCACTAAATGAGCGCTGGTGGGTGGACTGCTCGTGGTGCAAGTGCTTAGTGGAAAATATTGTAACAGCATTCGGTACAAAGCAGCCAGCTTCACATCTGATACCCACTGACAATACTTTAGGTAGAGCTAATTATATCAAGTCCACGAGCAATTAAAAAGTTATTATTTTTCTTATATTTTAAAATAATTAATTGTACAACCATATTCCTTTTAAAGTAATTAATTGTACAACCATAATCATAATTAATATTTAATTTTAATTTACCTGCTTTATTAAGGCAAAGTGTGAAAATAAATTCCCCTACTACAACACATAATATTAAAAAATCAGATGAAAGTAGAGAGCAGAATATAATAGATTCTCTCTCGCTAATTCTCTATGCCGGAAGAAGCGTGAAGGTGTAAAAAAACATAACCAATAAGATAAAAAATGACACTAGCTTTAAATCCTACCAAACTTTCAATTTTTTATCATTGTTATAATGTATAGTATGACACCTTTTTAAAATAGTGTGTTATGCAGCAGTACAAGCTATTTAATACTTACTAGGAACAATGTCACCATCTGGTTCAGGCTCGCCTCTCATGGGAACTAATGAAGAAGACCCAGACAACACTGAACTTGAATATTCTGTGTCCCCAAGGTATTTAGTATTTTTTGGATGCTTTCTTTTCTTATTATTTTTGTATATATATTTAAACTATAGTGCAATGTGAATATGCGTATCTATGTTATTCATGTTCGTGTCGGTTACAGGTATTCCAGTAGTTACGAGACTGTGGAGGCTCTCGTGCTGGAAGCCATCAAGGAGCAGATTCAGCGTAGGGTGACGCCCGACGCTATCGGCAAAGGCTTTTTGAAATTATTGTCAGCTACCTGCGGCTTCCCAGAGGTAACTAAGTTTTAGAAATTGTTGTTAAATTGCAATTTAATTAGGTTTATAATTCAAAGAAAATATTTTGTTTTTATTTAAATCTTCAAAATCTTTGGTTGTATTTTGTACGTATGTGTTTTGTGTGACAGATCCGCATGATCGCTGCTTCCCGGCTGGAGGCGTGGCTGCACTCGGGCAAGCTGTGGCGCGCGGCGCAGGAGCTGCTCGCGCACGTGTGCGCCAACGCGCACGCCGCCGGGCCCAGCGCCGCGCGCGACCACGAGGTGCTCGCGCAGCTCGTGCGCATGCGCCTCAAGACCAAGCCGCTGCAGGCCGCCTACCAGGCCTGCCTGCGCGACATGGTGGCCGCCAGCCCCGCCCTGCTGCGCAGCGTCGTCACCCACACCATCTACAACGAGCTCTCCAACGTGCGCTCGCCCAACAACATGGCCGTGCTCGCCGCGCTCATCCACGCGCAGCCGCAGCTCGTGCCCGCCGCCATGGCCGACACCTACCACGAGATCGTGTTCCGCCCCGACGACTACCTGCGGCCGCTGCGCGCGCTCACGCGCGAGTGCGTGCGCGCGGCGCGCGGCGACCGCTCCGACGCGCACGCGCACGCGCACGCGCCCGCGCAGGCGCTGCTGCCGCTGGCGCGCGCGCTGGCGCACCCGCCGCCCATGACCCGCCGCCCGACGTGCGCGAGCGCGCGTTCGCGGCGGTGGCGGACCTGTTCTGCGTGTGCTGCCCGGTGGCGGCGTCGGCGGCGGCGCACGGCGGGCGGCACGCGGCGGGCGGGGCGGGCGCGGGCGCGGGCGAGCACCGCGCGCTGGTGGCGGCGCTGCAGCAGCAGGCGCTGGGCTGGCTGCTGGACCGCGCGGTGGCGGTGTTCCGGCCGGGGCGCGCGGACTGCCTGCACGCGCTCAACAAGATCATGTTCGTGGAGGCGGCCGACGTGTACAGCAAGGTGGACAACTGGCCGCCCGAGTCGGAGCGCGCGCTCACGCACCGCCTCTGCGCGGAGGCGCCGCTGCCGCAGAACACGCTGCTCCGGCTCATCTTCATAGGACTGTCGGAGGTGAGTTCCGGCCGCTCCGTATCGATTTCGTTTTAAAAAAGTATCGAGTCATTGAGAAAACACGTTCGACACAGGACATACCGGTGACGCCGACGGAGGTGTTCGAGCTGATCGAGCTGCTGGTGCGTCGCGCGTGCGCGCTGCCCCCCGAGGATCAGCCGTTGCAGGTGGATAAGCTGGAAATAGCAGAGTACATTTTCCAGTTGTGTCAGTTTCACCCGCCCGATAATATCACTCTCCCTGCTGGGTGAGATAAATATTTTTCTAGAAACTTATAAGGAAAGAAGACATTATTGTTGTTGAGGTACCGGTGCAACATAATACATAATAAGTTAGCATTAACTCTTTACGTGTTATATTTCCCTAGTACCTACGTTCTATGAGCATGTATTTTATTAGTCCAATTTTCAATAAGAACTACACCAATACCTAGCATTGCGTCGTTTCGTTTTACGTTTTTTTCGAAGTTACGTCGCTGCTTAATTTTTACTGATTTTCACTGTGCGTCGTTAGATTTTCGAAGTTGCGTTGTTTTGGATTCGAGTCTTTAATTTTTTTTTTCAAATCAAAATTTGGGGACTCCCTTTCTAACTAAAAATCAACGCAAATTTAATACAATTTTATTTTCACTTCGTTTTGCTTATTTTAGAGTTCAGTTTAATTACGTAGTGTGAGGTAGTGAGTTATGCTTTTTTAAAAAGAGAATTACATATATAAGTTGACGTTTACGTTACGTTTACGTTACGTTTACGTTACGTTTACGTTACGTTTACGTTACGTTTACGTTACGTTTACGTTACGTTTACGTTACGTTTACGTAGTGTTTTTGGTTATAAAAAACATAAATATTTCCCCAATCTTACGTTGAATAAAAAGCAGTTCAACAAACATTGGACCATTTTTTTATGAAAGAAAGCCGACCTACGAAAACAATTACTATGGACACATCAGACAGTGATTAATTCTAATTAAACTTTCATAAATTAAATGAATATGTAGTTTATTTTGTTTACTGGAATACGTTTTTGTTTATAATTTTACTTTGTCCAATTTTATTTTTAAAAGGTAGTATTTTCGTAAGCCTGTAACCTATCTTCGATCATTAAATGGTTTGCTATAGAAAATCTATTTTCACTTTGCGTCGTGTTTTTTTGGAACGTAACCCCGACGCAAAGCGAGGTATGGGTGTACTTACTAACTAAAGTTTTTACTTCTGTCGGCGCTACGAGAGTGCCATTGTTTTGTATTTCTTTAAACTACACTTCACACACATTGTCCACTTGTCTAATAATAAATAAAAATTAAAGTATAGTTAAAATGATTATAAAATGAAACTATTTTAGCCGGATTAATTGAAAGATTTTAGTGGTTACTTTTGAAAACCCGACATTTCGAACAGTTTACAAATATAAAATTATGTTTCAGCTTTAATTTTTTTTTTTACAATATGGAGTTGTCTCACTTTCAAAATCAACGGCTCATATATACATTACGAATTAGAGGCCTGTCGTGGCACAGAGGCAAAAGTGTGCGACTGTAAACGTCACGGGTTGTGGGTTCGATTTCCACGCTAGGAAATGAAAGTATTAAAAATAATATTTAGTATTTTCATTGCCTCGCTCTGGTGACAAGACAAAGCGCGGCGTCGAGGTCCGCAACTTAGCAAAACGCAAAGCCTCAATTCGGCGAAAAGTGGGGAACGGAAACGTTAAAAGAGAACGGAGTGTCTTAACACTAGGTTCTCAGGTTCTCTCTGCTTAGTCTGCTATGTGCGGGATACAGCGTGAAGATAATAAATAAAACCAAAGTGTAAGTGTGTGGCGTGTGGTGTGTGGTGTTTAGCTACACGCCGCCGGCGCTGGCCATCACGTCGCTGTACTGGCGCGGCTGGATGCTGCTCACGATGCTGGCGGCGCACAACCCGCACGACTTCGCGGAGCGCGCCGCTAACACCTATCCCACGCTGCGGGCGCTCATCGAGTGCTGCATCACCGGGTAACTTACATCTTTGTGTCTTTATATAGCGATTAGTACTGCTAATCAAATTAATGGAAATTTATTTTTCGTGCGACTGTAAACGCGACAGGTTGTGGGTTCGATTCCCACTTCAGGAAATCGAATTTTTCATTTCCTGGTTTTGGTAACAAGGCAAAGCGCATTGTTGAGTTTCGCCACTCAGCACGCGATGCCTCAATTCGGCAGAAAGTGGGGTGTGGAGTGTCTTAACACTAGGTTTTCAGGTTCCCTCTGCCTACCCTGCTATGTGCGGGATACAGCGTGAAGCTGTGTATGTACTTATGTTGCAAAAATACAACTGTAATTACTTTCTAAATGAAGTATTTTTGTATTTTAAAATGACACCCATTAATTTTGAATTTTAAGGTACATGAATCTCGCAACCGTTTCTTTTAAATTGAATTCAAGCTATACCTTTTTTCAAATTTTAATCAATGATTTAGAATTACTGTACTTGTGTTATAAATGCGATAATTATTGGGAACGGATTGGTCTCTTCTACACAAAATAGAAAGAATGGATTTAGTTGAAACTAAACAGTAACATTCTTACATAAAGTTTTAAACTTCCAAAAAAACCTAATATATACTTAAAATATAGATAATTTAATGTAAATTCCACAGCAAGCCGTCAATAGAATGGAACGGTGCGGGAGAGCCTGAGCGGCTGGAGGCGGAGCGCGCCGCCGTGCTGCAGCTGGAGGCGCACCTGGCCGCCGCCAGCAACGCCAAGGTGCCCGTCACCGAACACTCCTCCAGGCTGCTTACACAGGTATGTATTGTTATTGTTTTTGGTATACGAGTTACGCTAGCTATTACTGTATTTTATAATGTTTACATTTTTGTTTCTTTTTCGTTTCTCAGACATATTATAATTTTTTTAATTGTCATATAATATGTGACTAAAATAATTTTTTTAATAATTTTTTTATTCCTACTTACTATATATTGCTTTAATATGTTAATTAATGTGAAATTTTTAATACACACTTCATATTATAATTTTGACGTACTTTTGTACATATTTATTATATATAAAACGTTTAAGTCACAGAATGATTGACAAATAACACTCAAGTAAAACTACTAGCCGTAGAAACTTAAATTTTAGATGTTGAAAACTAAGAAAGGAATTTTGAACTTCCTAAAATGGGACGAAACGAGATTTTAGGTTTTATAATTCACGCGAACGAAATCGCTTGATACAGCGAATTTAATTCCCCCGACTGAGAATCGAACCCATATCTTGCGTTAATAGTCAGACTGTATCTCTCCTAAAACACAATAACAAAACTTTACGTTTATTTCTATTTTTTTAAGCTAACGACACTAGAACCCACGGGCCCCGCGCGACGTCCACCCGCAGCGGTACTAGAAGCACTACAAGCTCTCAGCGCACAACTCCGCCTGTCCCGGCTGTTGTGTCGGCAGCCGGCGCTGTTGTTGCAGCTGGTAGAGAGACATGGCACGAGGCGGGCTATGCCGTGGTTACATCAGTTGTTGAAGCACGATCGGTTGGAACTCAGGTAATAACCATTTACCAGAGACCTTGTCTATAGTTTGTTTTAGATATGTCAATTTATATAAAAATGAATGTCAAATAAATTGTAATGTGTGTAGTATTTATTTTATTAACATAATTATTACCTTCCATGTTTGTATACTCGTATGTTGAATTTTTAAATGAGGATACTAGAAATGATTCAAGCACTCGGTGATTTTTTGCCTTAATACTAGTTGATATATTTTTGAAAGGAGAATTGTAATGAAGCTTTTAAAGACAAAAATAACGAAAACAAAAAAAATCGAGTTTTATATCTAAGCATCTTCAAAGATGATACTTCAATAAAAAAATACATAATATATTTCTAATTCCAATAAACTGTCGCCTGTCGTGGCGCAGAGGCACAAGCGTGCGACTGTAAATGCAACAGGTTGTGGGTTCGATTCCCACTCCATGAAATGTTAATCTTTTCATTTCCTGGGTTTGGTAACTAGGAAAAGTGCGGCGTTGAGTTCCGCTACTCAGCACACAATGCCTCATTTTGGCGGTAAGTGGGGAACAGAATTGTTGTAAGAGAACGGAGTGTCTCAACACTAGGTTCTCAGGTTCCCTCTGCTCAGTTAAAAAAAAAAAATATAATAATATATTTCTTATTACCACCAGCGTGCTCCTGTAGTCCTGTAGTACATTACCACCGAGTTGTTTTCAGCGGAAAGCTACCACATATAATTTTCTTGGCTATTTTTCTCCCACACAGTGTACTCCCAGTACAATGTCTCTGCGAGTTCCTCTCCGCTGGTGGCGCGGGGGGCGCGGGCGGTGCCGGTGCGGAAGCTGGCAAAGCTGGCGAGCTGTGCGCGCATTTACGCCGCACGCTGCACAGCGAGGAGGGTGCCCGTGCAGTACTGCATTATTACTTGCAGCGACTCGCACATACGCATGCGCCTACACGGGCTTCTGCTAATAGGGTAAGTCCCTTACTATGTCCTAACTGATTTTTTTTTATTATGTTAAGTTATATTAAGTATTATAAGTAATAATAATATATTAAGTAGGCAACTAAGATACTTGGATTCTCTTTGGGAAAAAAAAAATCCTAAGCTTAGTTAAGTGATATGAAAATATTGTGAAAGTTGACAAAAGGTACGTACCACGTGTCCGTAGTGATCAGAATTAATATTAAAAAAAAATATTTTTTATTATAATAATGTTGTTACTGCTGTTAAATTATTTTTTTTTTTATGAATCATATATGTTTTATTTTTTTTTTTTTATTTCAGGGCTTGAAATTAGTGTTATCACAATCCGATGATACAACTGAAATGGATTACAATGCTGATGTGAGTCCAGAGTAAGTGTAACTTGCTTTAGAAGTTTATTTTTTTATTAATGTCGTTGTAACGTAACAGGACAGTGTCTAACTGCCAACAATGAAACAATTTTTTAACAAAACTGGAGGGTATTATTATATTATTTAAATTATCTTTATTTATTCGCTTTGATAAGACAAAACACGGCGTTGAGTTCTGCTATTATTTTATACACAAAACTTGTATCTTGACATTACACTCTAAAAACATGAAACGAAGATAAATATAATAAGCACAAACTATTTGAGTAACATTTAAAAGTAGTAGTGTAGCATATATAACTATAATATATATGTCGGCGTGAGTGATAATTTTGGTGATGATCCAGTGTCGCTATCTATGACTTGGAAACGGAAACAGATTCATTGATCATAATGTGTAGAACACATGTCAGCGCGACTTAGGTGGGACTATCTGTGCTATTTGGTGTACTACCAGCTTACACTCCGATATATATATATATGTCACACGTTCAACTTACGACGCATAAACGTAAGTCCATTTTCACCAATAGTTCTTTACGGACAGCCGTGTACTATCCGCTACCCGCACTCAATGAGCCTTAGATAGTGTATAATTATAATTGTACTATACACAAACACTACTACAATGCATAATTAACATAACAATACATAAATAACGATTGTTGTGGCGAAGAGGAACAAGCGTGCGACTGTAAACGCGACAGGTTGTGGGTTCGATTCCCACTCAAGGAAATGTAAAATTTAGTATTTTCATTTGTTGGGTTTGGTAACAAAGCAAAGCGCGCCGTTGAGTTCCGCCACTCAACACCCAATGCTTCAATTCGGCGGAAAGTGGGGAACGTATTTGTTGAAAGTGAATGGAGAGTCTCAACACTAGGTTTTCTGTTTCCCTCTGCCTACCTCGCTATATGCGGGATATAGCGTGAAGTTAATAATAATAATAATTATCATAACTGGTTGCCGCAGGTCGTGGCTCGTGCTGCTGCCGTCGCTGCGGCACTGGGAGGCGCTGCGCGGGTCGGCGGTGCGGCGCGTGCGCGCGGCCTGCGTGGTGGAGTGCGCGCCGCCGCACCTCGCCGCCTACCTCGCGTTCCTGGCGCAGCACGCCACCGCCCCCGCCGACCCGCACGACCTCACCGATATTGTGCTGGTGAGCGCTCTGCTAACTACTGTTAGTTTATGTTATCCTGGTAGTTATTGGATATACATAGGCATGTCTCCAGAATCTCCCCATCAACAACATTTTTTTTTTAAATACTCATTGAAATGAATCAAAACCTTCATATATAATGCCAACAGGATCTAAGCCAAGTGCTAATGGAGAGGACAACAGTCATGGGTTACGTCCTACCCCCAGTGGACTCCAACGAGACGCCCAGAGACGAACGCCTTTTGGCACAACATAAAGCTCTTCACGCTTTGACTACTATTTTCTATACACATCTAAGACAGGTAAGTGGTTATTTTTACCCCACTATCAGGGGAGGGTTATGTTTTTCGCGCGTGTCATGTATATTTGTAATATTATTTATTACCTCATATCTTCCAAACCTCTGAACCGAATTATATAATTAAGGTGACGTATTGGTATTGATACTCCATGTGTTCTTAGATGTATAACGTCACTTATTTTATTATCTAAATTTATATATTATTGGTATCTAAACTTGAAGTATTGGTTCAGTCGGGTCTTTTGTTCTTTATAATTATGTGTGTTTTTTTAGCTATGAAAAACAAGAAAATGTTGCCTTTAAAATTGGCACAAAATTAAAATTATTATTGTGTGTGCGTGCTAGACATTTCGTGTTGAGCATAGCAACTTAGCACTGTCGTTTGTCTTACCACATGGAATCGAACCTACTACCATACGCTCACTATGCTATTATTTCCACATAAATATTTATTATGAAAGTTATCGTAAATTTCGTCCAGGTATTATCAAACGAGGTGCAAGAGAGTGGAGAGACAGGGGAGGAAGGTGAAGGAGAAGGGGAAGGCGGTGGGTGGAGTGCGGGGGAGCGTGTTTCTCTGCAGTGGGCGAACGCACGACGCGCAAATCTACTGCTTGTTGTTGCGCATGCGCATCTGAAGTTACTTTGTTTTGGACCTTCTTACTGTTAGTATATTGTTGTCTTTTCGTTTTAAGTTCACTTTTACTACGAAAAAAATAAGTTGTGATAAACTTTTAGGACTAGGAATATCGACGTAGCTTAGAACGTATGGCTTAGTTGGCTAGGTCAGTGGCTAAGGCATGGATTCGAATTTTACTGCATCCAATATAATTATAAGATTCTAATTTTTTTTTTACATTTTTATATATAATGACTTTACGTTAATAAGCCTTTAGTCATTATAAAGTTGCGCTGCTTACTAGAGCGGAGAAATTAAACAAGTTTTATTATAATCATTTTTCTATGGGGAAAATAGAATGAGTCAGTATCGAACTCACAACCGTTGCATTTACAATCAAAAGCCGTCCTACTGCGCCATGATGGCCTCTAAATAACCTCTAGAAAAATTTTCAACAGTTCTTAAGTATAATTTAGTATACCTTTCTAACCACAGTCGACACAAACCAAGAGATGTACTCCTGGCTGCTATCAACATGGGTGGTGGACGCGCCCGAGGTGACAGGTCCGGGGGGCGCGGCAGCCGAGGGGGAGGGGGAAGGAGTGCTGCTACCTGATTGGTTAAGGCTGAGCCTAGTGCGGTCAGCCCGACCTGCCTTGCTAGAGGCGGGCTTGAGAGGTCTCCCTGCCCACAAGTTGGCGCTTTTTATACAGACGTTTGGCATGCCTGTTTCTTCTATGAGGTAATTGAAATTCATGTTGTTTTTGATTTTTATTATGTTTTATCGGTCTTAATATTTTTTACTGTGTAAGTCAAAGATAAATTTAGTATCAAGAAAGAAGTATCCATTCCTTATTTTGGTTTGAAAACAAATTGCCGATTTAGTAGCGGATTTTAACGCTGTGCTTTTTATCCCAGTGCGGTTATACGATAATTGATTTTAGTGTACCCACTAGTGGGAATCGAACCTATCACCTGTGGTGTATATGAATTTTAGATCAGATCCTAATATAAATGTTAAGACACTCCTAGTGTTAAGACACTCCGTTCCCCACTTTATTGACTTTACATTATTCAAGCTTCACAATAAAAAAACTAATATAATATATTTGCTCGGCAAATATTCGGCGTTGAGTTCCGCCACTCAACACGCAATGCTTCCTATCTAGGCGGAAAGTGGGGAACGGATTTGTTGAAAGAGAACGGAGTGTCTTAACACTAGGTTCTTAGGTTCACTCTGCCTACCCTGCTATATGCGGGATACAGCGTGAAATTAAAAAAAATATATATATTTGTTATTTTTTTGCTTTAAATGTGTTCTTTGTCTTTCCAGTGCACTATTATCAGCATTAGACGCATGTCCGGCGGGAGCGGTAGTGCGTCTGGGTGTAGAACGCGCCTACATGGCTCAGTTGTTGCGAGTGCAGCGCGCGAGGGGCGCTACGGGTGGTCACGCGTTCGCTGCCGCGTTGAGGCTCGCCAGGCCGCATTATCCGCCTGGTATGTGTATGTGTATAAGTAAAAAACGTATTGCAATAACATGAAAACTGTATTTATATGTGAAAGTTAAACTTAAAACCTGCCCTGAAAGTATGCGTTTTCGATCTACAACCTGTATGGAAATAAAAATCTAGAAGTATTTATAATAATACTTTATTTTATTTTTCATATCGTATTCATGTATTTGTCAATATAAAGAGTGAATAAAAAGGTATAAGCCTTTCATATTTTTAACATTTACTTTTATAACTTTTAATTAACTCCTGTCGTGGCGCAGAGGCACAAGCGTATGACTATAAACACGACAGGTTTTGGGTTCGTTTCCCACTTCAGAAAATGGAAGTTTTCATTTCCTGGGTTTGGTAACAAGGCAAAGCGCGGCGTTGAGTTCCGCCACTCCGCACGTAATACCTCAATTCGATGGAAAGTGGGGAACGGAGTATCTTAACACTAGGTTCCCTATGCCTACTCTGCTATATGCGGGATACAGCGTGAAGCTATGTTTGTATGTATGTAATTAACTCTCACCTTACAAAGAGACAAATATACAAATCAAATAAATAATATAAAATCAAATATCCACTCACTCTAGATGACACCCTGTTTACGGAAGAAGCACTTCCTGATGAAGAAGAGGATCCTTGGAACACCGCGCGTGAACTCCACAAGCTCGATGCTACCCTGGTAGGTGCACTCCTCGCCACGGCCTTCGCTGATGCTGGTACCTACCACGGGGATTTGGATACTGGGTTTACGCAATTACAAGGGGTAAGTAGTTTTTTGTTTTGACTAATATATTTTTATAATACGCCTGTCGTGGTGCAGAGGTACAATCGTGCGACTGTAAACGCGACTGGTTGTGGGTTCGATTACCACTCCAGGAAATGTAAAGTTTAGTATTTTCATTTCCTGGGTTTAGTAATAAGGCAAATCGTGGCGTTGAGTTCCGCCACTTAGCACGCAATGCCTCAATTTGGTGGAAAGTGGGGAATGGAGTATCTTAACACCAGATTCTCAGATTCCTTCTGCCTTCCCTGCCATATGCGGGATACAATGTGAAGCTGAAAAAAAAAAATAATAATAATACTTTATTTATCATAGTTATAATTTGTACAATTATGTTCCATATCATATCATACTCGAAACAGGGAAATATTAAATATATTATTATGTATTTTACATATATAGGGTGTCCCAAAATTAACGCAACATTTGAATTAAATAGAAAATGCCATTTTAGTCTTTTAATAGCGAATGAATAATGAATATAATAGCAAATGGCGGCAAAGTCAAATCTTGCGTTAATTTTGGGACACCCTTTACTATGAATCTTAACATCCCGTTTTTTTTTAACTTTTGGAGAAATTTCGAGAAGTCAATTCTTAGTATTTTCCTATACTTCCCAAGAAGGCTACATGCTAAGTTTCAGCTTTCCAGTGGCTAGTAGTATCATCTGTACTTTGTCTGTCAGCAAGTCAATGACGCTACTGTTTCATATATTATATGTATACAGAAGATTATGGCCTAAGTACCTTAAATTTATATAAATTGTAACTTATGTG
Source organism: Philaethria dido (assembly GCA_033558755.1). Lineage (NCBI taxonomy): Eukaryota > Metazoa > Arthropoda > Insecta > Lepidoptera > Nymphalidae > Philaethria > Philaethria dido. The sequence goes on from JAKGSA010000517.1 coordinate 15,931, forward strand.
TTATTTTGATATATAAGCTATATTAGTGTAAAGTTTCTAAATTAGAATTTTGTTATAAAAAATAATTAAAAATTTGTAGATGAGGTTTTTATTCATGTATATCTTCAATATGTTTTTGTTCGTCAAACAACTAACCAATACAAAAACTCAGTTTATAGTAGAAGAATCGTGGAAGGTCAGCGAGGGTGCGGGTTCATATACGCGTGCAGTGCTAACAGCCTTACGTGGTATCACGTTGACGGGACTCTTACAAAGACCTGGCCTCGCAGCGCCGCTGTTGCGTGCGCTGGTGCATGCCAAACCTGCTGGATTTGTGGAGGTATGAGGTTCAGAGTGGGGTGTTTTGGTTTAAGATGGGTATATATTTGAGGCACATTTTTTTAAGTTGAGGCCACGTGGCGCTGTGGGGCAAAGTTAGACTGTAACCGTGATTGGTTGTGAGTTATATATCTACTTGAAGGATTAATTATATTTAAATTATTTTATTTTTTCTTTGAATTTGGTAAAGCGGTGAACGCATTGTCTTAACACCAGGTTCACTTTGACTACTTTGTTATGCGACATTAACCGTGAGGATGTATACACTCATATATCCGTACCAGGCGAGAATAGATAGTTAAATCGAATTACATGCACAATTTATACAATATTGATGAGTATTACGATATTCTATTTAAATGTTTAATTAATAACAAAATTTTCACAACATATGAATGTATAATGAGGAAATTGTTTTTTTTATAAATAAATACTACTATAAGATGTAATTCCAGATAGCAAGTGCACTGCTCTCCCAGTGTAAGTGTTTGCGCGGTCCCGTGGCGGAGGCGCTGCGCGCGGCGTGCGGCGCCGCCGTGCCCGGGGACTCCCCGCTGCCCGACGTGCCGCCTAACGCGACCAAGGAGAATCTGCTCACAGGTTCCATTTTTTTATTTTTTTTAAGTTATAATAATACACTTATAATAAGAAATATATAGAAATGAATAAAACATTACATCTCTTATTCAAAATTATTTTTGTTCTTAACACATTCTGAAGGAAAATATTTACAATTTTTCAAATTTGTTAATAGATTTGTGAATGTGGTTTTTTATAGTATTGTGATTTTGTTTGTTTCGATTACTCTTATTTGTATATGATCAATGTTATCTATTGCACCTATATAGGCTGAAGCCACTAAAATTGTACCTGGCGTCAAAAATATTTATAATAATTATGTATGAATGTTGGACTTTAACCATCATCATTATACATTTTCATATAATATTTTGCTCGAATTTTCAAATAATTTTATTATCCTACTATTATAAATGCAACAATTTATGAAAAGGTATAAATTATTGATACTACGCCAAAACCGCTGTACGGATTGACTTAAATGATACTTAATAATAATATAGCTCGGAACAATACATATATTTATTAAAAAAATGTATAATTTGACCAATAATGTACAATATTTGTAACATAAGTAATAATTTCGCAATACAGCCTTAGAATCAGCAACGCCAAGCAATCTAGAAGCTATAGGCAATAACATAATAGAAACACAAGACACACAGCTAGTGGTTGACACCATTACCCACCTTCTGGAGAAGAATCAGCAGGGATGTTACGAAATACCGGTAATAGAATCGAAATAAGTTGAAATTAAATAAACAATAATTTGACTACTTCAAAAGAGTATTTGTGTTGAGAATATTTTTTCGATCTAATAAGATGAACTGCGGCGTTTAGTTCCGCCAATCGATTCGTTTTATTAAAATGTAAAGGAAATAGAGATTGAAGTAATTTATGATTAGGTTCTCTCTGCTTTACTTGTGTATATTACATAGTGAGGCATGAAAATTGATGAAAAAATAATTTTACATAATGAATTATATTATTCGTCGAATTATTTCTATATTAATATGAATGAAACATTTCAAATTGAGAACTTCTTCTAAGAAAATTAAAAAAATTGTTAAGAACATCAAAATCTTTGTTTATAATTGATATTTTAAATACATGGTAATGATTGTAACAGGTGAAATGCGAGGAAGAGGATAAATTAAGTTCATCATCAGTCCACGTGCTGTCGGTGCGCGGTCTCGGCTGTGGTCTGCTGCTGGACTGGCTCTCTGAGCTGCAGAGAGAAACTCTTGGAAGACAGGTAGGTTAGCTTTTAATATATTTACATTTTATGAAATATAAAGTGTCGTCGGAGCGTAGTTGTGGATTCGATTTCCATGCAGGAAATGATTATTATTTTTTAATTTATTTTTTATTGATAACGAATGGCAAACGAGCAGAAGGACCACATGACGGTAAGTAGTTACTTTCGCCCATAACATCTACAACACCAGAGGAGTTGTAAATGCGTTGACAACCTAAAGGATACAGATGGAAGGGGAGGACAATGTAGTAGTCCGCCATCGGAACCACTATATTATAGGGAAAGGATGGGTGGGAAAGGGGCAAACCTGGCTTACATGCCATCGAACCGAAATACATCATTAGATATTTTGCGGTTCGTCTTTGACATGATAGTGGTCGCGAGCCAGTCGGAGGACGAACCTCCTACCACCAAACTACTAGCAATAATTATTTTTTTAAATTATTTACAATTCTATGCTTTGAAAAGAATTATCTGATAAAAAACGCAACATTAAGTCCTTCACTTATTCTCATTCTCGCTAGTCCCGAAATTGGGCGGAAAGAGGAGAGTGGAGTATCTTGACACTAGGTTCTTTCTGACTATTTTGTCATGCAGAATAAATCTAAAAAAATAAACCTTTTTAAGTGTTACTCACATTTAGGATAACTAAAATAATTTAGAAACGTATAAGCCAAAAACAACCGTGTAAGTATTTGACGTAGTTCGATAAGGACGTATAGCTTAAATAGTTTAAGCGGTCGGCTAAATTGCAAGAGACGCGGATTCTAAGTTTCTAAAATATTTTTATAAATATAAAGGTTTTGATATTTTGAATTGTTAATCACACACGTAGGATACGAAAAACCGTCCCAAAAGGCGTCGGTAAATTTTCATGTTTTCTTAAAAAATATAAAGTTTTCAAATAATAATACGCAATTTATAATATCCCCAGCTGCAATTAATGTTCGTGCGTGGAGGAGGCGCATGGCGGCCGCTGTTAGTGACTCTGTTAGCACACCGAGCTTCCTGGCGTACACTTCACGCCGCCCTCGACAGGCTCACTTCTCAGGGGTATACCACTATATTTACTCATGTATACCACCCATATGTTTTTAATATTTGTACTTAATTAATATAAATATTTAAAGCCAATTTTAAATTATAAGACAAAAAGTAACTGACAATATATTGAAATTCTAAAGCTTTATCCAAAACACTACGTTCACTACTTTTTGTCCAAATTTAAGACAGCATATATTTAGTGTCATGACTTAACGCGACATTTTGTCTTACTGGATCATAGAAATTTAAATAATTTAATGTTCAGTTCAGTTCAGTAATTATGGCGAAAATAATTTAAAATTTTTGTTTTCCTGTGGCAACCTAAACCATAACTATACCAGCTTACAGCCACATTCTATATTAACATTTATATGAATTTCCAGGGGCTGGTCTCCCCGCGCGGTGCTGGACTTCGCGGAGACGCTGATGGGGTCTCCGCGCGTGTGGCAAGGACGCGACCGCGCCGCGCCCAAACACCACACGCCCACTGACAGTCTTAGACTTACACACAAACAGGTAACTAATAATTCTTATTTTTATATATATAAAAAAAAGTTTTACGTTTCATGCCTGTGTGACACTCCGCTTTGCACAGTGAAAAAGTAAAAATGCATGTTTTGCGTGTCTTACTGAAATGAAAAATAAATATAATTATTCTACCGTATGAGAACCGAATCAACAATCAGTCCCATTTTCAGGCAGATGTTGTGGGACAATGTTTTTTTTTTAATAATTCTCAAAAAATGTTAACAGCATTTACAATTTTTTGACACAAAATGGTAACGTAACACTTAATTTTCCTGTGCACTAATTTATAATTTAATTAGCTTTAAGTATATATTTTTTAAATTATTTTATTTCTATCCGTATATTTTTTTTTAACTTCACGCTGTATCCCACATATATCAGGGTAGGCAGAGGGAACCTGAGAACCTGGTGTTAAAACACTCCATTCACTTACAACAATTCCGTTCTCAACTTTCCGCCAAATTGAGGCATTGCGCGTTGAGTGGCGGAACTCAACGCCGCGCTTTGCCTTGTTACCAAATATATAATAATTTTAATATATAAATATAATAATTTATACAAGTATAATAATTTTAAAAAATGCCACCCATCAGCTAGGCGTCCTAGTCCGCTACGTGGGCGAAGAGGCAACAGAAGCAGAAACAACAGAAGGGCTAGAAGGTGCTCGACGTCGTATCGAAGCGCGTTTACCACTTCTATTGCGGTGTTGTGCTACGCCACATGCGCTGTTGGCTGCGGCGTTGGCGGCGCGGTCGCATCCATTGTTATTACTGCTGTTGTATATGAAGGTGAATTAGTTTGATATATAAAGTAAGTTAGAAATATGGCGGTTAAGGTGAATCTTTTATTTAGCTTCACGCTGTATCCCGCACATAGCAGGGTAAACATAGGGAACCTGAGAACCTAGTGTTAAAACACTTCGTTCTTTTTCAACATTTCCGTTCCTCACTTTCCACCGTATTGAGGCATTCCGTGCTGAGTGGCGGAACTCAACGCCGCGTTTTGCCTTGTTACCAGACCCAGATAATGAAAATACTAATTATTATTTAAAATTTTCATTTCCTGGATTGGGAATCGAAACCACAACCTGTTGCGTGAATCTAATGTTATTTTATTCCGTTCTCTACTTTTTAACCAAACTAGAAACATTTCCCGTTAAGTGGTAACTTAACGCCGCGGTTTATCTTACGAGAGCAAAGAAATGTTAAAAAATTGAATATGATTGTTTCCTCGCATGGGAGTCGAACTCACGACTACTTGCATTTAAAGTCAGTAGTTGGATATATTGGGAAATATTATAAGTTAGATTTTTGACTATTTGGAGTGTTAAGTGTCAATTAAATTACTTTTTTTATTGAACTATGTATGAAATTTTTGTTTAATAAATATTTCAGTAAAATTACTGTAGGTCAAATTATAATAATCTTATTTAGTACATATTCAATTTAAAATAAATAAATATAAATTTATATATTAAAAACTAAAAAAAATCCAATAAAAAAAGTAATTAAAAATATAAATCAATTACAAAATAAATTCTGCTTATAAAATTACTCCAATTAAAACATTACAGGTGCCTAAAATACAGCAGTTGTTGCGCGAATGCACAGATCTACCAGGCGCACTGGATATGGTAGTGGGTTCGAATACCGATGAAGCGGATGCAGATAGACGGGCAGCTCGGTTTTCAACTAGTGCTACGGACAGAGTGTCACATTCAGTGTTGACTGCCCTCGCTGCACCACATCATCATTCTAAGGAGCATTCGCAGAGGTTATTTTTATTTTGTGTATATTTATTATTATTTAGAGAGAGTCTAGTGGCTAGTGTTCGCTTTTTACCGGACTTGAGGTATTATGTGTTTAGTAACGCCTGTCGTGGCGCAGACGCACAAGCGTGCTGTTGTAAACGCGACAGGTTGTGGGTTCGATTCCCACTACAGGAAATGTAAAATTTAGTATTTTCATTTCTTGGGTTTGGTAAGAAGGCAAAGCGCGGCGTTGAGTTCCGCCACTCAACACGCAATGGCTCCATTCGGCGGAAAGTGAGGAACGGAATTGTTGACAGAGAATGGAGTGTCTTAACACTAGGTTCTCAGGTTTCTGCTACATGCGGGTTACAGCGTGAAGTTAAAAAAATAAAAAAAAATAAAGAAATAGAAAGAAAAAATTTAGATTTTGATATGGAATACAGCGTGAAGCTAAAAATAAATAAATTAATTAATTACAGAATGTGGCGTGCAGAGGCGTGCGCGCGCTCGGTGTTCCTCCGCTGCGGCGGTGCGGGCTCTCGCGCTCTCCCTCTCGCAGGTTCGCTGCTGCGGGGCGTGCGAGCGAGACACCACCACCAGCTGCAGCACCTGCTGGCCGCCATCGAGATGCTGTCCGATAGGGAACTGTTTGCTGATCATGCTATGTTAGTTGTTGTATTTTTATTTTAGTTTTAATATAACTTTCATAATTTATCTTATAATTTAGATAAATATTTGACTTAATAATTCATAAATTAACTTTTATTATTTTTATGTAATTGTTTTGTTTTTAAAAAAGATATTTGTTTTTGTAATTTTTACACTTTTTAAATGAAACTATTTTAACTGAACTAATTGTGTATATTTTAATACTCTGAAATGTTGGGTTTTCCAAAATGTATTTTCGAATACTTTAAAAATAATATTCTTGTGTTTAAATACAGAGTTAAAGAACAGCTATAACAATATTAATAACAATATTTATTTTATTTATTTATATATTTAATAAATTAAATTAAATTTATAACAAAAATAATAAACCAGCATAAACACACATTAATATTTTCCAGCGAGGAGATCCACGGCATTCTCGAATGTTTCCTCAACATGGTGAAACAGGGCAGTGGCGGGGGTGGAGCTCTATCTCATCGGGTCGCAGCCCTACTTCGCCGGTACCGAGCGGCGAGACCGCACCGCGCCGCGGCTTTACTACAAGCACATAGAGATACTATTGCGTTAGTATAGAGTTATTATTAACTAGCTGTTACCCACGGTGTCGCTTACATAGTCATTGGCGTCATTGCCCATAGTACATAGTATAGGCTTTGAAGTAGCTAGATTTTCAATTTTCATGTGAGTTGTTTTTAAGTGAGTTGTATAGAATCTAACACGTTGTTAGAGCTTTTCAAATATGGTAAATGTGACCTTGAAATCTAGATAAAAACTTCAAATTGGTATCAAATACGAAAAATTAAGAAGGTAAATCTAACTCAGAAACATCTCACATTTTGTATGGGAAGTTTCATAACAATATGAATTGTCATTGATCAAGCGAGCAAAGCCGTGTGTAAAAGCTAGTATAGTATATAAATCAAATGTGTCATTTGTACGTAGTTATGTGAAAATAATTTGTATAAAATTTAGGTTTTTTTTTTTTTTTTCATTTTTTTTTATTTTAATATATTTATAAAACGTTTTAATTTTTACAAAATACAGGTCACTTACACTGCAGCCCCTAGCGAGAGCGCGACCGGGGCAGAAGAAAGCTCCCCCCGCGTCGTCATCGCCGCCCCCTCACGCACTGTTGGCGGTCCAACGACGATCTGTGCCGCCTGAGGAGTTACATTTGTTCATACAGGTAAAGTGCAATATATATATATATATAAGTATATATATATATACGGCACTTACGCATATTATGTTGTAACAAAAATATGAATATTTTTGAAGATTAAAAATGTTTTTTTTAAATAATATTAAACAACAAACACCAGTGAGAAACTGATGGCACAATTTTTTAACAAAATTATGCAGACAAATGAATATAAAATTAAATGCTTTAAGTTTGTAGAGAGAATTTAAAAATGGCAGAAATTCTATCCAACTGATAAGAATAATAATACCACCAAAACTTTTAGTAGAACACCTGTGTCACTTAACTATTTCAATATTAAAAAGAAATAAAAGGACCGACAAAATAAGATAAGATATTTTTTTTCAATGTAAAAATAAACACATAACATATTAATAAATTGTTTATAATTTAAAAAAAACAGGAAATAGAAGCGTGGGGTGTTCGTCGTGGTGGTGCATGGGGCGGGCCGGCCACAGCGGGCGCATTGGTGCGAGCAGCGGCCCCACTGGCAGCCTCACCACACCCGCAGTTACGAACTTCACTGCCCTATCTCTACTGGCTAAGTTATTGCCTGCTGCGCCTGATACACATCCTGGTATGTTTGTTTTGGGAAATATGGTTATTTTGTTAATAATTATGAATGTGAAATTAATATTGTTAGGAATTACTGAATTTACTTATCTTAACTTTTTTTGATAGTTCTAATATAAATAGGACCACATCAGAAGCACTAGTTATCGTATAAAAAAACATCAAAATTGATTCACTTAGTAAAAGTTATGGGAAAAAATATTTAAATTAATAACCTCTCCCTTTTTTTTGAAATCGGTCAAAAACAGTTAAAACATGGCAAATCAAAAAAAGGTCAAGTCACACCTCATAAACATCCTAGTATCATCATCATATTAATATGTGCACTGGACTCCTTTTTTTTGCATCAACTAGAACTTTAATTACATTTATTTTTCAGTGTAATGCAGCTTATGTGATTTGAGTGCCACCTTTACATAATAAGACATTTTTTTACATAATAAAAATCAATTTTCTACAATTTAATTTAGTAAATTAAATATTTTTATAATATAAAATTTCTATTTTTTTTTATTCTGTCCAGGTCTTCAAGCCATCCTAGAATGTCTAGACTCAAGTCAGCCAGAAATAGCACAATCTGCAGTGGACAAGCTGCCAGAGCTAATAGTAGGGATACAAGAGCATGCCGCCAGGATACTAACAAAAGTATTTGATTTGGGACTCCGCTCCCGTGTGCCTGTGGAACAGTGTATTTCTAAATGTGTATCTACTATTAACTTGAATAGAGGGTGTTGATTTAATTGTTTTAAATGTTTAGAGCAGTGTTTCCCAAACTTTTTTGTGTCATGCCCCATGTTAATGACTTTCTTAAAACTCTTATGTTACATGGGAGGGCCATACATAATTGTTAACATAAAAAAAAAAAAATTTAAATTAAAAATCTTACACTAGTAAGAAAACTAAGGAATTCTAAACGCAACATAGTAAGTATGAATTTAATTTCCAAATAATTTTAATAAAGATTTTTCGAATTGTTCCCCTTTGACAGTCAAACTGCCCCCTTTGGGGCGGTGGGCCCTACGTTATGAAACACTGGTTTAGAGTTTAGTGTTATTTTTATTATTTTGTTATATGGTTAGATTAGACTCAGTGTCTACTAATAAAATATTAAATAAATTGTTAGAAGACAAGATTTAAAAAAAAAGGATGTGTTTTGTGAGAAATCTTTTTACATGTTATGTTTGCAAGGAGTTAGCTGCGAATTTTGAAAGTCATGAATTTGACAATTTTTAAAGGAAATCTAACAATTACTGTTTATCTCATTTCTGTATTTTTTTGTGTATAAAAAAAATGAATTTAGTAGGTTTACCGTCTAAGGGCTTCTTAAACTTTTGTCATTCGCGACCCCATTTATGATTGCGAGTTTCTTGACAAATTGGTAATTGGCCAAAATGGTATATATGAATATTTGACATTAAAATCTCCTGACCCCAGAATTTTGCTACGCCATTGCCATTTGGGATCGCGACCCATAGTTTAAGAAGCCCTGGTCTAAGGTAACATGTACATGAGTGGCGAGGGATTTTTTTTTTTTGTTTAGACCTTACAATTGAGTTTGTTTTTGTATAATTTTATGCCCAATATTCTCCTGGCAACCTTTTTTTTTTAGCTCTTCACCTTTCTTGATCTTGTTTTTTTGCAAACATTTTCGGGGCGAGCCTTTTTTTAAGTCTCATATTTTTACTTTGTAAAGTTAGGCAAACCGGTGGGCACCGAGTTGTATAGACGCCTCGCCACTGATGTACATCAATAGTTTTTTAATATAATATCGATAGTTTTTTTTTTTGGTAGAATTGCTATTATAATATCTTTAAAGATATGGTGTAAGCTATCTTGTGAACAATATCACCCTTCTGTCCAAAAATACCTGTATTATAAATATTTACCTAAGCGAGATTCGAATCCACAACCGTCGTGTTTTATGAATGCCTTAATAATGATTACCAAATGGAACAGGGAAGATAAAATGTTTATTAAATAAAATTATAAACATTGTACTATATGAATTATTTTCAAAAAATATTCATTAATGTATGTTACATGTAGTAACAAGAGATTTTTTATTATAGATTTATAATACAATAGAGGTGTTTTATTTTTATTTTTTTTATTATTGTTTTTCTTCCAATTTACGCTAAATTTTTTTAATTGTTTAAATTATTAATTACATACTTAGGAAATAGGGAATTTCGACGTAACTGGATATAATCGTATAGCTGAAAAGATAGAGCGCTTGAACGGTTTCCATGAGGCGCGGGTTCGAGTCTTGCTGCATTCAAATTTTAATGTTTTCTAAAAATGTTTTTACCTTAAATTGTTTTCCAAATGAAAGGAAAAATAAAAAAAGAAATACATTATTAAAATAACTTTAATATAAATAATCTCTATACATAATATATTATGTAAATACAAGTACAAGTTTTGTGTCACAACAGTTAGCGGAAAGAAAATAAATAATTGATAATGAATATGAACCCGCACTCCCTAAGCATCACTCACAAAGTCTTAAATATATTTAAATGCACAATTTGTGACTAGTTGTTTATCACCAATCATTGTTGCCGAGGTCAGTGAACAGCTTATCTTTGATTCTTGGCTTTGGATCATCTGTTATCTTTGTGTCCACTGCGCCTACTTGTCCTAAGATGAATTCAAGTTCTGAAAGAGATTTTATATGTATAAAAAAAATATTATAATTAAAAGGAAATTATCACTCCTTCCAAAGAAGTGTTTCTTTGTGTATAAAAACTTCTTAAAAAACTTAATTTCTTAAATTTTGTTATTATACAATGTATACAAATTATAACTATTATATTATTACAATACTGTATTACAACATAAGGAATATTGTATAATGGTCTTGAATTCTAGAAGAAAACACAAAAATGACATTACAATATAAATTATTCTTTACTTGAGGTAATGATTATATTTAAGTTATTTTCATTTCTCCAGTCTGGTAATACAAAACACTATGTTCAGTTCCACCATTTAACATATCTCAAAATGGGGCAGAATGCAGGAAAGTGCTTTAACACTTGTTTCTCTCTAACTATTGTGTGTGGGGAAAAACATGAAGATAAATAAAACAACATAAATCTTACCATCACATGTAAGGGCAGTGCCTCGTAACTCATGTGGCCCCACAAATTGCTTCTTCATGTCTCCCTCAAAGTACACAAATAGACTTGGCAAATTCCTCTCAGGGAAATTGGGTATGCAAGTTTGTGCAATGGCTTTTAAGAACTTTGTATATGGAAACTTTGTTGCTAGTTGACGCAAGTGTTGATTAATGAGGGCACACTGCTGGATGCTGTAAATTATTTATTTACAATTAATAAATCTGTAACCGGTGCCAAAATATTGATACTTATTGTATATATATTTGACTTGTATATACATTTTTTAAAATGTTATTGAGCATTGGTTTTTTATATTTTTGAGGTCAATAAATGACTGAATTTAGCATTCAGTCCAAATTTCAAGCAATACCATAAAATAATCAAAACATAAAATAAAAATAGGGTGTACAGACAACATATAAGTTTCATATGATTAATATATTAAGTACAACCAAAATACATACCCCTGTTTATATAAATGTATGACCACCCAAATGCCTTCACCAGCTTTGTTTACTTCCTGTACATAATCCTGACCAGAGACTTCCCTCACGTCTCCAAATCTAGGCTTTTCAGCAAGCTTTTTCAGTTCAGCTATTCTTTTTCTCCTATATTCTTCAAGAACAGCCTCATCTTCTGAATCTTCTAACTCATCTAAGCCATCTAAATCTAATTCTGCTAGCATTTGGTCCTCTAAAAATGTGAATACGTGTTAGAAAAATAACGGAACTTAAGAAAATGAAAGGAAAATGCAACAGGTGTTCATAACCAAACTTTTCATACTTTCAGCTTGTTTTTGTTGTATGGTTTGTTCGATCATATTGACAATTTCCTCTTCTGATACTTCCTTCTCTTTAGGGGGTAGGATCCCCTTCGAACGCAACACATCATTCCATTCGGTATCTTCATTTGGGTTCTGAAAGAAAATATTAAATTCAATGGTTGCACTCTAATAATTACATTTATTTACTGTTTGTATCAAAAATATAAATAGATTGAGTTATATACCATCATCTTAAACACAATTTATTTAGATTTGATTAGGCTTTAATTAATTATATTTGAGGTATTTCAAATATTAATATATTTTGGTCGAAATTTGACACCTTACTCGATTTACGAAATCTTGAAATGAATCACGACATAGATTAAAATAAATATTTCGGATACATGTCTAATTATAAAATAAAATTTAAATATTTATGAAACAAATAAAAAATAGTAGCAGAGTTCAACTTTACAAGTTATTTTTGATATTTAAATGTAAATACGTCAAATAATAAAAAGATATTTTGCTAAAACGTTGTTAAGTTTGACAGTGACACGTTTTTATACGTTATGTTGTCAACTTGAGTCGTGTTGGAAAAATTGCATGTCGCTATGTTCAGTCAAGTCAGATCTCGAAATAAATAAATTGGTCATGGCTGATATCGAGGAACATAAACATCGGGAAACTAATTTCCATGAGGGAGAAGGTAATGATTGTTGAAATATTATTGTTAAGATTTTGTGCGTTGTTAGTGCGTGGCGCGAACGACGGTTGCGTCGCTCGTCAGTTACCCTCGTGTAACTTGTGACATTGAAAATGGGTTCTTTTTATAATTGCTGCCTGGATTTATGGTGCTGGCCCTCGAAGAACAGAGTGTGCTAACCGCCACACGCTTTAAGTGATATATCGGTGGCAAAGCTGTGAAAATGACGGGGGGATCGGACAGGACTCTTGTCTCAGGTAACTTTGTTTTTGTTCTAATATCCGACAATGTGTATGAAAAAAAGGTTTTCACTTGGTTTTTTGCCGCGCATTATATTAAAAAATCTAAACATATTCTATACTTATAATTTGATCTCTTTTTACAACACTGCAATCACAAATAACCTTGTTGAGTTCAATTATTTAAATTTATAATAAATTCCTATATGATATGTAGAATTTAATTCATACTCTTCACAAGGACAAACAAAGCCTTTGTTATTGTTAACTCATAAACTATTTGTTGCAAATTCAATGTCATACAGTACATTGTGTAAATATTTACTTAAAATAATAAATATTCAATTAGTTCATAGTATTGATAAACAATTATTCCATTAATAATTATTATATACTTATATGTTAAAAATAAAAACCATCTTACATTTGAGGAAGATGATAAAAAAAAATATTTCTGTTAAGATTGTTAATTTTTTATCTATACATAAATAACATAAAAAATATATTTACTCAAGTCATATATGAATTACATTATGTTACATCATGTTTATTTATGCAAAAAAAGAACTTATTATTCAGTACAAAATACAAAAATTTACTTATGTTGTATATGAAGTATTATACCAGTAAATTAAAGATTTTATTTATATAAAAATATATCAAAATATAAATATTTTTTATTTGTATAGGCTACTTAAAAATACTTTAAAATTATCAATGTTTTTGAAATATCATTTCTGCTTAGTAGTCTATCAACCTAAATACATCCTACCATACATCCATGGTAAAAGTGGAAAAACTTTATCAGTGACATAAAGTGATGTTTTAAGCTATTTTGAAATAAACTAAGTACCATAATAAATAATTGTATTGTAAAACAAAATAAAATATAACATGGTTATGTATCAAAAATCAAAATAAGTGGCTTTTACATAGAGATTTGAATTAGTTACCATTTTGATTGTGCATTTTAAAAAAAATTAAAGTTCTCATACTTCATGGAATTATTAGTTCAGTGCTTTAGTTATGTTGCTTTGAATGTACCTTCATGATATCATAATCATAGGCATTTTCACATTTTATCATACATGGCAGGGTGCTACGACACTCTGTTAGGTGTTTTCTGCCAGAACCCAAGACATTCCATGTTTAATAGCTCAACTCAACACCTTGCATTGTCTGCCCAGAGCAATTAAATTATTTAAATGTAATTATTCCCTTGAGTTGAAGCCGCATCCAATTGTGTTTACAGTCAAACAATATCCCACTGCGCTATAATAGTCTCTAATTAATAGTAAACTTATATATTCTAACATTGTTGTCATAAAATATAAAAACATACTTTTTATTTTACTTACTGCATTTTATTATTGCATGAACTATTTACATAATACCATTATCTAATACAATGAACATGGAAGTAAATACTTCAACAAAAGAATATCTTAATGAAGATATTTTTTTGTCTTTATTATATGATTGATGACTTATCTAATAAAACGGTTCAATTTTTGAGTTTTACAATTAAATTTATAATCATTTATGTATATTAAAGGCTATACTGTATGACAAACAGACAAAGCACAGTCAAAACTGCCTATAAAAAGCTATAATTTTGTATGTATGGTTCTTGAGGAATATAAGGATTTCTCGAATATCATATCTTTCATAGTCCTCGTAAACAAAATCACAGGATACATCTATTTTACTTATAAATAAGTTTTCTGAATTTTTTGCAGAATCTGGCACCAATTTATATCTTAATTCTTTTATCAGTAATGTCGATAACTATGCATATCCTTAATATTGAACTTGACTCTCATTTTTGTATTTATGTTTTCGATACAATATTTTTTACTTAAATCAAATATATTCAATAAATATATGTATATTAATATTTATAATACAACTGGCTGTTACCCTACGGCTTTTTTAAAAATTATAATGCCCGCCAAAACATTTTTTAAATTTTTTTTTTTAACTTCATGTAATCCGCATATAGCAGGGTAGACAGAGGGAAACCAGAGAACCTAGTGTTGAGACACTCCGTTTTCTTTCAACAATTCCGTTCCCCACTTTCCGCCGAATTGAGGCATTGCGTGTTGAGTGGCGGAACTCAACGCGCGCTTTGCCTTGTTACCAAACCTTGTTACCATATATATCATATATTTTAATACCTCTAAGAATATGTGTACAAAGTTTCACGATAAATAGTTGAGCAGTTTTGGCGTGAAATCGTAACAAACAAACTTACATTCACATTTACAATAGTAGGGTTGTACTTCAAGTAACAGATGCCTTCTTGTAAGTCATTTAGAGCGCATATCAGTAGTCATAATAGCCTATTGAGCAATCACGCATGACAAATTAGGAAATACTTGCGTTCGGTTGTGAGGTTTGTGTGCGTAACTGCGTAACTGCGTAATAGTCATGTCTGTATCTTATAATTTAAGGCATAATATGTTACATTATAAGTCTTTAGCCGATTTTGAAAAAAAAGAGGTTCTCAAGTCGACTGTTTTTTTAGTGTGTTAGTTAGGGTGTAACTTTTTACTGGGTGTACCAATTTTGATAATCCTTTTTTATACGATAGCTTCGGAAGTGGTCTCATTTAAATTTAGTTAAGATGGGTCTTGAAGTTGAGCGTAAAACGAAAAACAATGTCTTGACCCTAGATTCACTCCGATTACTCTACTATGTAGGCATAGGTAGAAAAAGATTACATATACATACATAGCTTCACTCTATATCCCGCATATAGCAGGGTAGGTAGTGTTAAGACACTCCGTTCCCCACTTTCCGCCGAATTGAGGCATTGCGTGCTGAGTGGTGGAACTCAACGCCGCGCTTTGCCATTTTACCATACCCAGGAAATGAAAAATTCCATTTCCTGGAGTAGGAATCGAACCCACAACCTGTCGCGTTTACAGTCGCACGCTTGTGCCTCTTATAAAAGAAAAAGATTATAAATTTAATAATTGTATACATGCCAGGGTTTCAACATTCTAAGAATTTAGTAAATTGTTTTTAAAATTAATCGTTAATTGCGTTAACTAATATAACACACGAACAGTCGAATACGGTCCTCGATGACCTCAAAGCCCAGTTTGATATTTAAAACGAAATACTAACCAGGTGTCGTGTCATGTTATCAGATACTATATATTGTTCCATATATTTGTATTGCCAAGTATTATTAGATTATATGCTAATGCCTGTTCAACTAATTTAATTGAAAAACTCTATGTTTTAATGTCATTTCGCTGTTTATATAGAGTATTGATTTGATTCTTTTAAATAATTTGATTTGAATTCATTATTTAATATTTTCATTTTATGGATCTGGTAACAAGACAAAGCGCGGCGTTGAGTTCCGCCATTCAGCAGGCAATGCCTCAATCCGGCGGAAAGTGGGGAACGGAAATGTTGAAAGAGAATCGAGTGAACACGTCGGTTGTCAGGTTCTCTCTGCCTACCCTGATATGTGCGGGATACAGCGTCAAACTAAAAAAAAAATCTTTTATGAATATACCAATTGAATCGGTGAGAGCAGAAACAACATAAGTCAGGTTTTTCAAATTTTTAGGAGAGAGAAAAGCAACACGCATTTTGCCTATCTAAGCTAGTTTAAATCGATTACGAATTTTTAAATGTTTTGTGACTTTTGTTTCTGTACTTACCGATTCAATTATCACTTCACTTAGTTTCACGCTTAGGAGGGTGGTCAGAGAGCCTAGTGTAAAGACACTCCGTTCTCCATTTTCGTCAGAATTTGAAATATTGTGTGTTAAGAGAAGGAACTCAACGCACCGTCTTGTGTTACCAGTGCAGAGAGATGAATATAATTTAAATATTATAATTGTTGCTAAATGGGAATCGACCCCACAACTAATCAAGTTTACAGTGAAACGTTGTACCACTGCGCCACGGTGATAATATGGAGTAATAGATTCTTATCGTTGTATTATGGCTTAACACAAAATTCAGTCACGCATTAAAAGCTAATAAAAATAATATTCTTTCTTATCTTACTTAATATTAAACAAAAAAAGAGAAAGAAAGTATGTGAGGATGTTTGCTTAAAACTACTTTATAAGCGGTTTTAAATGAAACATTGAATAACATAGTGTAGGAGGTTAGGGTAACTAAAACGATCATTCGGTTTGATAAATTAATTATATTTCACTGAAAAGAAAGAGTACTCGAAGACACTGCTTTTCGACTCGTAAGTTCTAACACTTATTGAACACAGTATGAGTGGCGGCAACCATGTTATAGCAAAAGACAAAAGACGTACTAATTATGAAAGATTAGTTTTTGTATAATAATCAATTGACAATTTTTAAAACAACTTGATAATTTAACAAGTCAATTGAACAACTATAAAATCAATTGATATATCAACACATAGCTTATATATCAGAAAAACGCTTAGGATATTTTTTTATAACGTGTTTTTTGGGATATGTATATTCATTGGACGTTTGTCGTGACGCAGAGACACAAGCGTGCGACCGTAAACGCGACAGGTTGTGGGTTCCATTCCCACTCCGGGAAATAATAATATTAAAATATTATTTTGTATTTTCATTTCCTCTCTCTGGTAACAAGGCAAAGCGTGGCGTTCAGTTCCGCCACTCAGCACGCAATGCCTCGATCCGGCGGAAAGTGGGAAACGGTGTGTCTTAACACTAGGTTCTTAGGGTCCCTCTACCTACACTGCTATATGAGAGATATAGCGTGAAGCTAAAAAAAATAAGCAACTATAACGATTTGCTATAATCGTGAATATCAAAGAAACTATGATTTTATATACTAACACCTCTATTGACGATATGACTCGTAATGACTTTGATTAACTTGTAGGTCAAAAGGCGAACATGGAGTGTACCATGTTATTAGACGAGTCATTCTTGCCATTTATACTATAAAAACAACTGACATTAAATTCTTCATTGATGCCATCGTGGCGTAGTGGTAGTGTCTGTAGACTCGATAATTGTGGGTTCGATCTCATTCAGAGAATGATTTTATTTTATTTATTTTGTTTCTTCCCCTCTAGTCTCGAATCTTTATGTCTCGAATTCGGGCTTAAAGTGGAGAACGAAGTGTTTTGATTACCCTGCTATCTATATATAAATACGTGAAACAAAAACTTTGTAGCCCTTTTTACGAAAATTACGCGGACACAGGAGCATGAAACTTGGCACACTTATAGTTTATATAGAGAACAAGCGCAGAAAAAAACTATTGTTTTTTTTTAAATAATGCATAAAAAGTATTAAATTAATAAAATAAATGTTACATATGCCGCCATGGTTTGACATCTATGTTATATAAAGCGATATATATATATTGCTAAAACCGCGTTGTTAACGCGTCAACAGGAACTCTAGTATTGATAAAAGCGTGAAAATAAATAATAGAATAAAATACTTACAATAGTTTAACGCTAATTGACGTCTTTGAGTGTAGCTACAATAGTTAATATGTATGTATTTTTACTAAAGTACAGCACATTATTATCTTTTAGATATCTGGAAGCTTCAGACTAGGTTTTATATATTTTTTTATTTTTTTTTAATTACTTTATTGTAATTTGTAAGATAAACAAAATGAAGCTATAGATTTTATTTATTATTTTAAATAAAATATAGATTTTATCTCTGTCATAGAATATAATGTTCGGGTTATGAAATGGCATAATCAATTTAATATCGATTAAATTTAAATTGAGCTAGATACACATTTTGAACGTACTCAGTCTGTTATCATTATAATATTTAATGAAAAAAATGTAACAAATTTGTGGAAATATCGTTCGATACTTTTATTCAGAAATACAATAAATTCGACATTCGTCTAGAATCACTTTCATCTAGAGCAGGGGTGGATAACCTTTTTTAGCAACGGGCTATCCCAAATTTAGAAAATTTATTGGCGGGTCAAAATCACATATTTAATAGTATTTAAAATTGTATTCAAATCATAAACTTTAGGTTACAAAAACGTGAAATGTAAAAAAGAATCGGTAGAATTTAATATATTAGCGGGAGAATATATGTATCTGTAATAATATAAATAAACGCTTCGCAGTTCATAAAATTATTTAGCGGGCTACATGCTGAACTAGAGCCATGATTTCCTTACTCTTAAACTAGATCAGTCATTCCCAACTTTTCGTTCACATACCCCCTGACACTATGAGATGAAATACTTCATTTATTAGTACCCCCCTCTTTATAAACGCTATATCTACACTTATTAGGTCTCAGCATAGTTTCATGGTTCCTCGTACCACAGGTTGGGAACCGCTGACCTAGAGCGAGGCTAAAGTAAAGTATTGCGTATATGCGTGAAATATTTATCACACGCAATAAAAACTTTATTGCGTATTGTGTATTTTTTATGTTATCTATGTCTTATCTGGACATATATCGTTAGGTAGCTACAAGTGGCCAAATCGATAATATTATTGTATGTCTGATATAAATTAAGTTAAAAAGAAAGTAATTTTTTTTTTTCTGAATAGACCTGCGATCAGTACCAAAGTATTAATAGATTGACTGAGGATTGTTTTTCTTGGTATATATTTTACCCTCTTTCGTCCAGGGTCTGGATATCGCAGCATAAGCAGTTTTGTGGCAATTTTTGTAGTTTAGGTATATTTTTATATCGTTTCCTACCGCTTTTTATTATAAATTTTTGAATTGTTGGAAGCTGCTGTGAGATTATGTCACTGAATCTGCTTTGTCCTTGTCGAATAATAGAGGCGTCTCTCGTAGATAAAAAAACTGAGATAAAATTTTACTGTCAGATACATATGTTATATTTTTACATGTTTAATTTTTTAACTAAGGCTTATGTGGCACAGTGGGATAACTTAACTGTAAAGGCGATTGGTTGTGGGTTTGACTCTTGAATGATTATATTGAATTTATTTTTATTTCCTCACTCAGGTAAAGCTCGGCGTTGAGTTCCGCCACTTAACACACAATGACTCGTTTTCGGGCAGAAAGTGGTTTTCTTTGCCTACTATGTTACGCGAGAAAAAGCGTGATTTTTTTTTTTTTTAATTTTACAAAAGGAATTTGTTCATAATATTAATGGTGATGCATGTTATCACATAACAGTAGGCAGTAGATTATCTATACAGATAAACTAATATTATTGTTGTATTCGTTTTGTATGTTGTTTGTCATTACGCTTTCTAATCGGTTTCCACATCTCGTTAAATTGGAGAAAATGGCAGTCAAATATGGACTTTAAAATCCATTTTTTTTATATATCACATTCTTATAATGAATTGGATGAATTTAAAAATCAAAGAAATGAATTTGAAGTTTGAAACTTCAAATAGAGAATTTGACGTGTAGAAGAGTGAAACTCAAAACCTATGTCACTCCACTTTCCATCTAATATACTCTACGTTCGTTATGACATAAAGCCAGATTGCTTACTATGATATTATGTATGTAGGTATAACTTACGCTGCCATGTTTGTGGCTTTTCTTAATGCAATGTGCTTTATTAGTTATCTTAATTAGTTTTTGTCTTTTTAACCGACTTCAAAAAAGAAGGTTCTTTATTCGCCAGTATTTTTTAATGTATTACTGGATAATTTTAATAAAAAGCGCGGCGTTAAAGTCCGCCATTGAACGCGTAATATCTCTAATTCAGGCGGAAAGAAGAGAACATAGTGTCTTGACACTAGGTTCTGTGTTTCTACCCCGCTATGTGAGATAAAGCGTGAAAATGAAAAACAAAAAAATTCTATTTATTTATGTTTTATCTTTTCATTAAAATCTTTCCTCGAGTGGGAATTGAACCTACAAACAATCGCGTTTCCAGTCATATACTGCCCCACTGTGCTGCGACGGTCTTATATACATTATATAATTGTTATAATTAAGCTTAACATCAAAAATTCACACTGAACTTTCTAAAAATTCTCTAAAATTATTTAATTTAATTAGTAAAAATATTTGCGTAGCGTTAAATAATAAATAAATGTTGTAGATACCAATAAAGATGCCAAGAAACGCTAGGTTGCTTAGAAAACTGGTAACGCCTGTTTCTCATCGGTCAAATGTCTCATGTCCGTAAGGCGACCGCTTCGCCGCATGTAATATTGATGACGGTGTTGCTTTTACCTTAGCAATGCAAAACGACTTGATGAATATTATATAAATACTTGTTTTAGGTGAATGTACTCTGTACAGTGATTTTTATTTAATTTTCTGGGTAAAAAATTGTGTTTTTGGTGTATTTTTTTATAGTTCTTTCTGTGTCTATCAATTTTTGTAAGTTAAAACGTTATTTTAATAAACTTTTTGTTATTCGATTTGCTTGAAAATTAGCACACGTGTCCGGATCCAAGGAAATTTTAATATTTTCATAGTATGACCCTGATGTCCTCCACAGAATAACCAGGTAGTAAGAAAATAACTTAAAACTTACTTGTTTTAGTTTATATTCTTAACGAATTTGATAATTTAAGCATACATATAATAATTAAGCATATATATAGCTTCACACTGTATCCCGCATACAGCAGGGTAGGCAGAGGGAACCTTGTGTTAAGACACTCCGTTCCCCACTTTCCGCCGAATTGATAATCTAAGCTTAACAGGAAATGGACGGTACTTATTAGTATTAAATTTTTATATTCCCGTTATTTTAACAAAACTGGTTTTGTAAACTTTCTAAAATATTGAAGCTAATTGTTCCTTATTGCTTACAAAAATCATTCATCTTTAAGACGGGAACCGAACGGATTACCATCATTCAGCTGTTTCCGAACTGTGCCACGATAGTGTTTAAGACTTAATTGAGGTATTTTCAAATAGCTTTGTTAATTAACCTTAACCGTGATTAGCTCATTGTAAACGCAACAATACAAACGTTCTTTGTTCATTTACAAGTATGGTAGTGACAGGAGAATGCTTAAGGGCCTCCTGTACTTTCTGGTACACTCAGTCCCACTTCACGTGTTTTAAGTGCTTTGAAGACGCATCTCTACCGTCTGCGTCTGTCTGTGCAAAGGTTTAAAGATTTTTAGAAAAGTTTAATGGTACCGGCATATGATAGAAGTCATCGTGACGTGTGATAGCGTGCGATTGTAAATGCCAGTGGTTGTGGATTCGATTTCCAGCCATGAAATGTTACTATTTGAAATATTTTCATTTTTCTCTCGGGTAACACAGCGCGGCATTGTGTTCCATTATTCTATACGCAATGTCTTTTGACACTAGGTTCATTCAGAGTAACCTGATACGCGAGAAAAGCGTGACGCAAATAAACTTATATATTAATAAGATTCTTAAACGTTTTAAATAAAATAATTTTAGCCGCATTAATTGATTATTTTGGTAATATAAAATATATTTCAGCTCACGGACTATTGTAAATTGTCCAAATATCGAGTCCAAAATGGATTTTTAAATGCTAAATTATTTGTAATTAATTCGGTCACAATAATTTCATTACAAATTATTAGTTCAATATTTTTTTCGTCCAAACTCTCCCACACCATATAAAGAAGACGAGAAACTTCTGATAAATTTCTGATTTTCACGTTTTCGCCTTGTTTAGACATCGCTTATTAGCGTTTGTATGACTAGCTTCAGTAAACGTTTTAAGTATACTCATTTGCTTTGTAGAAATCAAATAAACTTTCAAAGCATTCGCCAATGGTGTTAAGATGATAGATCTCGTCGTTTTAACCCACATTGTTGTAATTTTGTATTTTCACATAAATATGATTGTTTTATTGATATGATGTTGAGTTCCGCCACTCAACACGCAATACCTTATTTCGACGGAAAGTAGGGAACGGAGTGTCTTAACACTAGGTTCCCTCTGTCTACCCTGCTATATGCGGGATACAGCGTAAAGCTATGTATGTATGCATGATTGTTTTAGATGTTTCATATCAATATTGTTTGTTCGTAATTAATATTTATATTGTAGGTGTAAATTTTGCATGCCGTCGTCATTTATAACTGCGGCTTCACTTTGTACTTATTTTTAAGCTTTTATTGTTTTTTTTATTTTGTTAGTGCAAACTGTGTTGGTGGTCTAAATAAATAAATAAATAAATAAATAAATAAATAAATAAATAAATAATAAATAAATAAATAAACATAAAAAGGAGGAGGTTTTCAATTCTGTATTCTTCATGTGTGTTACCTTTTAATTACTTTTTAATGACTGGTCAATTTTGATTATCCTTTTTTTATATGATAGCTAGTGCTTCTAATGTCATCCCATTTAAATTTCATTAAGCTCAAATGAGTAGTTTTTGAAGAATTCGTTATAATTGAGTTTCTTAGTGCATTTTGTATGAAGTAGGTTTTGTTTTTTGCTTAACTTTATTTTTACTTTTTGTTTTCTTCTCGCTGTATCCCGCATATGGCAGGGTAGGCAGAGAGTCGCACGCGTGTGCTTCTACGCCACGATAGGCTTTATAATTTATATAAAAATATCCGTACCCGGAGAGAAAATGTTGGGAATAATTGACTAAATGAACGTATTTGATTCAAATCAAATTCTCTGACGTAAAAGATTATTTAAATAATATAAAAACAGAATTTACGAGTAAAATTTCAATTGCCTACCATAAAATATATAAATTACTCAAATATATAATTACTCATCAGTCTAGATAGGCAACGCATTTACAACACCTCTGGTGTTGTAGATGTTCATGGGCGAAGGTAACCACTTACCATCAGGTGGTCCTTTTGCTCGTTTGCCATCCGTTATCCATAAAAAAAAAACATCTATTATCTTATTCACTCTTGGTACGATAGTGAATCAGTGTTAAAATATTTATTTTATACTAGATATTAATTGTTATATTCTTATGTGGTCAAGGTACACAAGGTATTACAAATAACGTAACGTAACCTATGCGTTATTCAGACTTATGACCTATATTTCTGTAAAGTTTCATCTACACTTATTCAGTAGCTTTTTTCACGTCATCGTGGCGTAGTAGGACAGCTGACTGTAATCGCGACTGGGTTCGATTCCCATTCAGGGCTATAATTGTTTTTAAATTATTATCTTTTTTCTATTCTGATAAGACAAAGCATGATGATGGGTTCCGCCATGCAACTCGCAATGTTTTATATTTGGACGGAAAGAGGAGAACGAAGTGTCTTGTGACTAGGTTCTTTCTGTCTACCCTTTTTTTTTGCGTAAAGAAATTCTTTACGGATACCCGCCTGATCGGGGGAAAAAAAAGAAAAAAGATCGCGTAACACATGCTTGAACAGTTGTATAACACTTATAAATATCGAAAGGTTTTTTCTCTTGTAGACCTTCAATTACAGGTTTAGGTGGCACAAAAACGAAACCTGCACGGATAGACTTAAGTACTCGTAATTGATCGTTGTATAAGCTTGTTACGTGTTTTTAAATGAAATATTTTGACCGGATAATTCGCGTATATTTTGGTATTTGGGAATATATTTTTGAAAACCTAATGTTTTTATATTAAGCCGTCACAAGAGTCGGTCAACCTGTTGCTAAAATAGTTAATTAACAGGAACCTGTTAATTAACTATTTTAGCAACAGGTTGACAGTTGACAGGTTGACATTGGAAAACCAAAAATTTTGAAATCTCAAAATCCAAAGATCTTATTATTGTTACGTCGTTTCTATCTCATTGTCCTTAATAATTATCCTTTGGGAGAATTTGACCTACAAAAAGCTGTTAGTTTACTCTCTTATTCTGCGTCATGATGATGCTCCTTATATTTTTTGTATATATAGTTTTTCTGTAAATATATATATTTTTTTCTTTTTTTTTTTAACTTCACGCTGTATCCCACATATAGCAGGGTAGGCAGAGGGAACCTGAGAACCTAATGTTAAGACACTCCGTTCTCTTACAACAGTTCCGTTCCTCACTTTCCGCCAAATTGAGGCATTGCGTGTTGAGTGGCGGAACTCAACGCCGCGCTTTGCCTTGTTACCAAACCCAGGAAATGAAAATACTAACATTTCCTGAAGTGGGAATCGAACTCACAACCTGTCGTGTTTACAGTCGCACGCTTGTGCCGCTGCGCCACGACAGGCGTTAATATATGTTTTGACTAATGCATAGTATTTTTTGATACTGTATTAAAATTATTTTGCAAAAATGTTAATCCATTGTTGTGTTCAGATTTTCTATTTTATTCATACTAATAGACCCATACAATACGTGATGTATTAGCAAGGTGTATGTTACATTATATTAAAGTTTATTGCAAACGCATGTTAGTGACTCTATTTATTTTTTTAATGTATTTTTAATGCTTTATTATAAATAATCGTGATCGTGACGCCGTCGTGACTAGAGGCTATAGCACAGCGCATGACAGTAAACGCGGGTAGTTGTTGATTCAATTCCCTTTTCAAAGGAGTGTTTATTCTTACTACAGTTCCCGTTGACGCGTAAACAACGCGTTGTCTATCAATGTATATGTCACTTTATTTAAACATGCATGCATGCATGTCAAACCATGGTAGTATGTGTAATATTTATTTTATTAATTTAATATATTTTTATGCATTATTTTAAAAAGATTTCGTCATTGTGCACTCCTTCGCTATATAAACTATAAGTGTACCAAGTTTTATTCTCCTCCGTCAACTTAATTTTCGTAAAAAGGGATCCAAAGCTTTACCTATCTACCGGCGTTCAGTTGCGTCACTCAACACGCAATGTCTCGATTTCTGGTGGAAATGAGAGAACGGAGTGTCTAAACACTAAGTTCTATCTGCCTTCAGGTTATTGTGGGGAAAAGCATGAAGCTGAAATAGAATAATCGTACATATAACAAATAACAAATATTGAATCAGGTTAAATTGAACGTGAATATTGATAAAAAAATCTTGGCTAGCGTTCAGACACGTACTTCAAATATTTTATAAATGTATTTATTTATATGTTCTAGTAACAATTTTATTTGATATTCGCAATGAAAGAAACTTTTTTAAGCGTTTAATTATGGTTTAAATAAATATATTACTAATTTCTCTTTATTTTTTTTTCGTCACACTAAATTCAACAAACCACAAACGTATGAAAATTTTATAGTAGCAGGATTTGAATCCCGCATCTTTCGAGATCGGTCCAAGCGCTCTAGCCAATTGAGCTATACTTTTTTTGATAGAATATTTATCATGACGAAAAGCGGCGTTGAGTTCCGCAAACCAGAAAACAATGTTACATTAATTCAAACTAGAGTTTCCGTTGACGCGTTAACAACGCGTTGTTTATCAATGTATTGTATGTGTCACCTTTTTATGCATTATTTTAAACAAATGTTAGCATTCTGCACTTCTTCTCTGTATAAACTATAAGTGTGCCAAATTTCATGCTCCTCCGTCCGCGTAATTTTCGTAAAAAGGGATCCAAAGTTTTTGCTTCACGTATTTATATATAGATGCCTTTTCTTAATGTATGGAATATGAGTGAATATTTAGAAAAAACAGTCTCATAAACTTTCTATGCTAACAACTGGCTCTAATAAATCGATCCCGTTAACTGATCTAAATATAGTGATAACATATCCACTTTGCATGCCGTTGAGATACTAATGTAGCTTGTATTGGCTTTTTATATTATAATTTTTTGTCTTAGAAACTTTTGAACTGTATTTTTCATATAAAAATATAGTAACGTATTTGTGTCAAGCGTGAATAGGTTGATAAGTCGACTTGCATATATAAACTTTTTATATATTTATTAAATGGCTGGTAAAAGGTATTTTAATTGCATGAAAACGGAATTTAAAGGTAAAACTTAAACTTAGAAATGCCTGTATGAAAAGTACGCATTGTTGATTTATCAACTTTTTCACGCCCGCTAAGGATATAATTTAATAAGAAAAGTTTAATAACAATAAAGTATTAAAAATATTTCTTGGTATTTACATATAGTCGTTTTCGTAGAACGGATGCTGTTTTTACTACTATGACGTAACTTATGACGTCATTTCTCATCTGCCCTTCATTTTATTTGTAAACTATTTTACAACTTTTTTTATTTTTATCGATTGCTTGTTTTTATTGGGAATCAGGAATAAATAATATTCTATCCAAGATTACTATATTGATATGTTAATGTGTGGAATTAAATACTGATGTTCACTCGAAAAGCTTATGCTAGTTGTAAAATTGTGTTTTAAAACAACTATAGCAATTATAGTCGAGTTTCGTGCTGGTTTTTAACAGTTGTTGGTAGCTTCCTCTAAAACTGACAATACTGATATTTTTTTATCGCTTGAATAGAATTTGACCATTTGGTGAATATTTCGATTTTTGGCGCCATCATGGCTTAGTTTTTAAGTGTAAATTCACACATATATCTTGTAGGTTCGATCCTCACTCAGTGGAATGGTTACAAATTTTCGAGCATTTTCGAGCATTTTATATTTTATATAGCAGGGTAGTCGAAGAGACACTAGTGTTAAGGCACCCAGTTCACCGTTTTCCGTCTGAACTCGAAACCTTGTGTGTTAATTGGCGGAATTCAACGCCGCACTTTGTATTATCAGAAAGGAGAAATGAAAATAATTTAAATATAGTTATCCCCCAAATGGCTCACGAACCCAGAACCAACCTTGCTAACAATCAGAAGCTATTCCACTGCCCAACGATGGCCTCGATTTTGATATTTTTGTTTGACGTTAGGACTAACAGAAATCGCACTTCGCTAGACCATCTGCTAATACATATCACAAATTCATACAACTTGTCTCTCAGGCACTATTCATAGTCAGGTTATTGACATGCACACCTAATATTTGGGTAAACGCCAGTTACGTGTGTATGCAATGTATAATTCTAACATAGCAGACGTATCTAGGATTGTCTATGAATAGTTTTCAGCCTCATCGAATGACAAGTGAGCGGATGCAAGAATGTTGTTTGATTTAGGTATGACCTAATATAAAATAAGGTTCTTTTTTTTGTAACTTCGCGCTGTAACCCGCATATAGCAGGGTAGGCAGAGGTACCCAGAGAACCTAGTGTTAAGACACTCCATTCCCTTTTAACAATTCCGTTCCCCACTTTCCGCCGAATTGAGGCATTGCGTGTTGAGTGGCGGAACCCAATGCCGCGCTTTGCCTTGTTACTAAACCCAAGAAATGAAAATACTAAATTTTACATTTCCTGGAGTGGGAATCGAACCCACAACCTGTCGCGTTTACAGTCGCACGCTTGTGCCTCTGTGCCACGACAGGCGTATAAAATAAGGTGAAACAACTATTTTGTACATACTTGAAAGATGTATGAAGCAAAGGTGAGCGGTAAGATAAGTATGGGGAGTTATCGGTCGACCTTTGAGAACACAGTATCAATGAAAGTGGAACAAGGTCGCGTAAAAAGCATGAGGATCACCTGTAGGCCATGTATGAAGAGGTTAATGACTGTGAATGAGGCGAAACAAGTAGGCAGGGACCATAGTGTTCGGCGCTCCGTTCTCCCTGACTACCCCGCTAGGGAAAAAGCGTGAAGCTAAGTTTCTTGGGTAATCATTCAGTTTGAGGTCAAAATATCAAACTTGAAATATAACTCTCAATTACAAAAGACAATTATTGTTCAATTGACATTGATTGATATAAATGTGTTTTTTTAATGGTTTTCGCTATTCACTATAAACATGTGGGCCGTACCTTTAATTAGCTATTATTAGAATTAGAACTAAGATATAATTACATATAGGGAATTCGTGAGAGAACCAAAGATATTTTGTTTTTTTTGAATCCCAACAAATTAATATTAGGTTCGAGTATTTTAGTGACACTATTATAATATTTCATATTTACATTCATAGATGCGTTTTAAAGAGAATTATCCATAGTAATATAATAAGAATTTTAATAAAAAAAATATAAAAAAGAAATTAATATAAAAAAAAGTATATTTATTACGAATAACTCCAAAACTATTCATCAGATCTTAACTAAATTTAACTGGGACTATATTAGAACCACCACTTATCATATGATTCTCCAAAATTGGTACACCCAATAAAAAGTTACGCGGTAACACATATAAAGAAACAGTTGAATCAAGAACCCCCTTTTTTGAAGTCAGTTATTAAGTATTTTGGAATGTGGAATTAAATGAATGGTTACAGATGCTGGTTCCAATTAATGGTTGAAAACTAAGGAACGGCTTTGCGTGTAAGCGAGTATCCGAGCTTGTGCAGTTGTAGGCCATATTAAATAACAATTTATTGTGCCATTGTATTCTCTTGTTCATATATCTGCTATTGTTTAGCAAGGTTTGAAAACTTGACATTCAATGCTGTAGGTAAAATAAAATTTATGTTATTTAGTCTTGAGTGTCTGCAAAGCGCCGCTATACCTTATACCAGACTTTAGAGAGTATCCCTAATACTTTTTTTTAGCTCAAGCTGTATCCCGCATGTAGTAGGGGAGACAGATGGAACCTGAGAACCTAGTATTAAGACACTCCGTTTTGTTCCCCATTTTCCCGTGGATTGAGGCATTGCGTGCTTACTGGTGGAACTCAACGCCGCGATTTGCCTATATTAAAATAGTTGAAATATAAATATTTTCTCGAATGGGGATCGAATTGATACACATCAAGTTTGTCTATCTACCTCTATGATACTAGCCAACTGAGTCATAGTGGCGTAATGTTTTAAAAATGGTATTTATGACGTTATCCATGACACCATTACCCTATGGAACATTAATTCAGTACTTAACGATTTAAAAATTTTTTTTTCTTCCATTTTCAATTATGAAAGTTCGCGAGAAATATTGATATTACAAGCGTGTTAATAATATAATTTGTTAAATATTTTTAGAGAACTTTAAAAAAATTGGACGCAGCAAGAATCGAACCCGTGTCTTTTAGAAACCGTTTAAGTGCTCTGACTGCTGAGCCGTGCGTTCTTATCCAGCTGCATCAAAATCTTATACGCTTATTACAACTTATTTTTGTCGTTAGCATCTCTGTAGAGAGATTTTTACAAATTTGTGGTACCCTAAGATTATTTCTATTATTTCTATTCTAGTCATTCAATATATTACTTAGAAAACGAAAAATAATTTTATACATTTTTTTTTTACAAAAAACTCTTTTTTGTTTCTTAGTGCGTGATTAACGTTTTAAAATATCAAAAATAATATAACTTGTTTATTAACACTACAATATGCTGCAGCCACAGGTGACCTGTTGCACGTTCACTCATATGCAAACGATCTGTAAGGTCAGAGAACTCTGTTGATTAAAACATATTTGCGATACTTGTGAAATAAACATTAAATTTATTTATAATAAATACACTAAATACATGCATACATACATAGCTTCACGCTGTATCCCGCATATAGAGGGTAGGCAGAGGGAACCTAGTGTTAGGACACTCCGTTCCCCACTTTCCGCCGAATTGAGGCATTGCATAGTGACTGAGGAACTCAACGCCGCGCTTGTTACCAAACCTAGGAAATGAAAATTCCATTTCCAGGAGTTTGAATCGAACCCACAAGCTGTCGCGTTTACAGCCGCACGCTTGTGCCTCTGCGCCACGACAGGCGTTAAATAAAATATTTATAAATTGTATCGTTCTGATGCATAAGTTATATTATTAAAAAGGTTTCACCTAAAACTACTGAACAGGTCTGTAGTTTTTGCGTGAAAGACAAACTAACGATGGATGAACGATGAACTAAGGATGGATGTATCCATCATTTACTTGTTTTTTGCCATATGTTTTTACGTCCGTCTTTTTTATCATATATTTTTTGTTTCTTGTTTCTATATATCTTAAAATAATATATAAATTGGTAATTTTATAATGCTAATTTAATTTATAAAACACAAAATTTTAAATAAAAAAAATAATTCCGTGCACTTTGACCTTCATTTTTTTATATTGCATTCATTTAATAATTAAAATCTTTCGAAGTAAGCGCTTATAATTAGGAATGTGAATATATGATTGAGCTCTATCGGTACGTCAATCAAAATTCCTTACAACTATAATTGTGCGGTTAAAATATATATTAACCTTATTGTACTTTAAAATAGTCTTAAGAGCCAAATTTAGTCAATTAGTTCAAAACTAGGTATAACTAGAGGCCCCGTTGACGCGTTAACAACGCGTTGCTATTAGCAACGCATATGTCACTTTATTTAAACACGCATGTCAAACACATAGTGTGAGTTATATTATTTTGTTATTTTAATTTTTTTTTTGCAATATTTTAGGAAACTTTACTATTTTGCACTCCTCTATATAAACTATAATTATGCCAAATTCATATTCCTCCGTCCGCGTAATTAGGTACCGTAAATAGCAGTACAAAGTCTTTGCTTTAAGTGTTAATATATAAGTAGATATTAATTTAATACAAATACTTCTAAAGTTTCCTACAAATTTAGTCCCGGTTAAACACTTATTGACGTTTCTGAGTGCATCTTTGAAAAAAATACAAGAACTTAGTAAGATAACTAATATATATATTTTTTTTAACTTCACGCTGTAACCCGCATATAGCAGGGTAGGCAGAGGGAACCAGAGAACCTAGTGTTAAGACACTCCATTCTCTTTCAACAATTCCGTTCCCCACTAATATCATCTTATTAAATGACAAGCAACCTGGAAGTCGCCACTTGATTGCTGTTTCCGGAATCAAACCCAATTACCTACAATTTAACAAATGCATGTCTGTTGAGACCTTACGTTTGACCTTGCCATATGACTTTTGAAAAGCTAACATAGTTTTTTTAATTCGAGGGCACATTGTATTATTTTAATGTAGTACGCTAATTTGAATTTTATTTATATAGTAATAAATATCAAAATACAATGCAAAGTAGCAACAGTCTGTAACCGACAATGATTAATTTACAATAGCTACCAATTTCGTTTATTTCGTAACTGTTTTATGCAAATACAGCGCTTATGTGTTATGCAATAGATGTTAGAATGACTTATCTCTTTATAGTATCGTAAATAGTTCTCAATGAGTCCTGGCAACAACTGATTCGCCTTGGGCCAAACAAACAACGTGGATGGATAGCTTTTAGTAATAAAGCTCTGAGATGAATTTAATAATGTTAATAAGATCACTTATTTATATTTATATATTTATTTGTCTACTAATTTTTGTTTACACGAGTAAAAACGAAAAACAGCTTCTTGTACTTCTTCTCCATGTAAACTATATGTATGCTAAATTTCATTGTGCTCTGTCACATATTTTTCATAATAAAAGGTCCCCAATTTTTTCTTCACATTGAATTGTAACTAGAGGCCCCAATGACGCGTAAATAACGCGTCGCCATAGCAACGTGTATGTTACTTTAAAAAACTAATAAATTATTATGAAGTGTAGACTGAGAGAAAAAAAGTCCCGCTGAGTTTCTTGCGCCGGTTCTTCTCAGGTCTGAGGCATTAAATTTAGTGAACCGATGGTAAATTATTTGACGTTCAAAAAATTAGGCACATAATTACTTTGAATGAAATTATTTGATTTTGAAAAATTATACCTATATTAACGCGTATTTATATGTATTTCTAATACATTTTTATGAAAAATATTGGTACTCTGCACTTCTTTCCTATATAACTATATGATTATCAATTTTTGTACTTCCTCTTCCGGTCAATTTTTGTAAAAACAGTGGCCAAAGCTTTTCCTTCACGTGTATATTACTATAATCTTTTTTTTTTTTTATTAAATACAACATATTAATTATACATATTGTTTATATTAGTTTCTATACATTATGTAGTGTTTATATAGTATTATTATTTCAGGACATGAAGTGGTCGG
Organism: Philaethria dido; assembly: GCA_033558755.1. Lineage (NCBI taxonomy): Eukaryota > Metazoa > Arthropoda > Insecta > Lepidoptera > Nymphalidae > Philaethria > Philaethria dido. The sequence goes on from JAKGSA010000517.1 coordinate 48,508, forward strand.
GAAACTTTGTTTGCAAGTTTCAGGCAAAATTATAAATTGTAAGTCATAGTTTGTCGTGTGTCGCTTCGTGTCGCTTTCTATATGTCTATATGTTTTTTGTACTTCTATATTATTTCTTCCAATACTTTCTTGAATACAAGTTTAGCTTTTGGCAATATAATCTTAAATATTGATATGAATTATTGTTGTATTTCTATTTCTGAAATTATTTTCCAAATATTCGCACTTATTTTGCAATCTGTAAATATTTATCAACTAGATACTTATCGTTATTATGGTCAAATTACAAAAAGAAAATCCCTTAAAATCTGTATCCTATGTGTTATTCTGATGTATAAGCTGTATTTCTGTAATGCTTCACTCAAATCTGTTCAGTAGTTTCTGCGTGAAAAATTAACAAACATTCATCTATCCTCACATACTATTGGCATTTAAAATATTAGTAAGTATTTAGTTGTCGTTCATCATTTGTCGAATTTTAAATGACTATATCAGAGACACTATCTAACATTATGTTGCTTTAATAATAACATATTAAGATCTTAACAAAAAAAAATTCGACTTTAAATAAAATGCACAAAGTAAAAATATTACGAATAACTCAAAAACTATTCGTCAGATCTCAACAAAATTTTTAATGGGACTATATCAGAAATATAAAATGCTAGCTTTCCGCCCGCGGCTTCGCCCGCGTGAAATTTCGTTATATCGCGCGATATGATAAGGAGTATCCTATAGTCTTTCCCAAGGTCTAGACTATTTGTCAAAATTGGTTATGTGGTTTATGTGTCAAAGTTGTAAACAGTTAAACAATCTTACATGATTTTATGTTTGACAATAAGGAACTTCCATACAAACTTCCATCCCCTATTTCAACCCCCTCTATCATTTTTTTCGCGATAAAAAGTATCCTGTGTCCTTTCCCAAGTTCAGTTCTATCTTTATACCGAATTTCATCAAAATCGGTTCAGTGGATTAGGCGTGAAAGCGTAACAGACAGACAGACAGAGTTACTTTCAAATTTATAATATTAGTAAGGATATGCGTAGACAAAAAATTAAGCCGAATTGAAAACCTCTTTTTTGAATCAGTTAATATTAAGCAGAATATTAAAATATTACGAATGGTTACTCGTATTCCTTTTGTAGAAGCTTAAAATAAACCTTATTTTAATTTTTGAGTTTTTTTTATTTCTCTATACTGCCAACTCCAACTATTTTATTTATTTCGTAAACCAATTTATTTTTTTTACATACATACATAGATTCACGCTGTTTTCCGCATATAGCAGGGTAGGCAGAGTTAATTTTATTTTCTTTACTAAATGTAAAAAGCTTGCATTGAGTGAAACCACTGCCAAGACACTCCATTCATCGCTTTTTGTCCGAATTTTAGACATTGTGTATTAATTGGAGGGTCTCAACGCCGCGCTATGTCTAAAATGAGTTTGTTTATTTACATAAATATAAATGATCTATTTTAATTTTGAAAGTTACATATAAAGAACATATTATTTTTGAAAGTGATTGCAGTAAGGTGATTGCAATGTAATATCAAATCGCCTTGCGTCGACCGCGGCCTTTAGGTGATACGAGGGAGTATAACCTCGAGATTAATTTGTACCTTTGCCAAAACAAGCTTTTGCTGATTTCATATATAAAGCGTTTATGGTTACTTATCTAATAGCTGTATTCATCCATTATTATGTGCGTATCAGGAGTAAATAGGTTAATAATTCTACTTGTATGTGTATTTTTAGGTATTTTTAGGGTGAATAAATTATTAAATCAATATAATTTTAGCAAATCAAACACTTTCGAGTAAAAAGTATTAAATTTACATAAAAATAGAGTTTACAAGTAGAACTTAAACTTTATAGATACATAATAACTACGCATTTACTATTTAAAAATTTAGCACCTTTTATAGATTAACTCAAATTAAAAGTGTCTTTTAATCCTACCAACTGCCTATTTACCAGAACCTAGTGCCAATACATTTCGTTCTGTTCTCCGCTTTCCGTCTCAATCCGAAACATAGATGTGCTGAGTGGCGGAACTCAACCCCGTACTATGTCTTACCAAAGCGGGAAAATGTAAATAATTATATTTTATACATACATAGCTTCACGCTGCATCCCGCATATAGCAGGGTAGGCAGAGGAAACCTAGTGTTAAGACACTCCATTCCCCACTTTCCGCCAAATTGAGGCATTGCGTGCTGAGTGGCGAAGCGTAACGCCACGTTTTGCCTTGTTACCAAACCCAGTAAATGAATAATTCCGTTTGCTGGAGTGGAAATAGAACCGACAACCTGTCGCGTTTACAGTCGCACGCTTGTGCCTCTGCGCCACCACAGGCGTTATATTTTAATTGTGTCTCAATTTCGGACACAAAGCAAAGAACAGAGTGTCTTAACACTAGCAAGAGGATCATGAAGCTGCAAAGAAAAAAACTAAATATTATAACATTTGGAATAACATCCGGTTTATTGAATAAATGCAAACTTTGTATCTGATCTTTACATAAATATTTAAAACTGTCTGTTTATAAATTCGAACGTATCTCCACTGGCAGGTTGTTTAGGTAACATCACAAGAAGCGAAGTAATAATAACTTACGATGTATGACGTATTGTTACGTGTTTTGGAGCAAAAAGTGCGTTTTATTTATTATAAGTAAATATCAGGTATATATGTGTGTATCTAATAAGTTAAATTCCGCTATTTGATACGCAATGTCTATATTTTGAACATAAAACGGCGAGCGGAGTGCTTTGACACTAGGTTCTCTGTGATTACTTTCTACTACTATGCGATATAAAACGTGATGCTGCCAAATAAGTATCTTCGTGGTATTATAGAAACGGGTTTTGACGTCGACGTGTTTTAATGCCATGAGGTCCATCGGTAAACAAAAAACAATATTTTTTTTAGTTTCTGCTTATTTCTATCTTGAAATCTGTTTTATTATATACAATACAAAAAATAAACGGACATATAGTTATATATAGATAGATAAAACTAAAATCTCTATAAACAGTAGATTTCATGTCATTTTAAGGTATAAGTTATATTACTGTAATGTTTTATCTAAATCCGTTCAGTAGTTTTTAGGTGAAAGAGGAAAAAACATCCATGCTCATAAAGATCCAATTTATAATATTAATAGGATAAAAAGAAATTTTTCGCATCTACAAGATCAAAATGTAGGACTACTTTTCACTAGGTACTTGGTGCTGCTTGCATGAATTTGAAAAATAAATGAAGCTTTTTTCTGTTCCACTGGGAATTAAGGATAATCCTATCTTGCTGGTCTTACACTCCCCAAGAAACATACATGCTAAGATTCGAGTTACTATGGCATTTTCGTCTCTTCGTTGTCTGACATTCACTTTGTGAATAACTGTACAGTTTTATACATATTTACTACCATTTATTTATCAACCGGACTGCACAATAGTCCTTATGTATTAGTAGCATTAACAGAGTACGTAATGTTGATACAAGTTTGAAATGTTTATGCAAGCAAGATTAGTGCGTTGCATACGTCGCGAGTCTTGACCTTCATGTCCCCATAGCATAGACTATAGACAATGTTATGGATCTGCGCTACAATATTTTACTAGCTTATATTCAATTGACGATTCTGAATGGCTTGCAAAAATTATGTAGTCTATTTAAATAAATAATAAATAGTTTAAAATTTGAAACCTTTTGATACCATGTAGAATCATAATAGAACATAGGTTTCATTTTCTTTTTTTGGTAAGGCAAAGCGGTGAACAGGTATTAGGAATTCAATCGGAGAACAGAGTGTCTTTACTGCTTGTGTCTTGAGTGCTTAATTTTTTTTTGACATATGTGCATTTTGTGGATACTTGGCTTCTTTAATCAAGTTCTTGGGTTTCAAATTAGATTTTTCATTGTTAACATAATTTAAAATGTTAACATAAGCTAACTTACTCTGTATTAAATAAAGTAGCTTTATTACTTGTTTGTTCACGATGCCATCAGATTATCTAGTCAATGCTTGTTTAAATCGACGTTAGACTAACACGTTTACATCTACTTATGTTAAGTGAAATGCAAATCATTTAACAACAGCGATTAAATAGTTGCGTACGTGTCGAACTGACACGCACGAAAGTTAGCTTGAATCTCGTATTAATATTAATTATCAATATAGAGATTTTGATAAAATCAAATAATTTTATTTTATACTAGTCCCCGGCCACAGTTTCGTTTGCCACATGGCATTTCCCAAACTAAATCTACTCGAAATTCATATGCCTTTTCTATGGTATATGTAATCCCACGAGTGAAGATCAGTCTCATAACCATCGCCTTTACTGTCACTCTTTTTTTATAACTTCACGCTGTATCCCGCATATAGCAGGGTAGGCAGAGGGAACCTGAGAACCTAGTGCTAAAACACTCCGTTCTCTTTTAACATTTCCGTTCCCCACTGTTAACAAGAGAAGTGCAGAATCCAATTTTTTTCTTAAATAATGCATAAAAAACACACAACCATGGTTTAACATTCACGTGTGTATAAAGTGACATACATTGCTAAAGACAACGCGTAGTTAACGCGTCACCGTAACGGGGCTACTAGTATACATAAGTGATAATAGGCTATTCTGAGCGGAAGTACTGCGGAAGTACTCATTATTATGTAAACACTTTAAATGAAGTAAGAACCGTACATCAACCTTTAAAAAAATATTTAAATTACTAATTGTGTTTATTTCTTGCTTATCGTTGCTGTAAATTTATTATAAAATTATATTTGAAAAGAGCAACTGTTGAGTTTGTTGCCGGCTCTTCTCAGCACAACTGCCTTCCGAGCCGGTGGTAGCTTCCGTTAGGACTAACACTCCTAACATCTTTAGTAAATTGACGATCCAAAAGTGCTTGTAATAGCCTATTTGAATAAAGAATATTTTGATTTTGATTTTCCAGACCAGACAATAAAAATGTTAGTATTTTCATATCCTGGGTCTGGTAAACAAGGCAAAGCGCGGCGTTGAGATCCGCCACTCACCACGCAATGCCTCAAACCGGCGGAAAGTGGGGAGCGGAATTGTTGAATGAGATCGAGTGTCTTAACACTAGGTTCTCAGGTTCCCTCTGTCTATCCTGCTATATGTGGGATACAGCGTGAAGCTTAATTTAAATTCGTTATTAACATTTATACAAACAAAGTCCGTACTACCTGAGAAGACAAAGTAAAACGATTCATAAGAGGCAACGTGAGACAGATATACGAGATGCTCTAATAAGGCAATGACCACATTTACAATGCACTTTGAATATGAACGTTATATATATTACAATAAGTATCATTTTCAAATAGCAAATGCACCAAAGGTTTCGATTTCACAGAGGATCATGCGAAAATACCACCGTGTTACGTTACGTGTCAGTACTTTTTTTGAGGTTTTTGATTTTATTACAGTATAAATATAAAGTTAGTATTGATTTAATGTTTGAATTGAATTTATTATTTTTCTGATTATGAAAAAGTACCTTAATTAATATGATTTATGATCTATAACTATAGCTTGAAATTTTCTTTATTGTACAAGAAATTTTAGTAAATAAGAAAATAACTTATTTGTAAAAAAATGTCGGATTTTGTTAGACTTAAGTTTTATATCTTTTCTATCTATTAAATCTAAACTTTATTTATTGAACTCAACGCCGCCCTTTGCCTTGTTACCAAACCCAGGAAATGATAATACATTTCATGGAGTGGGATCCGAACCCACAACCTGTCGCGTTTATAGTCACACGCTTCGGCGCGACACGGTTAACTCTCAGCACGCAATGCTTTAATTCGGCGGAAAGTGGGGAACGGAGTGTCTTAACACTAGGTTCTCAGGTTTTCTCTGCCTACCCTGCTATATAAAAAATATTGACTTTTATTGAATTATAAAAGCAAGTAGCCCCTTTGCGTAATATGCCCGAGGCCTCAGCAATGTGTTATATTACTTTGGGCAAAAATATAAGTTAAACACATGCGTAATATTTATTTTACTAATTTGTTGTATTTTTAATATATTATTATGAAAAAAATTAGCTTTATGCGCTTATTCTTATTGAACATGTCAAAGTATGCCATGAAAAACTAAAGTGTGTCAATGGTCATACTCCATCGTTCATATAATTTTGACAAAAATAAGTACAAAATATTTTTTCACGTATTAATACGTATGTTTCACGCTGTATCCCGCATATAGCAGGGTAGGCAGATGGAACCTAGTGTTAAGACACTCCGTTCCCCACTTTCCGCCGAATTGAAGCATTGCGTGCTGGGTGGCGGAACTCAACGCCGCACGCCACGTATTAATATATATAAATAATGTAATCGTTCTCATGCTTAATAATATCTACGAACAGCTTTTAGCGAAATTCTTAACAATATTACTTTCTATTCTTTTTTTTTTGTAATATTTATTCTGATCTCTACGAACACGTTGTTTGTAACTTTTGTCAATTTTCACTACATTTTCATATTACTCAACTAAGCTTAGGAAATAAGATATTTTTTTGTCCAAAGAGAGTCTAAGTATTTTAGTCACCTACTTAATATCTACTTATTATAACTAATATTACTTAAAATTACTTAATATTACTCAATATTACTAGATTACTTTTTATTACTTTCTATTTATTTACTTTCATTTGTATGTAAACTTGTACTTCAAGATGTGCTTTTTTGTCCAACTGCCATATTTATCATCTAATGCATTTTTAATATAGTTCATTAATTTAGTGTCTGTTGTATAAAGTTCAAACTGTATATACTTCTTATGATTATATCATTTCTTATTGTATGTACAATGTTTTTGTATTATTCTTCTAGATCATATCAGGCGTATTTTCGCTTATAGAGATTTTGATTTAGTTGGATTAATTTTTAAAATATATTATTATTATTTATTTACGAAATACAATAATTAAATTAATAATATTTGATTTATGATAATTATTTCCCACTGTTCCACAGTAACAGAGAAGCCAGCACCAGCGAAAACCGGTCCACATGGAGTGCAGGTGGTGAACACCGGGCCGGACCACTCCTTCGTGCTGGATGAGGAGGTCCTTGAAGAGTTGCTACTCCAAGATGACATCAAGGACAGATCAGCAGTCGTCATATCAGTCGCGGGGGCGTTTAGGAAAGGAAAATCCTTTCTCTTGGACTTCTTCCTACGGTATATGCATCATAAGGTCAGTACTTCATTCACTAATATTATAAATTCGAAAGTTAATAAACTATAGGATACATGTTTGTTCTCACTCAATAACCATTGAACGAATCTAAATGAAACTTTACAGTGTATATATTGCTTTACACTATACTTTTTTACTTTAGCTTCACGCTTTTTCTCTAAACATCCCGTTCTCTGCTTTCCGCCTTCATTCGAGACAGTGCATGTTGAGTGGCGTAAATCAACGCCGCAAATGAAAGATGATTAAATATTATCAATGATCGCAACTGGGAATAAAAACCAAAAACAATCACATTTACAGTCAAACATTGTCCCACTGCGCCACGATGGCTTTTACAGTAATACATCAGAATAACATGTAGGCTACTGTTTATAAAAGATCTGTGTAATTTGACTTTGGTTTGTGTATTTATTAGACTAGTTTACATTGCTATTTGTAAACTTTCAGTCAGTAAACTTTCCAGTCTGTTTCTAAGGTATCATTGCCATTAATAAAGAATTGTAAACCATTGTCGAATATAAAAAAAAAATAAAAAAAAAGGTCCCGCTGAGTTTCTTGCGCCAGTTCTTCTCAGGTCTGGGGCATTAAATTTAGTGAACCGGTGGTAAATTATTTGACGTTCAAAAAATGAAGCATGTAACTTTTTATTTTGAATAAAATTATTTGACTTTGACTTTGACTTTACATTTTTTTAATGAAACATATAGAATCGAATAAAGAGATAAAGAAATACTCGATACAAAGGGTTAAGTAGATGAGAGAATGAGATAGAAGGTATACATTACACAGTATTGTATATTTTACCTATTGACCTCGATTCTTTTCCTAAGTTTAATTTCAGCCGTGCATAAATTGCACACACATCGTTTTTGCTTATCTTTATTTTATTTTTTATTTATTTCCATTATATTTATTATATCTATATAATAAATATATATATTTATTAAAAATAATATCTATTTCGTATTTATATGTTGGCTTATATATGTATTTGTTACATTTTCGCACTTCCACACTCGCAAACCTTTTACTTCTCATTCATACCCATAGGTTGACTGAAAGAAATCTCTATCAGAGATAAGTCCATCTTTGCTAACAACTTTTTTTTTTAATATTGTATTTATTTTTGTTACAAAGTGCAATAAAGAATATATATATTTATTATACATCTTACTTACAGTATGGATCGGGCGGTGGAGGCGGAGAATGGCTGGGCAGTGAGGAGGACCCTCTGGTCGGGTTTAGTTGGCGCGGCGGCTCTGAGCGCGACACCACCGGCATCCTCATGTGGTCTGAGATATTCAAGGCGACACTCGAGGATGGTGAAAAGGTATATTAGTTAGTTGTATAAAAGAAGTTGTAATGTCTTGTTATATAATAAAAGCATACGAATTTTGTGGCTAATAGTGGTATTATATTTATTGCATTTATTTTTTACGAATTGAATTCAGACACGTCACATTTGATTCGGTGAGTGCAGAAACAAATTAAGTCACAAAAAATGTAAAAAATCATAGTCGATTTAAACTAGCTTAGAAAGGCAAGATACGTGTTGTTTTTCTCCCTCCTGCAAAATTTAAAAATCAGGTCTTACGTTGTTTCTGCACTCACTATAATCAATGAATATAGCTTCACGCGTTTTCCCGCATACAGAATATGATGTCAAGACAATCCATTTTCTACTTTCCACCCGGATTAACAACACAACTCAACGCCGTTACCAGAGTACAAGGATATAAAAATAATTTACATACAATCCTTAGTTATAATGGAACCCACTGTCAAAAGTGTTATCTGTCTCATTACACTACGATTTATATGACGATTATTTTTTGGCTCTTCTTATCAATTATATCCATATAATTTAACCATTACATGAAATATATCTGAATTTATGTATCAATATTCTATTCAAATTGTTTTAATTTACTTTTTATATAAAAGGAATATAAATAAGATACAATAAATAATTTCAATACGTGTCAACTTTTTGTTTTTAAGTTATTCTGTATGTACACTGAACGGCTCATAACGTAACTCTCTTAGCTCAGATTTATGTCATTCATTCATTGTTCGCCATTATCTATTCTCCAGGACTATAGGTCAAAAATTGTCTTAGGACTTTATGCACAAATACTATGGCCTCTATAATAATCAATGATTTATTACAATAAAGTATGTATTCTTCCAGGTAGCAATAATCCTATTGGACACGCAAGGCGCGTTCGACAGTGAGTCGACGGTGCGCGACTGCGCCACAGTGTTCGCGCTCTCCACCATGTTGTCTTCCGTTCAGATTTATAATCTATCGCAGAATATTCAAGAGGATGATTTACAGCATTTACAGGTAAGACAACATTAAATAATTTAGTTGATATATATAAAATATGTGTTTTTACGGTATATATTTATTTATGACGCCTGTCGTTGCGTATAGACACAAGTGTGCGAATGTAAACGCGATAGGTTGTGGGTTCGATTCCCACTCCAGGAAATGAAATTTTTCCTTTCCTGGGTTTGGTAGCAAGGTAAAGCGCGGCGTTGAGTTCCGCCACTCAGCACGCAATGCCTCAATTCGGCGGAAAGTGAGGAACGGAGTGTTAACACTAGGTTCTCTCTGCCTACCCTGCTATATGCGGGATACAGCGTGAAGCTATGTATTTATGTGAGTTCTGTTTTTGTGTTTTTTTTGACTGGGAGAAACAAATGCGTATTTATGTTTAAAACGTTCTATATGCAAACATGTACGGATTTAAAGTGTGTAATACTGGCACTGCAGCCCGTAATTTATACAAAAACATATAAATTGATAATCCCACAAAAAATGAATTAAAAACACGACTAAATTGATTAAATCTTTTTTTTAATTATTGTTATTCTGTGACCATTTATATATTTTTTAAAAGAGTCCAAAACATTTAGTTAGCTTTTTTTTAGGTTACAATTATAAAAATAAATAATATAATTATTATAACAAGATGTTGGTTTACAGTTGTTCACAGAGTACGGGCGACTGGCGTTGGAGGACGGGGGGCGGACTCCCTTCCAAAGACTTCAGTTCGTGGTGCGGGACTGGAGCTTCCCCTACGAGGCGCCCTACGGCGCTCAGGGCGGACAGACCATACTGCAGAGACGGTTGAAGGTATGTTGCAAATATATTTGTTAAGTAATGGGGTAATTTATAACTATAAGAGAAAAAATCTAAGAATGTAGTATCAAAGGAGATAACTTAGGTCAGTGATTCTCAACCACTACTGTGCCGCGGAATTTTGTGTGCCGCCAAATTTTGCAAATATATGATAATGTTAATATTATTAAATTATATAGTGTGTTGTAGTAAGTAAATAAATTTTATCTTTTTAGTTGTGTGCCGCCAAATTTTGAAATTGATAAATATGTGCCGCAACAAAAAAAGGTTGAGAATCACTGGCTTAAATAGTTATCAGAAAGTTTTAATTCATATTTATTATAAATTTTAGAAATAAATTATTATTATATGTATACATATATGTAATTTGTGTTTTTAAAGTTAAAAATATATACAAAAAGCTACACATGATCGCTGTTGATAGATAAACAATGAAACGTTTGTGAACCTTTTTTAATTTTGTTAATATGATGGTGGACGAATAGATATGTAAATAATTTAGGTGGACGTAAAATCCCATATTTGAAGGAATTTTCAGGAATCTTTTAGTATTTGCCTACACTACCCAAGAAGCGTACATGCCAATTTTTTTTTGTTGTTATATGGATATAGTAATTTCTCGTGTACGCTGTCTTTTGCGTTTTACGTAGATTGATATGTGTGTGATGCAGGTGTCGGACAAGCAGCACCCGGAGCTGCAGTCGCTGCGCAAGCACATCACGTCGTGCTTCGCGGAGATAGCGTGCTTCCTGATGCCGCACCCCGGACTGCGCGTCGCCACCAGCCCCGACTTTGATGGACGTCTCAATGGTACATACTTTTTAAAATACTGCTGATTTTTTTTTATTTCACGCTATATTCCTCATATAGCAGGGTAGGCTGAGGGAACATGACAACCGACGTGTTAAGACACTTCATTCCCCACTTTCCGCCGAATCAAGGCATTGCGTGCTGAGTGGAGGAACTCAACGCCGCGCTTTGCCTTTTTATCAAAACCAGGAAATGAAAATACTAAATATTATTTAGAATTTTTATTTCCTTCACCGACATTATTTATTTATTCCACCATGTTATCGTACTGCTAAATCTTGTTAGATTATGTCACTACCATTTCTAAAATAAATCTAAGATTTTTTTTTATATTGTAATAATTTATGTGCATTTAGAATCTTCATATACGAGTATATGTGTAGATGTGATTTTTTTTTATTAGCCTTAAAAAAATCAAGATAAGATTTATTGTCTCACAATCAGGCGAAAAGTGGAGAATCAGTTTTGACATCAGGATGTCTGTCTAATCTGTTATGCAATAAAAAGCATAAAGATGAAAAAATATAGTACCCAACATTTAATTCTACATAAAAATCTTAGCCCAGTGTATGACTATAAGATTAATATTTCATATATAACAAATTTAATTAATAATTTTAGATATCGAAGCAGAATTCAAACGTGCACTACAACAGCTAGTGCCGATGCTGCTCGCGCCACACAACCTCGTGCCCAAACAGATCAACGGGCAGAGAGTGCGCGCCAAGGACCTGCTGTTCTACTTCAAGAGCTACATGAATATATACCGCGGAAACGAACTGCCTGAACCGAAGAGTATGCTGGTGGTGAGTGGGCATCCATCCTACCCTTTTCACCATAGGGCAAGCCTTCTTAAACTATGGGTCGCGTAGCAAAATTTTGGGGTCGAGAGATTTTAATGTCAAATATTTATATATATAATGGTATATACCATTTTGGCGAATTACCAATTTGTACGGGGTCGTCAAGAAACTCGCAATCATAAATGGGGTCGTGAATGATAAAACCATGCCATAGGGTATTGTTAACGCAATTGTTGGGTTCGATCCCGCTCGATGTTTGTATTTAAGTTATTTATATTTTTTACTTTGACTTTTTTTTTAACATCACGCTTTATCCCGCATATAACAGGGTAGGCAGAGGGAACCTGAGAATCTAGTGTTAAGACACTCCATGCTCTTTCAACATTTCCGTTCCCCACTTTCCGCCAAATTGAGTCATTGCATGCTGAGTGGCGGAACTCGTCGCCGCGGTTTGCCTTGTTACCAAACCCAAGAAATGAAAATACTAAATTTTACGTTTCCTGGAGTGGGAATCGAACCCACAACCTGTCGCGTTTTCAGTCGCACGCTTGTGCCTCTGCGCCACGACAGGCGTTAACGACTTTTTGGAAAGACTAAATGCGGCGTTGAGTTCCGCCACCTCAATTTGTAATATTTAACAGTTGTATATGCAGGAAAATGCGTAAATTATATTCGTTTCTATGGTCTTGCTATTAAAGTTCAGCGATTTTTTAACCGTTGAACTTGTAATGTCAAAAAATAGATGAAAAATTAAAATTAACTTATTAATGTATTTTTTTTTATTTTAATGCGATTTTCGCATAAAATTAAAAAGAAAAACTTGCAATATTGAAAATGTTATAAATTTATTTTTACGATTTTCGTTTATTAAAAAATTCTCATCGAGGTTATCGCGGATTTGCTTTTTTTATTTTAATGATGATGTCAAACCAATGATTTTTTGCCTTAGAAGACAGACGCCTATATTACGCGGGCGATGGAGCATAAAACTTGGCACACTTATAGTTTATATAGAGAAAGTAAAAAATAATCCATAAAAAGTATAATCAATTAATAAAATAAATGTTACACGCACTACCACGGTTTGACATCCATGTTTATATAAAGTGACATATACATTGCTAAAGACAACGCGTTGTTAACGCGTCAACGGGGACACTAGTAATAATAAAACAACCTCATTATATTCGCAGGCGACAGCAGAAGCTAACAATCTAACAGCAGTGGCCGAAGCCCGAGAAGTATACACGACCCTCATGGAGGAGGTGTGTGGTGGGGCGCGGCCCTACCTGCAGCAGACCCTGTTGGAGGCCGAGCACACGCGTGTACGGGACAAAGCCCTACTGGCGTTCCGAGCTAAACGCAAGATGGGTGGCGATGACTTTAGTAAAGCCTACTGTGATCAGTTGTTATTGGTAATTATTTGTTGTTTTTTTTTTAATATATATATTGAAGCATCAGGGGGCCTTCTGGAGCGGTCAGGGCTATAGTCCTCCATAGTGGGTGTGATTGCGGCGGGTACTTCGAAATAAAATCACGATTGTAATTTTCCTTCACTTGTATTCAACACTACACTAATTATCACTCACTACATTTAACATAAGATTATAAACTCAAAAGACAAGATTTAACTAGGTTAAGAGCCAATAGGTTAGAACACGTGCGTCCCGCTCGACCGCTGTCGAGCAACTGGCCGCGGCCATTGCGATGACGCAAGTAAGCTACCCTATTCGGGTTCCCCCGCTCTTAACACGAACTCCCACCAACTGCTATTTTTATTTTATAAAAGAACAATATTAATAAAACAACAATATTCGTAACCATTTGCAACAATCAACTATTTAAATCCAATCACTCTATAATGATCTTAAAATTAATCCACGCGCCGTCATATATATTGGTAGTTTAATTATCATATATACATATAGCAGTGACGAAGCGTCCATATAACACGAATGGTATCGGCTTTTTAAATTATAATTACTTAGTGGCGAATTGGGAAATGCTCTAATAGCACATTAGGAACGCCAAAAAAGGGCTAAGTGAAAAAAAAAACGGTCGCTAGATAATTTGGAATTGCAAAAAAACAAGCTCGACTATAAATTTATATCCCTTACTGTTGTCCAGGTCGGACCTATATGTGAATTATATGATAGATAAAAAAAAGTATGCTGCTTATTCAATGGCTACTATGCGTGTAGCTTAAGCGGTCACACATACATAGAATTTTACGGCTATGTGGAGGGGATATGATGGCATCAGTGTCATGCCGTTTGCCGTGACGGCAAGCATACTTGCAAAACCCGTTAATACTTGTTTCAGATCACAAAAGAATATACGCTTCATATTAACATATTATCTAAATGTTAAACTATTTCCAGGACCTAGAAGAGCAGTTCAACCAGTTCCGAGCACACAACGAAAGCAAGAACATATTCAAGGCAGCTCGTACACCGTCCGTTCTGTTTGCAGCTGCTTTAGTGTTCTACGTACTGAGTGGGGTCCTGGGACTCGTGGGACTCTACCCGCTTGCCAATTTGTGTAATTTGGTGATGGGACTCGCTTTACTTACTCTGGCCTTTTGGGCTTATATCAGGTATTTGTTTAGATATATTTTTCTATAATATATGAATGTTATTCGCGTACCAAACGTGCGACTGTAAATGCGACCGGTTTTGAGTTCGATTCCCACTCCTGGAAATACATTTTTTAAATAATATTTAGTATTTTCATTTCCTGGGTCTGGTAACAAGGTAAAGCGCGGCGTTGAGTTCCGCTCAGCACGCAAAGCCTCAATTCGGTGAAATGTGGGGAATGGAAATGTTGAAAGAGTGTCTTAACACGTCGGTTATCAGGTTCCTCTACCTACCCTGCTATATGCGGGATATAGCGTGAAGCTATTCATGTAGACATATTATAGTGTTAGCTAGATTGAAAGAATTATTGAAAAAATCACACAATAACTCATTATCTTTTTTTTTTTTATATAGGGCATACATTTAATACAATCAGGATATTAAGGAGCTAATATGACAACACAGAGTTTAAAAATGTTTGTATATATTTATAATTTTTAATTACAGATACAGCGGTGAAATGAGAGAAGTTGGAATTATGATAGATGAATCGGCTAATTGGTTATGGGATAATGTAAGTTTATATATTTAGTTATTAAAGTTTTAATTATTGGCTCATCCTTACTAATAATATTAACTGCGAAAGTAACTCTTGTCTGTCTGTTACGTTTTCACGTCTAAGCCACTGAACGACCGATTTTGATGAAATTTGGTTTGAAGGTAGAACTGAACTTGGGAAAGGACATAGGATACTTTATATCGCGAAAAAATTTTGACAAATAGTCTAGACCTTGGAAGGATTATAGGCTACTCCTTACACTGAATTCAATTCGCGGGCGAAGCCGCGGGCGGAGAGCTAGTAATAACTTAAGTTTAGCTTTCTGACAACTAAGTGCTTAAAAAAAATGATTGTAGATATAATTATTCTTTGAATGTTGTGGATACACTAATAATTATATTTATTTTATTTTTCCTGTTTAAATAAACCAAACATATGTTTTTTGAATATAGTTTAATTACATAATTACATACATTTTTTAAATAAGTTTCAAAGCTATAAACAACGAGTTAAATTATTGTTAATATTTCTTTTTTACTTCACGCTAAATTATTAATTGCGCTAAAAGAAAATTCAATTGAATTTCAACAAAACATTTTAATATATTTCCAGGTAATGAAACCAGTATACCAAGCTGGGTTAGAAAAGGGCATGGAGCATGCCGCGGCCGCAGCGGCTGAGAGGGCGATGGGGCCTCCCACGCCCACGCCCAACGCCAACGGGAAACACAAGCACTTGTGATGCCGCCCACTACCACGCCCACGCCCACGACCACACTTAGGACCATTATTAGGTCCAAGTCCAGCGAGCCTTGGAATCCCTTATACTACAAGACCAGATCCAGGCCCACGCCAAGCAAGCCTTGGAAATCCTTTCACTGTACTTATCTATGTGGGTGGAACTAAATATTTTAAGATTGGCAACCTTATGGGCATTACTTTTGTGAAATTTGACACTTATGTTTCACATCCAGATGGAATTTGTTATCTAAACTCCATTTATAAGAAAATTGTATATATCAGTCAAGGAAATATGTGCTACGGCCTGTTTCAAGAGTGGGAATATCAAATTTACTATGGAATACATATATGTTGTTGTAAGTCTGTGTTAACTCAAAAATACTGCACTCAGAGATGGTGTGGTACAAAAATTATGAATATTTTAACAGCTAGTCAAATGATTAGTTATTTTGACAATAAATATAGGCTTATTATTGAAAGTGTCTATTTTGTGAATGATACACAGAAAATCATGAATAAACACAACATGGGGTACAGTGAATGTGGAAATTTTAAAATATGTAATAATTTTAACAAACTAACAACCGGTTGTGATACAAAATGGATGAAAAACAAAATCTTTAATGCAAATAATCATATACTTTTAACACAGGGTCATAGAACAAATTTGAAAGGAACATTCAGTTTAATAGTTATAGCGATACTTAATAAATTATCTAAAATTTTATCATCTAGAAAAGCAATAATAATATTAAAGGATTTTATTTGGACTGGATTTTTAATTTAATGGAATTTTTTCCAATGTGGTTCAAGTGTGTGTGGTGAATTAGACTCTTAGTTGTAGAAAAGTTGGTATTCAGAAATTTTATGGTAAAGGAATGTTGAAGGTGGAGGAACGCTCCCTGTACAGTTGTAGACAAAATATATTGTTAATTATAGTTTATATTATTTATAGGTTAATGTATTATAAAATGATCCAAATGGTTTTTTTTCTATAGTAATCTAGCTAGAAACATTGTCTTTTAAAGAACATCTGTAGACTTAACTTTCATATTTCATTTACTAGTTTCCTGTTTCGTACATATAATAGAGAAGATGCAATTATTTTAATTTTTCTATTGAATATTTAGATGTACTAAAGTATAAAAAAATCATTTTACAACAAAATTACGCAGTTTCAAAGTAACAGTTGAGATAAGCGCGCGAAAACTGGCCAATAGTTGCGATGACGTTACACATGTCTGTGGCTGTCACATTGACAATTTAGTGACATTGACACAATGTGTCATACTCGTGTCAGAGTGATTAATCTTTTTAAACAAGCAATTTCTCATAGAGTAACTTAATCTCTTGTTTAGCGATCAATCCACCTGCGTGTGTTATTCTTCCACGTTCATTGGCGAAGTGATTTTGCTCAACTGGCACGGCAGTCGGAGTGACAAATTTAAACACTCATGACGTCACTGACACTGGTTAATATTTGAAAAAATGACATTTGAAGTAAATGCTATGCTACAAACCAAAATAATCTTAAATGAAAATACTGCATTGTAATATTTTAAAACTTTTTATCATTTTAATTAATGAATTTATGTAAAAATGATATTGTTGCGTCTTTCCTGTTGTATCTCAAACCATTTGGATAATTAAAGTAATACGATTAAGATAAAATCTTTGTGAAACAAACAAACAAACGAAATCAAAATAAACGTGGATGTTTTTAAAACTTGCACAAAACTTGTATTTAAATCATGTTTTAAAGGAATCGATGTATATCACTTGTTGTTGAGTTGCACCCGCTGTTCGTACTTAAAGTCATTTCGGTGTTAAACTGTGTAAATAACTAATATTTTGAACATATCTCGTGTATCTTTTTACCTTATTGTGCCAATTTTTATGTCGATTTTCTATTTCTTATATCACTGGTGAGTGGGAACATTTTGATATGTCCCGTGTAGGTTGTTCTATGTGATGATTATTTGGGGTTGCCAGCATTTTTTGGTAATGTAAAAAAATATTATTTTTTAAATTAAAGTTTAAATAAAAAATATAGTACATTGCAAGCAAAATATAGTATATCTTAAGTATATAATAAATAAACATAGATATGATAACTTAGTTATCTCAATACAAGTTAACAATTAATTTACTTAATCTAGAGTCACATTGGATTTTTTGTATGTCAATGTTAGAAGTATTGTATTTTCGTGTACTATATATTTCTTCAACAGTATATACTACATAGATTTGAAATATCGATACATTGCTATGAAGATATAGAGACTGTTGTGGTGCAAGGTCTGTGTAAGCTTAGTAACGGGTTCGATGCCCACTCAGGGGGATAATTATTTTATTTATTTATTTGTAAGACAAACCGCGGCATTAAGTTCCGAAATTCTACTGACTCACTAGATTCCTGTATATATATTACTACATAGTTGGCAGCCCTATTTGTAACATATAACAATTTATATGGGAGATATCGAATCTTCAATTATATTGTTGTAAATTTTCAGAGTTTATTTCATTGTTCCACTGAACTCGTGAGGACATTTTGTTTCTGTTGCCTTCACGTCTCGATACACGGTCTTATGTTTTCTTTTTTTTTTACATTAAATTATTTAAGATATGTTATTCAATAAAGGACATTGGATTTTGACATTTTTTTTTAAATACTTGACTTTTAATCTTTCCTATTAAGTATGTATTTTAAATAAATATATATATATATATATATATATATATATATATATATATATATATATAAAAAAAAAAAATATATATATATATATATATATATATATATATATATATATATATATAATTTAATTTTCTTTTTTTTTATTTATGGTTATTTCATTTTATTTATTAATCTACATACAATAGATATATTTTACAAAATTTAGTATTAATTAATTTAGTATTTTTATTTTATCATTCGGTTTGGTTGAACACCTTTTTTTAAATTATTTGGCATTTTCTCATGCTCTAGCCTCAAAATAGTGCCAAAAGATTGTATTGTTTTCATTTAGTAATAACAAAAAAAA
The DNA here is from genome assembly GCA_033558755.1 of Philaethria dido. Taxonomy (NCBI): domain Eukaryota; kingdom Metazoa; phylum Arthropoda; class Insecta; order Lepidoptera; family Nymphalidae; genus Philaethria; species Philaethria dido. The sequence continues at coordinate 67,428 of JAKGSA010000517.1, forward strand.
AACAAGATGTCTCCCTTATACCCTTCAAAGATTTAAAACAAAATGTTTTAAACATTGAAATGTAAATATTTCTAATTCTATTATTAGTTTTCATTGCTTATTAATTAAAAATATGGTTACTGTAATATATTGCTCAAAATAATAATTCAATTTCTTATCAAACGAAAGAGTTTATTTATGATACCTTAAAATATTATTTTTTTAGTTAGCAATAAAAAAACAAATTATGCATCTCATGTTAGTTAAAATGAATATATATTCTTCATAGTTTATATACTTTTTTAATTTTTTTCTATTTCCTTGTTGTTATCTGTGGTAGCAAATGTGAAAAAATTAAAGGATCACGATTTTTATTTAAATTTTTCATTAAATATAACCTTAACCTATATAAATATATATACTTTTCTTCGATTAAATTTGTGAAAAAATTTTAGGATCATGATTTTTACTTTAAATGATCATAATCTTTAACAATATGCACAACAATGTTTTTTCATGCATCTGAACATGAGAACACAACAGTGCTATCAATTTATAGGGTAAAAAACCGATGTGCAGAAATAAAAGCAAAAAAAAATCATTCAAAAATTTTGGCTTTTTTTTTTGAAAATATTTTTTTTATGTAAAGCAAAATCAATATTTTTCTATCAGAATTTTAGTAGAACATATTATAATATTTTTCTATCACAATTTTAGAAGAATAAAACACAAGAAAAAAAAGAAAATTAATATTTTAAATCTTCTAAGCTTTTAAACCACTTTATTCATTTTAATAAATATAGTCAAAATAAACAATTGTATGTTATTTAAACATAGCTTCACGCTATATTCCGCATATAGCAGGGTAGGCAAAGGGAACCTAGTGTTAAGACACTCCATTCCCCACTTTCCGCTGAATTGGGGCATTGCGTGCTGAGTGGCGGAACTCAACGCCGCGCTTGGCCTTGTTACCAAACCCAGGAAATTAAAAATTTCATTTCCTGGAGTGGGAATCGAACCCACAACGTGTCGTGTTTACAGAGGCACGCTTATGCCTCTGCGACAGGCGTTTTGTAATTTAAAAATATATAAAATTTAATTAAATAATGAGGACTAATTATTTTCATTTCTCTAGTCTGGCATGTCGCGGCGTTGTGTTCCGCCACTCCCATAAAGTCACTAAGTCATATATCAAGCAGAATGGAGTCTCTTGACACTAGATTCACTCTGACCTACCTTGTTATGCGGGTAAAGTAAAAATAAAACTTTAATTTGTCATTCATAATATTTTTATACAATAAATGCATTATACATAATTTTAAACATAATAAATATTTAAAAAAAATGAATCTTATTACTAAAAATGAACTTACAAATAAATTCTATATAAAAAAAAGCTTATGAGCTAGAAATAAAGAAAATTAAATTAAAGATACATATATAATATAGAGGCATACTATAAATTATATTTTCGTTATTCTGATCATTAACACTTTAGGTTAACATTGAATGGATCCGGACACGTGTGCAAATTTTCAAACAAATTAGAGAGCAAGAAGAGAAAATAAGAATTGACATGTTGAAATGACATTGCCATACAACACGGCTCCCACCGGCTTCCTTACTTTTTAAAGTATGAGATATTTAAAAAAAATGTCGCCAGGAAAATTTGGAGCTTAAATTGTGTGAAGAAAGGTGGAGGCTAAAAATAAACAAGCTGACATCTTAAGTTCCCAAAAAACAAAAGGTCTTCACCAAAATTCGATAGTGAAATTACTAACTACCTTCACATCTTATACCGGCTTCCCTACATATTTTTTTTTTATGGATAACGGATGGCAAACGAACCGAAGGACCACCTGATGGTATGTTAAGTGGTTACCTTCGTCCATGAACATCTTCAACACCAGAGATGTTGTAGATGCGTTGCCAACCCAGAGGATACAGATCCCCTTCCAGGGGAGGACAATGTAGTAGTCCGCTATCGGAACCACCACATTTTGGGGAAAAGATGGGTGGGAAAGGGGAAAACCTAAACACCGGCTTTTCTAAAAATTACCGGCTTCCCTAAATATATGTACCGGCTTCCCTAAATATACATCGGCTTCTCTAAATTTACCGGTATGCCTAACTAAAATTTTCACCCCTCGCCACTCTTACACAGATCGATATACACTAGTGAAGTTAATAACAGCATCTTAACATCATTTGTTTACTTATGAAATACGTAAATATCGTTCTAAGGTTTAGATTTTGATATTGTATACATTTTTTTTTTATAACTTCACGCTGTATCCCGCATATAACGGGGTAGGCAGAGGGAACCAGAGAATTTAGTGTTAAGACACTCCATTCTCTTTCAACATTTCCGTTCCCCACTTTCCGCCAAATTGAAGCATTGCGTGTTGAGTGGCGGAACTCAACGCCACGCTTTGCCTAGTTACCAAACCCAAGAATTGAAAATAACAAATTTTACATTTCCTGGAGTGGGGATCGAACCCACAACCTGTCGCGTTTTCAGTCGCACGCTTGTGCTTCTACGCCACGACAGGCGTTGCATTATAAATAATATAATAATATGTAAAAGCTTATTTAAGACAAAAAATATAGTTTTTCATTAATAGGTAACAGTAGCGAGGGGCGAAAATTTTAATAAAGTAAGCAAAAAGTAAGTACATATTTAGGGAAGTCGGTATAGAATGTTATGCTAATTTTACTATCGAAGTTTGCTGACAACCTTTTTTTAACCTTTTAACCGTTTTAGATGCCAGAGCAAAAGAATTGTTGCTATTTTATACCAAATGATAATGAAATTATCCTGTTTTTAAATTTTCTTTTCATTTGAAAAGGGCCTTAAGCCTACAATTGGGTCATAAGTCTAGGCACTGCTCCTCTTCATAAAAACACGGTAAGTTCATGGAATGATAAGGAGTTTTTTCTCTTTCTTTCTAATATGTTTTAAATTTAATGTTTTAGATTTAATTGCATACATTCTGAAATTCAATCATTTGTAGTAAACCCAAAATATACGCGATTAATCCGGATATCCGGGAGATAACGTTCTAAGAAAGTTTTTTCATTTCACTGATTTTTAATCCGACGTCTAATAAATTCGTTTCTGCCATTTTGCCGGTAAATATATCCATTACCTGTAAAATATAAATTATATTATACATACATACAAACATAGCTTCACGCTGTATCCCGCATATAGCAGGGAACCTAGTGTTAAGACACTCCGTTCCCCACTTTCCACCGAAATGAGACATTACGCGCTGAGTGGCGGTACAGAAAATACTTCTTTAAAAATACTTCACTTCCTGGAGTGGGAATCGAACCCACAACCTGTCGCGTTTACAGTCGCACGCTTGTGACAACAGGACTTATAGAGATTATTTTTTTTACAAATGCAACAAATATACTTACTTTCATAGTAACATTATCCAATATCTGAGCCAATTGCGCAAAGTTTCCCGTTACTCTAAAAATAAAAAATAAATATATTTTTTAATAAGTAAGTAATATAATAAATAAAAGCATTTTTTTTGTATTTTGAAGTCTTAATTTAATTTTCTATATATTTAAATACACACAACCTGTGTGCAAATAAAGACGAAGAGTGGCGGAACTCAACGCCACGCTTAGCCTCTCGTTACCAGAGCGAGGAAATGAAAATATTAACACATACATTCATAGCTTCTCACGCTGTATCCCGCATAAGCAAGCAGGGTAGGCAGAGGGGACCTAGTGATAAGACACCCGTTTCCTACTTCCACTGAATTGGAGGCATTGCGCTGAGTGGTGGGAACTCAACGCCAGCGCTTTTTGCTCTTTGAGTTAGTTAAACCCAGGAAATGAAAAATCTTACTTCCTGAGTGAATCGAAGCCACAACCTGTTGCGCTACAGTAGTACACTTATGCCTCTGCGCCACGACAAGCGCTTTATTATAATTATTACAAATATTTAATATTTTCATTTTCTGACCCTTTTTTTGTAATAATAAATTATTATAAAAACTAACCTGGAGTACACCCATGAGATGAGTAAAAGCACACAGGATATAGACACAACGTTAGCCACTAAGGTCAGTGTATGTAGACCGAAGATGTCAGTGATGACCCCCAACATCCAGCCCGCGACCGCGCACGCTACCAACACGAACGCAGTGCCAAGACTACGGAAGATGTTCTTATTCTCATTACGTGATTTATATTCTTGGAACTGTTGATTCAAATCCTAAAAACATTATAAAATTGTTGTTTCTTTTGTTCTAAGCGTCACGCTGAATCTCGCATATAGCAGAGTAAGCAGAGGGATCTTGAGAACGAACGAAGACGCTCCGTTCTCTTTTTAACATTTCCATTTCCGTTTCCCTATGTGGCGAAACTCAACGCCGCGCCTTGCATCACCAAGTTATCAGAACGAAGAAAAGAAAATATTATTTAATATTTTTATTTTCTGGCGGGAATTAAACCTGGGAATCGAACCCGCAACAATCAAATCAAATGATCAAAAATACATGGAATTGTTGATTTAAAATTCTAAACAAAGATAATGCATCACGTTTAAGAAACAGACAAATGTATTGCATTAAATTGGTGAGATACATTTTTCTCTTTATTTTTTAACTTCACGCTGTATCCCGCACATAGCAGGGTAGGCAGAGAGAACCTCAGAACCTAATGTTAAGACACTCCGTTCCTCACTTTCCGCCGGATTAAGGCAATGCGTGCTCAGTGACGGAACTCAACACCACGCTTTGTTTTGTTACCAGACCCAGAAAATGAAAATATTAAATATTATTTAAAACTTTCATTTCCTGGAGTGGGAATCGAACCCATAGCCTATCGCGTTTACAGTTGCACGCTTCTGCCTCTCGGCCACGACATACAGGCGTGTACAATAATTCGTAGTGATTTAATAATTTTATAAAAACAAAATCAATTACCTGAGTTAATTTCTCGCTATACGTCGCACTGAATTCATCTCCACCCATTTTTAGAATTGAATGCCATTAACGCTTTATCCACTGCGCGATGATGTTCACTGAGCAGTATGTCAGGATTGAGGTAGGACTTCCCACCTCCCGCTACCTCTTCCATCAACTTCTCGTATATATCCTTTTGGCCTCCAAATTACAGCAGATAAATTGTTTGCTTCCCTGCTGCTGCCTGAAATGTTAAATATTATTTTCTATATTCTGGGCATTGATGAGAAAGAAAACCGCTAGCACCTGGAATCGTTATTTGAGTAGCAAAAACATGCTGGTAGCGGCTACTGTAAACATGAACGTTGCCTATGTAATTTCATATTACGTTAGTGTAGGTTACGTTAGCGCATAATAGCTAAATTAAAATGATTTTATATAGAAATATTGATAATGAATATGAATTATAATTTGTAATTAACTTTTTTGAATAATTTTATAATTTTGTTATTGTTTATTATTATGATTAATTTATTATTATGTATCTCGATACAGGTTCTCGGGTTCAAAGGAACCCGGTCCTTTGGAAGGCTTGCGTGGGGACACAGGTCCAACACGTAGAGGCCCCTTTGAGACAACAATATTTTTTATTGTAATGGTTAATAGTTATTGTTCTTAAAGTATTGGAATTATTTGATTCTGGAAATAAAGAATTTTATTATCATTATTATAGGAAAACCAAGAACGTGCACAGGTGGTTTGGGCACGTCGAGAGGATGAGCGATGAAAGAATGGTGAGAAAGATAGGTATATGAAGCAAAGGTGAGCGGCAAGAGAGTTACGGGGAGTTGACCTGGGTTGACAATGAACACAGTATCAATGATACTGGAGGAAGGACACGTAAAAAGCATGAGGACTCCCCGGAGGGCATGCATGAAGAGGGTAATGACTGTGGACGAGGCGAAAGAGGTATGCAGGGACCGTAGCGTTTGGCGCTCCGTTCTCTCTATGACTACCCAGCTAGTGATAAAGCGTGGAGTTAGGTAGGTATTTTCTATAGGCTTAATAAGTCGCAAATATATGGTCTACAGAAAAGGTATTTTAAGTGTAACTTTATTTGTGGTAGTTTTCTGTTATATACATACTTTTTTTACCTGAATATGTTGGATTTGCTTCATTTTTTTTGTATAATACCTATAAATATTTATTTAAAATTGTTTCACATGCAAGTTGATTTATCAACCTTTACCTGTCTAACTTTATTGCAAAAAATGCTAATAGTACAGTTTATAATAGCAAAATGTAGTTTGCTTTTCTCATGCACAAAGTCATGCAGTTTGTGATATTGCTTAGCTTTCCCATTTTCATACTTTACCTGTGTTATGTGTTCTAAGTATTTTAAATTAACTTCATAATATATAAATATCATCGTAAAATCACTCAGCACGCAATACCTCTATTCGGTGGAAAGTAGGGAACCGAAATGTTAAGAGAACGGAGTGCCTTAACACTAGGTTCTCAGGTTCCATCTGTCTACCCTGCTATATGCGGGATACAGCGTGAAGGTAAAAAAAATGAACGTTTTAATTAAAAGTAGTATACCTGTAACATAGTCTTGGGTTCCGGTAGAGTAGATCCGTTGAATATATTTAAATAAGATTTAAAGTATATTACTATGTCCTTGGACTTAAGATTGTGCCCTCCAATTTTTTTCACTAGCAACTTCTCTGGTGACACCAGCATCGGAACGAACTGTTTTAAAGATTTTTTAAATTCTTCACTTATATCTGAAAATAATCAAAATTTTAACATAAAGAGAAAACCTACTTTAAATAAAATGCATAAAAAAGTGCAAATAACTCAAAAACTCCTTGTCTAATTTTAACTACTAGTGTCCCTGTTGACGCGTTAATAGCGCGTTGCCTTTCGTAGCATTGTCAACGTATATGTCACTTCATATAAACATGTATGTCAAACCATGGTAGTGTGTGTAACATTTATTTTATTAATTTAATATATATTTTATGCTTTATTTTAAATAGATATTATCATTCTGCACTTCTTCGCTATATAAACTATAAGTGTGCCAAGTTTCATGCTCCTCCGTACGTGTAATTTTCGTAAAAAGGAATCCAAAGTTTTTCCTTTACGTATTTACCATATATATATAGATATTTAAATGGGTCCACATCAGAAGTAGTGTAATACAAAGTCGGTTATAAATATAAATACTAGCAGACGGTGAACTTTATAAAACTATATGTTTTCCTATCATCGACGAAGAAATGTTTAATTTAATATGGAGTTCTTTCTGTGTATTACCTTTTATATCTCATTCCCTCTCTGATTTCATCCATTTATGTCATTATTAATCGTGACGCGTTTTCGTTACATTGCGATTCATTATGATTCTAATGTTTAACTTATAAAATGCTTATTAAATAACAATTCACGATTTAATGTTGTATATTATATGCAAGAGAGTTAGGCGGAGACCTTGATTGACCTTCGAGAAGTATAAGATACTGAAAGAAGGTCACATAAAGCACGAGGACCCTCGGGAGGGCATGCGTGAAGAGGATAATGAATGTGGACGAGGCCAAGCAAGTATGCAGAGACCATAGTGTTTGGCGTCCCGTTCTCTCTGACTACTTCGTTAGGGACAAAGCGTGATGATAAAAGAAATATCATATAAGTTTTTACATGAACTTTAAGCTTCTCAGTAATACCTAGTATATGTACTAAACTAACGTAATGTAATGCCTGTCGTGGCGCAGAGGCACAAGCGTGCGGCTGTAAACGCGACAGGTTGTGCGTTCGATTCCCACTCCAGGAAATGTAAAATTTTTAGTATTTTCATTTCTTGGGTTTGGTAACAAGGCAAAGCGCGGCGTTGAGTTCCGCCACTCAGCACGCAATGCCTCATTTGGTGGAAAGTGGGGAACGGAAATGTTGAAAGACAATGGAGTGTCTTAACACTAGGTTCTCTGGTTCCCTCTACCTACCCCGCTATATGCGGGATACAGCGTAAAGTTAAAAAAAAAAAGAAAAAATGTACTAAACTAAATGGATTCCTCACCATTTAAACTTCCTGTGAATGTGGGACTAGTGGCGACGATAAGCCCAGGGTGCGGCATCAGAAAGCAGGCGATCTCTTCGAAGCACTCTGTTATATGTTTTCTTAGAGATTGTAATTCAGAATGTTGACCTTCTTTTATCTATTAAAAATGATTTTATTAAAAGATTTTTTTATTTACGCATCTACCTGTAAATTTGTGTATATAAAATATGCCGAACCATTAGTCAATATGCTTTTAAAGTGTTAATCACGCATTTAAGATGAGAATAACATTTTTAAAAAACATATAAAAATTTTAATTAATATATAATTTTAATCCAACAGGCGCGGATTCGAGTGCTTTAGCACTGCAACCGTACAAGCGCTCTGACCACTAAGCCATAAGCTCTGTCTGGGTACGTCAAATTTCTATACGCTAATACAAAATATTTTTGTTGTTAGCATCTCTGTTAAGATATTTTCTCTCTGCTCAGTATCATTAGGAAAAAAATATGAAACATTTTTTTTAACTTCACGCTGTATCCCGCATATAGCAGGGTAGGCAAAGGGAACCTAGTGTTAAGACACTCCGTTCCCCACTTTCTGCCGAATTGAGGCATTGCGTGCTGAGTGGAGGAACTCAACGCCGCGCTTTGCGTTTGTTACATTGTATGATACATAATCTTACTTTAAGTCTTTTGTCCAGTAAGGCCTTCCCACCGACGGCGCCGTAAGGGTGATCGTAATTGTAACTCCAATCGCGCACCAAAAACTGCAGCCTCTGGAAGGGTCTGTCTTTATCGTCCTCTAACGCCAGCTTCCCATAATCTGTAAACAGCTAAAACCCGTCTGTTTTAATACCAAAGTTAACATATATTTTATACGAAATGCAAAAAAAATGTACATTGAAAAATTTCGGAAATATATATTTTCACAATTTTGTCAGTTCGGTAAAATTCGCACATCTATTCGGTTCTGATGACAATTTTGATATAAATATTTTCATAGTATGAACCTGATGACGTTCGTGTCTTTGTTTGTATGGATTTTAATATTTTTCCATACATACATACACAGCTTCACGCTGTATCCCGCATATAGCATTCAGCAACTAACATAGGTTATATAGGTATAAATATTTTCGGTCAGACAAGGATATTTGTACCTGTAAATGTTGTAAATCATCTTCTTCAATATTCTGAGATAAGTTATATATTTGCACGGAGGACAGCATCGTGGACATCGCAAACACCGTCGCGTTGTCCTTTACAGTGGACTCGCTGTCGAAAGTGCCTTGAGTGTCCATCAAGTATATGACTACCTGAGAATTGATTAAAAATAATTTAGTTACAGAGACTGTTTTTTGTTTTGCGTGTCCGGTGGACCGCGTGGTCGGTGGTGACTGATCCAAGCTTAACGGTATCCTGCGCGTTAAAATTGCTTAGTATCGCCTCAGCGGTGAGGATCTGTGAGATTCATCGTCAATAACCGATTGCATATGCTCCATGAGTCAATCTGTTTCTACTTTACCACTATGGGACCTGATCTTTGAAGCTTAGATTCGGACACGATCGTCAGAATCAACACGACGCCACATGGTTGACAGGTCTCGATCTTCAAAGGTGGCAAGTCAGCAAAAACTCAAGTCCTCACGAACATAGCGAAATCATTTTAGTAGCAATATTCCAAAATAAATTTCGGAAGGCACTAATTTATCAAGGTACCAATAATATTTTAAACGTACCTGTTCCCCACTGTCTAATGTTGCAATAAACGGTTGCGACCAAAACAGCAATCCTGTAGTGTGTCGCTCGGAGCCGCCTTTCCAGCTGAACCCTTTTAGAGACTCGTTCTCAGTCCCGATCCAATCATCGTCGTTCGTTTTCAAGTTATACTGTAAGAAGAAATATGTGGACGTCAGTGTGTACTTATCAATTTTTTTATTTAACGTCTAACTATTACTTTGTTATTAATATGGATATTTTTTTTCGTAGGTCTACGCATATTTTTACGCATAGCAAAGTATTCTGAGAGAACTCTAGACTCTCTAGTCTCAAGATTTACTTTCCAACGATTCTCCACTTTCCACCGGAAATCAAGGCACGGTGTGTAGGGCGACGGAACTCAACGTCGTTCTTTGTCTTACCAGGGGCGAAATAATAATAATTTGGATATAATTGAGGGGACGAGGTTAGAATACAATTCCCCTCCGCCGCTGGGTAGCGTCCCGTAAGAGGCGGGTAACCCAGTAGTTTGGTGGTAGGATGTTCGTCCTCCAACTGGCTCGCGACCACTATCATGTCAAAGACGAACCGCCAAATATCTAATGATGTGTTCTGGTGTCATGTAAGCCAGGTTTTCCCCTTTGCCACCCATCCTTTCCCCAGAATACGGTGATTCCGATAGAGGACTACTACATTGTCTTCCCCTTCGATTTGTATCCTCTAGGTCGGTAACGCATTTACAACACCTCTGATAACCATTTTACATCAGGTGGTTCTTCAAATCGTTTTCCTTCTGTTATCCATAAATAAACATAAATAAAATTATTCATTCGAGTAGGAATAAAACCTATAAACAACCGTATTTGCGGAAAGACGTTGTCTTACTGCGCCACTATGACCTCGTGACTGTGTTTTTTTCTTTTTATGTATGTTACCGCATAATTTTTTACTGGGTAAACCAATTTTGATGATTATTTTTTATATGATAGATAGTTCTTTTGATATACTATTTAAAATTAGTATACATACCCTTTGATGCAAATAACGCAAGAAAAAGTTCAGTAGAAAGGATTTGCCTTTTCTAAAAGTGCCAGCAATTGAGATGACCACCGCAGGCTTGTCCTTAACATCTTCACGAAGAAATATTTTGTCCAATTCTTCCTCGTTTAAAAAGAACGTGTGGTCCTCATTGGGTGACAGAATCTGAACAGCTTTACCAAATTTTGGATCCGCCATTGTCGTCGCTAGAAGAAACATAGTAAAAGCACAATTTTATATATGACTAATCAATTTCTTAAAGTTATATAAGTGTTATGGCTAAATTACACAAAATTATTCTAAATTGTAGTTTATGTTATATATATATATATATATATTTAACTTAACACTGTATCCCGCGCATAGAGAAGACAGAAGTAACCAGAGCACCTAGTGTTAAAACACTCCGTTCTCTTTTAACATTTCCGTTCCCTTCTTACTACCGAACTGAGGCAATGCGTGCTGATTGGCGGAACTCAACGCCGCGCTTTGCCATGTTACCAAACCCAGGAACTGAAAATATTGAATATTATTTTTAATTATATTTTCATTTCCTGGAGTGGGAAACCATAACCTGTCACGTTTAAAGTCGCAATTATGTGCCTCTGCGCCATGAAAGGCTTCTAATTAATATCATGATGATATGATGATTCTGTAGTATTTGCGTGAGAGTAACAAACATCCGTTCATCTTTACAAACTTTCACATTTATAATATTTTTTTTTAGCTTCACGCTGTATCCCGCATATAGTAGGGTATGCAGTGGAACCCAGAGAACCTAGTGTTAAGACACTCCGTTCCCCCCTTTCCGCCGAATTGAGGCATTGCATGCTGAGAGGTGGAACTCACCGCCGCGCTTTGCCTTGTTACCAAACCTAGGAAATGAAAATACTAAGGTTTTACATTATCGCGTTTACAGTCACTTTTGTGCCTCTGCGCCACGACAGTAGTAGGATAAATTTGTTATTGTGAAATGTGTCTATAAATACTTTCAATTTGTAATTTCTTATCCTTCTTAAAGTACATTTATAAATATTAAATTAATTTATGATTGTTTTTAAAAAATAATGTTAAACAAAGTGATAAAAGAAATATTAATAATTAATATTTATTGTTATCACATTATCAATTGGTAATTAAATATATCGGAATTCCTGTTCTGGATATTTTTAAGGAAACTATATATTTATTTTTCATTTCTTTATTGTATTGTACAGTATTATTGCAGCTCTTTTCAATAGAACCTTACATTTTGGAACAAATCTATTATTGTAGTCATCTTTAAGCATTTTATATTACTAGGGGGACACCGTTGACGCGTTAACAACGCTTTGTCTATATATAAACTATAGGGTGTCCCAAAATTAACGCAAGATTTGACTTTGCCGCCATTTGCTATTATATTCATTATTCATTCGCTATTAAAAGACTAAAATGGCATTTTCTATTTAATTCAAATCTTGCGTTAATTTTATATAAGTGTGCCAAGTTTCATGCTCCTCAGTCCGCATAATTTTTGAAAAAGGGATCCAAAGTTTTAGCATATCGTATTTAAATATAGATATTGTATTTATTTTTGTATGTAATAAAGAAGTCCTTATTTTTTGTCATTTTTTTTTCATCTTTTATAACTGACATTTTTTCGTACATATCTAATGTCTCATGCAGGGCAGGCAGAGAGAACACAATGATAATATATTTTATTATTTATTTTTCATCCATTCTATATACTATGCAATGTATTGGTTGACTGTGCTCTAAGAATAAACAAGTAGTTGCTCTTGGCCTAACTAAATCAAGGATTTACTATTTTTTTTTATGGATAATGGATGGCAAACGAGCAGAAGGACTACCTGATGGTAAATGGTCACTTTCGCTATCGGAACCACCTCATTTTAGGGAAAAGCAGACATCCCATCCTACCCTGTCAACATGGCGATTTAATCAAAAAATTGAAGTTGCAATTATTTCATTTCAAAATGGTAATATTGTTCTATTCTATTCCATGCTTGTTATATTGAAGTCTTGTCCCGAGATCTGCTACACTTATGTCTTTTGAAAATGATATGCCAATATTGTTGTGTGATTTGTATATCTTTTAGCGACTCTTGGGCTATATATAATAAATGGCTCTCCCGTAAATTAATGTTTTTGCACTTGTACCAATCTACGTCAAATTGCATTTGGAGGAAAATGAAATGCGTTTGAATAAATTAATATTGTCGTTTTGCAGCGTCATTTACTGGGATAAAAGTAATTTATATATTTATACAGGTTATTATATATGTCGGTAAACAATTTTATTAAAATTAAATTTAATATTTTAGAAGTAATAATTAAAATTGCATGTGCAAGTTACTTACGAAACTAAAATTTAAAAATGATTTCCCATTTCATATTTAGTAGAGCTATCTATTAATATTATGCTAGTGTCCCCGTTGACGCGTTAACAACGTGTTGTCTTTAGCAATGTATATGTCACTTTATATAAACATGGATGTCAAACCAATTTAATATACTTTTTATGCATTATTTTATAAAAATATTACCATTCTGCTCTCCTTCCCTATATAAACTATAAGTGTGCCAAGTTTCATATTCCTGTCTATGTAATTTTCGTAAAAAGGAGTACAACATTTTTGCTTCACGTATTTATATATAGATTTTAGTTTTTTTTTATGTTACGACGTACTAGTAATAATGAATACTACATGAATGTTATAAGTTCTGAGAAAGGACTCTCTAGCTTTTCCTGCAGATGTATGTATTGTTCTCTTTTTAGTGTCGTTTTTTCGTTACACCAAATTTAAAATCACAACCGTTCTAAAGTATATTGAAATATGAATTATACGATACAATTATAATGCTAAAATTGTAAACATTGTAGAGTGTGTATATGAGTCATTATACGAAGGCCGCCTCTACTGGTACTTGACTTAGGACTGTGTGTCGCGGCGTGGTTTCTTGCGTAACTTTTTTGATATTACGAGACCTTATTAGGTTTTATATTTTATATTAATTAAAAAATAATTATTGTCTTATAACAGCGTGGAAGTAATTGTAAAAATACTACTACTAATGTTTGTCGTCTTCTTTTGTTAGAAATTCTCATTTATCAGAGCTCTATTATACAAACTCCTAAAATCAAAATAAATGAGTCCTTTAAACAACAAATCCCTTGGATAATGATACAATAACAATAATGAACCAAATATATGAAGTAAAAGTGAGCGGCAAGAAAGGACGCCTCGGTTGATTTTCTAAAACAAAGCATTAATGATACTGGAGGAAAGTCACGTAAAAAGCATGAGGACTTGGACGAGGCGAAACAAGACCTTAGCTTGGCAACCCATTCTCTCTGACAACTCCGCTAGAGATAATATGCGAAGTGAAGCGTAAAGTTAACAATAATAACTCCTTTGAATAACGACTTTAATTAATGCGAAATTACAACCATAGTAATATTTAAATGGCTCTCCTGTAAAGTTGTGTAAAAACACAACTTTACACGAGAGCACCTGTACCAGTACGTAAAACTTGTCGAATTGTAATGTCTTGGGCAAAATTAATAGGTACAAACCAGAGGCGAGGCGTCTAGACAACTTGATTCCCACCGGCTTCCCTAAGTTTTCAAAGTACAAGTATGAAACCTAAAAAAAAAGCTCGCCAGTAAAATTTGGAGCTCGAAAACACAAATTCAAACAAGGTGTGATAATACGAAATCTTAATAAATTGTAGCCTATGTGTAAAGTTCCATTTATGTCCGTTCATCAATTATTATGTGAAAGAGTAACAAAAATCCATCCATCTTTACGAACTTTCGCTTTTATAATATTAGTAGGATATATTTTTTTTCCAGTTGTGTTTGAACTTATAACTATCATGCGCGATCAGCAAAGTCAAATGTGAGCTACGATGGTGTTTATTTTTGTGTAGGGCGTGTATAGGTTGATAAGTCGACTTGCATTTACTTTTTTTTCAATATTAATAGATTTTCATTTATATATAGATAAGTAAATAACTAAATAACATACTAATAAGAAAAAAAATACATTGCGTGAAAAAAAACATAAGGAACGGAATTTATAATGCCTCTGAATTTTTTTTTTTATTTAATTATAATAACTTATTGTAGTTTAATATATTTTTTTTTCCTTAAAAAAACTTTCGTGCAACAAGAGTTTATTAACACTTTATAACTTAATAATTATGGCATAAAACAGTATAACAGCTTAATTCAAGTACTAATTTATTGTATGTTTCAATAACATAAAGGATAAATAAACAACAAAATATGTACATATAAAACCTAATAGAGTTAAACTTAAGGCTAAATTAAAAAAAAAATTGAACTGTCACTCACCTATTATTAATATATATACACTGTAGTACAAACACTAGCAAAATTGTAAATAAAAAAATAATTATTATTTACAAATTAAATTTAAAATATTATTTTAAATATAGGACCGGTTCAGCCGAGGTTTTACAATGAAATGATATTCATTGCGAACGGGAAAAATGATGTCATAGTTTTCAAACATAGATGATATCATAATATTACGTTTAAAAACAAAGTTAAAAATAGTAAATAAAGGTTGTTTTTTACTATATTATGTTGCCATTACAATATTTTTTAGTAAATTATAAAAGTTGTTGCCATGTTAATATTATAATAGGAGAAAGAGAATGGAAAAATTTAGCAAGTTATATATTTTAGATGTTATTGACAGAAGATTTCTTAGACCGTGAAGGGTGACTATTAAAATCTAAGTTAAAAATAGTAAATGTTTTGGTGATTGAACCAGACCAGTTATTATTTCATCAGATTATAATATTCTTCAAAATTCACTGCCCTATCTCATTTGTGTTTTGTCTACTACACGTGACACTGGCAGATTATTTTGCGCCTGTCTATTTTGTCTATTTTGTTGGTGAGTGCAGAAACAACGCAAGTCACAAAAAATGAAAAATTTGTGATCGATTTAAACTAGCTTAGAAAGGCAAGATGCGTATTGAGTAGAGAAATCACCAAAATTTGATAATCCGGACTTACGTTGTTTCTGCACTCACCAATTCAATTGTATTTGCTATATTTTATTGCCGTATTAATATTTTTATAAAAACAGAAAGAGAAGTTAGGTCTAGTACGCTATTATATATTTTAGATATTACTAACAGAATCATAGACCATGAAGGTTGACCATTAAAGCTACGGTATTTGAGGCTCCTTTACGCTACCTTCTGCTTTTATAAGACTATTTTAAAAGTATATATGCGTGGAAATAAAATATATATTATTGTCAGTGGAAATAATGTATTTAATCAACATCGTGGCGCAGATGCACAAGCGTGCGACTGTAAACGCGACAGATTGAAATTCGATTCCCACTATTGGAAATGTAAAAGTTTAGTATTTTCATTTCCTGGGTTTGGTAACAAGGCAAAGCGCGGCGTTGAGTTTTGCCACTCAGCAAATAATGCCTCAATTCGGCGGAAAGTGGGAATGGAGTATCTTCTCTCTGCCTACCCTGCTATTTGCGGGATACAGCGTGAAGCTAAAAAAAAAAACTAACATCAAACATGAAGGAGGTTCTCAATTCGACTGTATTTATGTGTATTACCGAATAACTTATTGTTGAGTGAATTAATTTTCATGTTTTTTTTTTCATATTGCGCTTATAACGTGGTCCCATTTAAATTTAGTTAAGATAGCTAAGTAGCTATAGAGTTATTCGTAATAATTTTATTTTTATTGCATTTTATTTGAAGTTGATTTTCTACCTTTGCTAAAATGGTAATTATACTGTTACGGGTTAAATATTTTTAGAAAACATATAAAAATTTGAACGCAGCGGGACTCGAACCCGTGTCTCTTGGTAACCGTCCAAGCGCTCTGACCGCTAAGCTATGCGTACGTTCATGCATAATGGGTTGTTAATAATAAATACCCTAAACAGCTAATATTTTAAGAAAAAAAACATTAAAAAATTTTTTTTTTAGTTTTACACTGTATTCCGCACATAGGCTAGGTAGAGAGAACCTGAGACCCTAGTGTTAAGACACTCCGTTCTATTAAGATTTCCGTTACCCACTTTCCACCAAATTGAGGCATTGCGAGCTGAACGACGGAACTCAACGCCGCGCGTTGCCTTGTTAACAGAGCGAGGAAAATGAAAAGATTAAATATTAATTATTATCAATATTTACTATATTCTTTCTATGAAATCTTTTATTTTATTATAAATATATATTACATTGTATTCTAAGGTTTTTTATATAAAAATCGAGTGTTTTATTAAATTTTAAAGCCATACTTTAACGCTATTATGGCGCAGTGGGACAGCATCTGACCGTGAATAAAATTGTCATGGGTTCGATCCCTATTTGAGGGGATGATTTTACAACTTATTTAAATTATTTTTGACCGCATCCATGCGTTTTATATCCAGCTGCGCATGGCTTAGTGGTCAGAGCGCTTGGACGATTTCCAAGAGGCGCGGGTCCCATTGCGTTCAAATGCTTATACGTTTTCTAAATATGTTTTAGGCGTATAAGAATTTTGATTTAGCTGGATAAGAAGGTAAGGCTTATTGTAGTGTGCTTGAAAGATTTCCGAGAGGCGCGGTATGAGCCCCGCTATTTTCGAAACTTTAAGTTTTTTTTTCTAGAAAATATTTTTCTGAAAACAGAGAAAAACATTTTAAAAATATTTCAGCGGAAAGTGAGGAATGAAGTGTCTTAACACTAGGTGCTTAGGTTCCCTCTGCCTGCCCTGCTATATGCGGGATACAGCGTGAAGCTATAAAAAAAAATATTTAAAAGCAATTTCTGTAACTAAAATACCTTTTATAAACATACTCTATTGGCTTTCAAGGTAAATTCTGCAGAGAATATTTCCAAAACCTTTTTCCTAAATTTTGATAAATAGCACAATGGGAAATACTAACAATGGCATGTTATTAAATTTTCTTACAATTAAAATATTAACAAACAAAATTCAACTTGTAAGAAAATGCAAAAATGTAAAATTACTACTCGTCAGATCTTAAACAAATTTAAATTGGACCACATCAAAAGCTATCTATTTAACTAGCTATTTGTTTTTATGTAAAAAAAAATTCATCAAAATTGGTTCACCCAGTAAAAATAAAAAAATACAGTCAAATTGAGAACCTCTTCCGTTTTTGAAGACGTGATGATTTTGGATTTATTTTATTAGGGGCGGCTTAATCTATAGTGCAAGGTGTGCAAGAGACGCCGCTGAGACAGCTAAGAGCATCGTCCTGGACCATCACTGTACAACAATGATATGAGAGAAGCGGCCAGCTAGCCGCGGTGGCGGCAGTTATCGCCCTATGTGCGGTTTCTTTTACGAACATTTTATTTCAACTCGAAATAAACCTATTTCTCGTATTTAAAGTTCAGGCCTAGGGGGCGCCGGGGTTTCATTGCACTCGAGCGCTACACGAGTTAGAGCCGCTCCTAGGTCCGCTCCTTATTTTTCGTATAGTTTTTTTAGCTTCACGCAGTTTCCCGCGTACAGCATGGTAGGCAGAGGGAACCTGAGAGCCTAGTAATAAGACACTTCTTTCTCTTTTAACAATTCCGTTCCCTACTTTCTGCCGGATTGAGGCATTGCGCGCTGATTTCCACTGGTGATTATGGTTATATGAAAAATATTTCCATTTCCCCGCTATGTTAACACAAAACAACACCTAGATACATTAGAGATATACATTAGTTCTAAGCCTAGTTAAGTAACAAAAAAAAGTGATAAAGGAAAAATAATTATGATAATTGAAAAAATAGCCAAATATCCATAAAAAAATTGATAGCATTATCATTTATACATTTTCCTGCGCTAAAAACATATAGATCATTCCACCAGTTTCCAAATTAAATAGGTTACCACCACTAAC